>VZRM01002573.1:1672695-1701484 GCA_013397955.1 Grantiella picta
ATCCATCCATCCCTCCATCCATCCATCCATCCATCCATCCATCCATCCATCCATCCATCCAACCCTCCATCCCTCCCCCTCCCAGCTATCCCACGGAATATGACTCAACTCTTTCACAACAAACACAACGTGGGGAAAACCGAGGGGAAAAATAGAAAAAAAAACAAAAAAACCCAAAAAACGCAACCCAGGCGGCAGCAGCGGAGCAAGCTTTCTTCAATAATAAACATCTAAAAATGTTAATTAAATCATGCTTTTCGTGGAAAACGATGGGAAAATACTTTCACACAATGCTCAAATCAACACAGCTTTCTTCCCCCCTCCGTCTCCTCGCAGCCAAAGGGATGCACAGACCGAGTGGGATGCTGGGTGGGAGCTCTGCGGATCCGAGGAAGCCACTCCGGGCTGCAGGGAAGCATCTCCAGAGGACGCCGGATGACTTCACGTGCCACGAATGTGGCTCCCAACGAGCCTGCGGTAAACAGGGATATCAGAGCCAGATGTTTGATGCTGGCCGCTCCTTTTGGGCGGCTGCAGCCTCCCAGCGGCGCTGGAAAACCGCAGGGAAGTTTGGAGGTTTCCCATCTGGAGATTTCATCCCTCCAAAGAGGGCACGGGAGAAACGCCAGCCTTGGGATTTGGGGTGGGTAAGCCCAGGTGACAGCTGAGAGGGGAAGGAATGCTGCAGTGTGGGGTTTTTCCCTCCAGATATGTGAGCTTGGGGCAGCAAATCCCTTCCAGGAATAGCAGGGTCTTGGAAAACATCCATCTTTTCCCCTAAATTCCATCCCCAGGGATGTTTTAGGGACAATTTCCAGGTGTCCCAGCGGGGTGAGCACACCTTGCTGAGGGGTCTTGGTCTCCTCGCTGCCTCTGCATCCCCCTGTCTCCTCCGGAGCTCTGCAGTGATGCCAGCACTTTAAAAAGGGCTCATTGCACGTGGAAATTTATGGGATAAATCCTGCCTGGCTGCAGGACACACTGCACAGATGGTTTTACTCGTGCTTCCTTTCAATCCTGGGTCCCAAAGAGTTGGCTGCAGAGGAGCTCCGAGCCCTCTGCTCGTTCCCAAAGCTGGGAAATGATGGATCCTGGGTCCCTCCTGGACACAACAACATGTTGCTGTCCCAGCAACACCAAAATCCCACAATATCCCATCTCCAAAGGGAGCAGATGGAGAGGGACAGGCATGGGAGGCCAGAAGGAAATTCCTCTGCTGCCACTTGTAAGGACTTCATGAAACAGTCATTCCTGCAGGAATTCCTTCTGTGGCATCACTCCCGGTGACAAGGATCAGTCCCAGGTTGGATCCAGTGATCTTGGAGCTCTTTTCCAACCTTGATGATCCTATGGACCTACAGCCTCTGCAAAGGTCACGTGGGGATGTTTGGGACTATCAACCCTGCCATCCCAAGGCCATTCCCGGTTTTAAAGCTGGGAGACACTCGGTGGGTGGGAAAGGCTGGGGTGGCTTTGGGTGGCTCCTTGGTGGCTCTCCAGCAGCTCTGCCTTTCCCAAAGTGCCTCTGATGGCCAAAATCCAGGGATTCCCATGGAGTGTGGCTGGGCTGGGTGATGGAGGGTGGGCTCAGCTCCTCACCAGCTGCTGCCATTCTGGAATTGCTATTTAAAACCCTGAGAATTCCTGGAAAAAACCAACCCAGAACGAGTGGAATGGCAAGGGAGAGGGAGCACAAAGGGCATGTCTGGCACTCTTAATGGGCTCTGACACTTCCAGCAGCCAAATTTGCCTGATTTTCTGGGATTCTCTGAGTGTATCCCTGAGAACTGCTCTCACTGAGCCACCCCCAAAAAGGACCCAGACGAAAGCTGGTTAGGAAGCAGTCAAACAATGGAGCAGCAGATCCCATGGATGAGCTCCAAGATCCCCTGGATCCGCTCCAGCCGGCACCAAAAGCAGGAGGGTGAGGAAAAGCTGACAGAGAAGGGACAGGGAAGCAGGAGGCTTCCTTAAAACCCAGCAGCCACTGTGCTCCTGGCTGGGAGACACTCTGGGGTGGGATTGAAGTGGCCTGAGTCAGACAAAAGCATCCTGACAAAAACGCTCCGGGGCCAGGAATTCAATGGGAACCGAGTGCTGGAAGTCGCCCAGCAGGATAATTCGGAGTGTGTGGAGCTGGCTGATCCCAGCTGCTTGGAGAAAGCCAAATCCGTGCCACCATCCCCTGGGCGTTCCCTCCACCCTCTTGGAAGGAGTTCATCCCAGTTCTCATCCTCTCAATCCCACAACCGATGCTGTCATTCCAGAGCTGTCATTCCAAGCCTGGATCCACCGCCTCCGCCCCTCATCAGTTCTCCCTATGCTCGGAATGATGGCAGATCCTCCTGGGAATGCCGTGGTGGAGCTGCCTTCCTGAGCAGCCATAAGGATCTGATGGAACCTTGGACATGGAATGGAGATGCTGAGCTTTGCTTCTCTAAGGAATTCCCTGTGGGAATGATCTGAGTTCCAGCTCTCATCACATGGAGAAGGACAGGTTGGTGTCACATAGAGCATTCCCACATAACCCAGGAGCTCCATCCCAAAGCCAGGGGTCTGACCCCAAAGTCTTCCCATCCAGCCTCGTTCTCTCCGGCTCAGAGGGAATTCCTCAAGGAATTTTTCCGGCAGCAGCTCCCTTCTCCCCACGGCGGCAGAGCCCTGCTGAGGGGGAGCAGCCCCACCTGCTGACCCCAAATTCCCATCAGTGGGATCCACCAGGCTCCCAGGAAACCCCACAGGGATCTGGGGACTGTGTCCCCAGATCCAAGGTGGGCACAAGCCAGGAAAACTCAACATCAAAGCGTAGATCCATCCTGCCATCCATCCATCCATCCATCCATCCATCCATCCATCCATCCATCCATCCATCCACTTGGGACAGCCGGGGGGAAAAACCACCCCAAAAATTGGGCAGAAAGGGGTCAGGCTCCATTTTTGGGAGCAGAGTTTTGCTGCCAAGGGGAGAGGGATGAAGGAGCGAGGAGAGGCCATGGACAGTACAGGAAAAATGTGGATTCCGTGACGAGCAGCCGACGGACACGCTGGGAAAAACTTCCAAATCGCTCCAGAATCCCCAGACTAAAGCAAACAAACCCCACGGAGAGACAGACTCATCCCCTTCCCAGGATGTTTTCCAAGCATCTCCGATTCCTTCACCGGGGGCTGAGAAAGGACAGGATCCAACCACGACCCAGCCAGGTCACGTCAGCTTTCCCAGCACGTTTCCAGCAGTCACAGCCCAATTTTCTTTGGATGTTCCTCACCCTCTGGAAGCTGGAAATGCCTTTTTCCCCACTTTCTCCATGTTTTCTCCCATCACCTAAGACAGCAGCTTGTCACTGTAGGGATGCTGCTCAGGGCTGGAAATTCACCAGTCTGGAATGGGGGAATGCCTGGAAATGTTGTAGATTTTGTTTTGCACAATGTAGGTCTAGATTGCTTTTGTCTATTTTATTTTATTTTATTTATTTTATTCCATTCCATTCCATTCTGCTTATTTTTGTCTTCATCAAGAAAAGACCATCAAGAAAATCCCAACTCCAAGCTCTGGGACCTAGCACAACCCCGTGGAGCAGCCAAATCCAGCACAGGCCAATAAACCATGGGAGATTTGCTGTTCCCAACAATTCCTGCTTGGAAGCCCAATTTCCATGGAACAAGGGGATTTTTTTCAGCACAAAAATCACCACTCGGCTCTTTGCTAATCCCAGTTCCTGGTAAATCATCCCAGTCTCAGGTGAGGGGCTGGAAAAACAATGGATATTTTTTGATCACCACAAATTTTAGTGAACCTGGAGAGGGAAACACTCTGAGGGCAGCTTGGAGAAAAAACTGGAGGCTGGATGAGCTGAAAAACTGTGGGAAAATCCCATTTTGGGGGAGCACGGAGCCTCAGACAGACTGAATCCATCTCAATAATTGTGCCATTTTCACCTTTTCAAAGGAAACCGAGGGTGCTCCCATTCCCCAGTGGAATTTTGTGATGTGGAATTTTAATGTCATCCCATTATTTTAGGATGTTTTCCCCTTCGGTGCCTGAGGGAAGCGGCACAGGATCTCTGCAGGATCCACATCCTTACTTTTCCCTTCAAAAAAAGCTGTTTCGACCAAAATTTCCCGTCCATCCATGCCGCCTCGCTGAGGGACAGCCTGGATTTCTCAGGACTCTCATCTTTCCCTTTGTTTTGTTTCCCAGGGATTTCTCCTTCCCCTGCCTTAGCTCCTGGCGTTGGGGCACAATAATTTCCTGCAGGCGGCCGGAGTGACGTGACCTTCGAAAACAACCTCCGTTCCCAAATGTGGACTCCGAGATCCAATTCCTCGGAAGAAGAAGGAGAGACCCTGGTGCCACCCAGCCCCAGCTTTGCAAAGCCACAGCATGGAATGTGCGCAGAATTCCTGCTGGAATCCCCGGAGCCAGCGATGGGATCGGAGCACAGCATCAACGCTTTGGGAAAAGCTGATTTTTGTGGCTCCTGCACGGCAGTAAGAACTTTTCCTAGGCATTTTATCCAGGGAATCCTGTCCTCCCCAGGTGGAAAATGCCACTGTGCAGGGAAGTGCTGCAGGGTGACTCCATCCAAGGCATCATTCCTGCCTCATTCCCGCATCATTCCCGTATCATTCCCACACCATTCCTGCATCATTCCCACATCGTTCCTGCATCATTCCTGTATCATTCCCACATCATTCCTGCCTTATTTCGGCATCATTCCCGCATCATTCCCATATCATTCCTGCATCATTCCCACATCATTCCCGTATCATTCCCACATCATTCCCGTATCATTCCCACATCATTCCCGTATCATTCCCACATCATTCTTGCATCATTCCCACATCATTCCTGCCCCATTCCCACATCGTTCACGTATTGTTCCCGCATCATTCCCTCACCATTCTCGCATAATTCCCACATAATTCCCGCCTCATTCCTGTCTTATTCCTACCTCATTCCCGCATCATTTCCATATCATTCCTGCATTTCCATATCATTCCTTCATTATTCCTGCCTCATTCCCGCCTCATTCCCACATCATTCCCACATCATTCCCGCATCATTCCCGCATCACCCCTGCCTCATTCCCACATCATTCCCACATCATTCCCGCATCATTCCCGCATCATCCCTGCCTCATTCCCGCATCCCAGCGCTGTCTGAGAGACCCTGGATGACAAAAAGCGACCTCGGGGCATTTTCAACCCCCAGCGGCTGCACTCTCTCTCCCATTCCTCTTTTCCCAGCAGCTTTCCCAACGACTCCCGGGCAAANCACAGCATCAACGCTTTGGGAAAAGCTGATTTTTGTGGCTCCTGCACGGCAGTAAGAACTTTTCCTAGGCATTTTATCCAGGGAATCCTGTCCTCCCCAGGTGGAAAATGCCACTGTGCAGGGAAGTGCTGCAGGGTGACTCCATCCAAGGCATCATTCCTGCCTCATTCCCGCATCATTCCCGTATCATTCCCACACCATTCCTGCATCATTCCCACATCGTTCCTGCATCATTCCTGTATCATTCCCACATCATTCCTGCCTTATTTCGGCATCATTCCCGCATCATTCCCATATCATTCCTGCATCATTCCCACATCATTCCCGTATCATTCCCACATCATTCTTGCATCATTCCCACATCATTCCTGCCCCATTCCCACATCGTTCACGTATTGTTCCCGCATCATTCCCTCACCATTCTCGCATAATTCCCACATAATTCCCGCCTCATTCCTGTCTTATTCCTACCTCATTCCCGCATCATTTCCATATCATTCCTGCATTTCCATATCATTCCTTCATTATTCCTGCCTCATTCCCGCCTCATTCCCACATCATTCCCACATCATTCCCGCATCATTCCCGCATCACCCCTGCCTCATTCCCACATCATTCCCGCATCACCCCTGCCTCATTCCCACATCATTCCCACATCATTCCCGCATCATTCCCGCATCATCCCTGCCTCATTCCCGCATCCCAGCGCTGTCTGAGAGACCCTGGATGACAAAAAGCGACCTCGGGGCATTTTCAACCCCCAGCGGCTGCACTCTCTCTCCCATTCCTCTTTTCCCAGCAGCTTTCCCAACGACTCCCGGGCAAACCCCAGGGAACTGCACTACAAAGGAGCTCGTTCAAGGAGCTGCGAGGGCCGCACCGCGCTCTGCCAGAGTGTGAATCACGCTCACGTTATCAGCCAGCGGGAGAGAATTCCAGGATCCAGCCGGGAGCAGCTCGAGGCTGCAGGGTTGTTTGGACAGGGCTTGGCACGATCCGCTCGGGTCCTCTCCCGCTGCTGGTATCGTTTCGTTCAAAAGCATTGTGGAAGAAGAGAAATCAAGGGAAAGGGGGAAAAGGGAGGGAAAAAAAAGGATTTTTTTGGGCCAGCCTGTGCTGAAGAGTTGAAATATTTCAGCACAAAATGTGTTTTTTCAAGACGTTTGCTTTGCTTCCTACAGAGGAAAGGAGTTTATTTATGGGATTATTATCCACCAAAGCAGGAGGAATTGGAGAATTCCTTAAGTAGCACCTTGGCCCGCTGGCTTTAGGAGCCTTCAGATTCAGCTGGATCCATGGAAAAGTTGCTTTTCCCTCCACACACCACCCCAAAAAGCTGCTCTCCTCCAAATCCACCCAAACTTTCCAGGGCTTCTCCTTGCTCCAGCGCTCGCCCACATCCACCCTGCTCCAGCAGATCTTCCCGCTTCCCTGCCAGCTTGGAGCTCACCAGAGCAATCCAGCCAAAACAAGCCATCGCTGGGATATTTTTGAAAGGTTTGGGTTGGAATTTTCGCTCCCTTTTGACAGATGGAGCAGCAGCTCGGCTGAGGGAGAACTCGCTGCTCCAAGCTGGGGCAGAACAGTTGATTCCCAAAAAAAAACTGTGGTGATTTCCCAGTTTTACAGAGGAAATGGAAATATAAAGCTTGGTCAGAGGAGGTGTTTTCGCTTACAAATCCCACCTAACCTGGTTTCCTGGGAAAGCCCCGGGGGATTTTGTGGAGTGGGAGAAGAGAGTCCATTCCCTCACATGAGAAAAGGACATTTCCCACCACAAAACCCCTCTAAAAAATGCCAGGATTTGATGAACTCTGGGAATCTGGGCCAATTTTGTGTCCTCTGCTGCCTGGTAATTTTATTCCTGAGAAATATTCCCGTCTCCCAAGCCCTCTTCCCTAACAAGAAGCCACCTGCCATGAGGGTCGGGTGGGACACAGGGATCTAAAGCGACTCCTTGGTTTTGTAGGGCAGCAGCCAAATCCCAGCACACTATCCCAGTTTCCTTTGCTTTTTCCAGATATAAAGATTATCTGAGCCGTACAAAGATGAGATGTTATCCCACCCAAGCCCTGAATGTCATCCCATTGGGATTGACACGGGTGTCAACTGCAGGCAGCTGGAAAATCCCATTTTCTGCTTTCCCAGGGGGCAACCAGTCCCACTCACCATCAGAAACACCACCAGGGGAATATTTGGGAATTTGTCTCTGAGGACACATGGATAGTTTTTTCCCTGGGAGAGTGGTGAGGTCCTGGCAGAGGTTTTCCAGAGAAGCTGTGGTGCCCCTGGATCCCTGGCAGTGTCCAAGGCCAGGCTGGACCGGGCTTGGAGCAACCTGGGACAGAGGAAGGTGTGCCATGGCAGGGGTGGAATGGGATGAGCTTTAAGATCCTTCCAACCCAACCCATCCCACCATTCTCTGCCTGCCCCACCTATGGATTTCTCCATGCTCCCTTGGGAGAAGCAAAAAGGAAGAGCCAACACACGGATGAAGAATTCCAAAGGCTGCCCAGCAGGACAGGTACCTCCCGTGAATGTCTGTCGGGATGGCTGCCGGCCAACCCCTCCTCCTGCTCCCGCTGGATTTTCCAGCAGCCTGCAGCTCCTCATCTCCACCACTGTTCCCAGTCCCACCTGCTCCCGATCCCCCCAGGCTCAGGGAACAGCGGGAACAAGCCCCAGCCCGCTGGGTGTTGTTTCTAGCAGCCTGACAGATGCCAAACCTGAGCGCGGCGCTTGACAAACCCAAGGTCAGGAAGGAATTTTAACTCCACTTAATTGCCGGGAGGCACCTGGGATCTGCAACACACCCAGGCAGGCTGCGGAAAGGCAGCTCGGGAGGGAAAAGCTACGGAGAAAATGAAGGGATTAGCTCGATTTCTTGTTTGGGTTGGATGTTTTTTTTGGAAATCCCGCTTTCTGCCAAGTTTTCTTGGAGTAAATGTTTCTGTCCTGCTGCCAGCCCTGCCAGCCTCGAGGAGGCAAAATTCCTGAGTCAGATTTTGCCAGGCAAAGCGACGCTGCCTTCAAAATAATTCCATGCGGGGAAAGAAAGGGGTGGATTTCCTATTCTTTCCTCACTCTGACGAAGCTTCCTTGGGCTTGCAGTTCTGTCATTTTTAGTCCAAATGAACCTGGGAATCTCTGGGAATCTCCGGGAATCTCTGGCATTTGGGGATTTGAGGGATTCAGTGAGCACCACAGGATTTGGGGTACCAGGAATTCAGAATTCTCCTGAATTCCTGCTGGGAGAGCTTCTTCCCGTGCTCATTCCACTGCTCCATCCCTCTCCCCATCTTGGTCTGGATCTGACCGCTGGATCCTGAGGCTGCAGGGGAATCCTCCCCGGGGTTTTCCAGCCAGCACCCATCCCAGCCGTGGCCTCCAAGGCAAAGCTTCCATCAGGGATAAATCCCTTTCCCTGCTGGATGCAGGAATCTGGCTGGCGGATCTGCCGCTCCTCGGCCGCCGCCTCTCGCGCTGCCCTCCCTTCCAAGAAAAATGGAAACAGGAGACAAAGGAACTTTCCTACGCTGCCTCCAGCTCTGCCCCTGCCAGAAGAGCATCGGGAGGTTGTCTGAACGTGCAAATCCCGGTTGCTCCCAAGGAAAACTGGCAAAAGCCAGAGCCGTAGCACAGAGCGGGAGCTGCCGCCACGGCCGAGAGCAGAGCTGGGATCGTGTCACCAAAGGGGCTCAGGAGGGATTTCCCCCCGGAAATGTTTTCAGCAGCCAAAAATTCCCTCTTCTGCCTTGCCTCGTGCCGAGGTTTGCCCAGAGGGGCTCCTGGAGGTGATGCGTGTTTGAGGGTTGTGCCAGAAGGGAGAGGAGTCCTGTGCTGGAACAGAATTCCCAGAGAAGCTGTGGCTGCCCCTGGATCCCTGGCAGTGTCCAAGGCCAGGCTGGACACTGGGGCTTGGAGCAGCCTGGGACAGTGGAAATGTCTCTGTCCATGGCAGGGGTGGCACTGGATGGGATTTAAGGTCCTTTCCAACCCAACCCATTCCATGATTCCATGTGAGATGAGGTTTTGGATTTAATTCAGAGATTTGATCCAAGCTGGATTGGATTTAGATGGTTTTCCTATCGAAGGTATGATGATCTCCAAACTGAGAATTCAGATAAAAGCAGGGACAATCCCCCTCTGGACTGTTTGGGATGTCCCTAAATTGGTGTTTCTATTTTTTCCATCACATTCCCACTGAACCCAAGGAGTTGGTAGTGGAAAATTGATTCCTAATTCAATTCAATTCAATTCAATTCAATTCAATTCAATTCAATTCAATTCAATTCAAATTCCTAATTCAAATTCCTAATTCAAATTATTTATGGGTGTCTTGAATCGACCCCAAGAGCTGGAGCCTCATCCCAGCATCTCCGACGTGGATCTGTGCAAAGCCTTATCTCCAGCCAATAAAAGAGAAATTAATGAATTGCAGGAAATTAAAAGTTAATTGAATTTGTCACCAGTTTTACACCACAACTTCCACTTTTTGCTCAGCAGAACCAGGCAGGGACCATTTCTCGATCAACCCTTTGAAATTCCGACCTTCTTGGGAGGAAATCCAGTAAAACCTGACCTTTCCTCAAACACCCATAAACATTTTCCATTTTTTCCTTCTGCCTAAAGATTCCTCGTTTTTACTGGGCCCCAAATGCCGAGTTATTCCTCATTTTTATTTTCCTGCCCTTTTTATTTCCCTCCCCTTTTCTTGCCACCGAATCCGGCAGGGAACATCCCGGAGGAGGGGGAATTTTCCACCCTTTCTGGTAGCAAATTCCTTAGGTTGCATTTGAGCCTTTTGTGGCTTCAAAGGAACAGCTTGAGCTCCACGAGGCTCCGGATTGGCCAAGGAAACCTGAAACATCCCAAGATTCCTAAGGGGAGAAGAATTTTTAAAAGGTTACATCGTGGAAAAAGAAAAGCTGGAAAACTTGTGGAAGCCAGAGGGTTCCTTGGATGCTCCAGCAAAAAAGGGCAGCAGAGGGGGAGGGAATATCCAAATTCCCCCCTGGAAGCAAATTCCACCCGACAGAAGGAAAAGCGTTTGATGTCCTGCAAAGCTGAAGTGGTAAAGAGCTTTCCTGAACCTTTTTCCCAGATCCATGTGGATAATTTTCCCTCTTTTTTTTTCAGGCACAGCAGCCCAAAGCCAACCTGTGCTGTCCCTAAAGCTGCCTGGAGATGTCCAAATTCCATTTTAGGGCTCCAAAAATGGGGGGAAAGCCCTGGGATCCATCAGTCACCCTTCGACAGCCGCCAAAAATGAACCATAAATGAGATTTAACCCAAATCTGCCCAAAAAAACAATGAATTAGTATGTTTGAACCCTCTTATCACCTCGAACACCCACAGGTGGATGTTGTCCTGCTTCCCTGCTTTCTCCTGGAGCAGGAAAGCTCCAGAGGGAACTCTCGGGTTGCCAGGAACGCCGAGGTGTGGAAAAGCTCCGGGATGAAGACAAATGGGAAGTGTGGAACAAGAGGTTTCTGGCTGTTGCTTCCCACAAACAAACAATCCCGGAGCTGATGGCAAAGGCAGATATTCCTGGGAGCTGCTGAGCTACGGAGTTTTCCCACAGCCAGGGATGCTCCCAGCACTCCGCCAAGGATGCTGCACCTCATTCCCGAGTTAAGGATTGCCGAGGATAGATGGAAAATTGAGGAAACCACAACAGTGCTGGGATGGGGGGAAGGAGAGGGAGAGCTGGGATGTGGCGTTTAGGAAAAGCTCGTCAGTGCAGATGCAATTAGAGCTGCTCTGGGGTAATTGTGCAACAGCCTCCATCCCAGGCCAGCAGGGAATTAATTCCCTGCGCTTTCCCTCCCGGTGCTCACAGAATTCCTTAGATCAGCTGTGTGGGAACAGCCAGAAATCAGTGTTGCCCCTTTCCCCTACTTCGGACATCTCCCAGCCTGAGCTCCAGGTCTCCTGGGATTGGGATGTCGGGAAGATGGGATGCCAGGATCTTTAAGGATTGAAGATGCTTTTTTGGGTTTGCTTTCTCAATCTTATCCCAATATCCCACGAAAAACCTGTGATTATCCTACAAACCCAGGAAAACCCGGATGGTTTTGGGAGCCTGCGTCCTGCCTGTGAACTCTGCTCACCGAGGGCATTTTATGTCTGTGTTTTACGACTGGAAAACCTCTCGGATCTGTTTTTCCCATCGCCGTTTTCCACGGATGAGCCTCTGGAAGCGGCGCGGCCAGGAACACCTGGATCACTCAGAAAAACCGTTTGTTAAAGCTGAATTCCAGCGCTGAAAGAACGGAGGAGCAGAGCTGGGGGGATGCCTGGACCCCATGCTGGGCCTGAGCAAGGATCCTCTGGAAAAGGACGGGAATGTTATGAAAGGGAAGAATTCCCAGCCGTTGTTTTTGGAAACAAAGCCAGGGCGGCTCCTGGAGAGGAGCTCAGGTGCATCGGAGCGGCAGGACGGAGAATATGGGATTGTTTAGGGGGCTTGGAATTGTGTTCAAAGCCCTTTCACCATGCATTAAAGGAAGAGAAGCAAGAAAATCGACTTGGACATCTATTATTTTGTCTGAATGCGTGTGTTGGGTTAGCTGGAATGAAGTGTGGGATTTCTTTGGGATTGCTGGTGTCCTCCAGGGTGGAGCTGGCACTGGGACAATCCATGCTGGGATCATCCTGTCTGGATTCTCTGCTCCCTGCAGAGCACCTGAGTGAATCCCTTCATCCTTTCCCATGCTCAAAGCCAGTTTTCCATGGAGCAGATGCTCCTGGCGAAGCTCAGCTTGGGCAAATCTTGGTTCTACAAGGATCAGAGCGGAGAGGGACATGGGGATGAAGGATATGGGATATGGGGATGAAGGATATGGGATATGGGGATAAAGGATAAGGACATCCCACACAATTTGGGATCATTGTCACACCTGGCACAACACAAGCAATCAAACTCCGATTAAACTCCGATTAAACAATTCCAGAACTCAGATTAAACTCTGATTCGACTCTGATTAAACTCCGATTCAACTCTGATCAACTCTGGCATTCGAGCCACAAGCATGAGGTTTTAACACGACATGGATCATTTCAGTGGGGATTGCTGGAATGCTGGCCCAGGGAATGGCTGGGAGAAAGAGCACAAGATGAGATAAGGACCGGGATTCTACCTGGAACTCTATATCCTCACAATAAAGAGCTTTATTCCATCGCTCCTGGGACCGGCGAATGTTAATTTAACCTAATTAAGGTGCTATTGCGGCAGATTGAATTAATGACTCCACTGAGGGCAAGGAAGATTCTATCCAGGGATTGGGAAACCTCATTTGCTGTAAAAAATGCACCGGATTGGGAATAACCTGCAGAGGGAGTGGCAGAGCCAAGGAGAAGCTCTCATTCTGTCCAGGTTGTAGCCCTGCAGGTTCCAGCGGGATGGAGGCACAGCAGCACCAGCATGGAGCATCACCCCGAGATATCCATGAGTTTTCCTCTCTTTGGGGGAAATCTGACTTTATTCCAGCTCAAGGGGAAGATTTCCAGCTGGAAGAGAGCCTGCAAGGTGTGGTGTATTTCCCAAATCCACCTCTCCTGAGGGAGCTGACGTGGAATAATACCAGTCTTGCTTCAAAAAGCTGAGGCCATCCCCTCTCATCCTGTCACTCCAAGCCCTTCTATGAAAAGTGTGAAGCAAGCAATTTGTCCTCAAAACACTTCCCTGCACTGCAGAGCAGAACCCGAGCAGCTGGAAGAGCTGAACCCCATGGAAAAGGGGTTAAAAAAAAATTCCAGTATTTCTATCCTAGGATTGCCACCCCAGGATTGCTATTCCAGGGCTGTGCTGTGCTGCCACGAGAACAGGGATCTGTTTTCCATGCATCCCTGCTCACACCTGACGCCGGAGGAGTTTGACCTTTCCTTCCCTCCCCTCCGACTGCTCCTCCCAGCCAGCAGGACAATTGGGCAGCACAGGAACATTCCAGCAGGAGGAATTGGAGCCCAGCTGGAAAACACAGCTCATCAACCCCAAAGGCTGAGCCTGTCCGGAGCCAGATCCATGATTTTTATGATAATCCAAAGGATTTTTTGGGAAAAGCTCTGGGCTGGGGTTTGGAGCTGCCTGGATGTGACACTGGCACCTCCAACCCCACCAGCTGGACCAGTTTGCCCTGAGCCATGGATAGCCTTGAGCCATGGGGTATCCTTGAGCCATGGATATCCCTGAGCCATGGGACATCCCTGAGCCATGGATAGCCTTGAGCCATGGGGTATCCTTGAGCCATGGATATCCCTGAGCCATGGGACATCCCTGAGCCATGGATAGCCTTGAGCCATGGGGTATCCTTGAGCCATGGATATCCCTGAGCCATGGGACATCCCTGAGCCATGGATAGCCTTGAGCCATGGGGTATCCTTGAGCCATGGATATCCCTGAGCCATGGGACATCCCTGAGCCATGGATAGCCTTGAGCCATGGGGTATCCTTGAGCCATGGATATCCCTGAGCCATGGGACATCCCTGAGCCATGGATAGCCTTGAGCCATGGGGTATCCTTGAGCCATGGATATCCCTGAGCCATGGGACATCCCTGAGCCATGGATAGCCTTGAGCCATGGGGTATCCTTGAGCCATGGATATCCCTGAGCCATGGGACATCCCTGAGCCATGGATAGCCTTGAGCCATGGGGTATCCTTGAGCCATGGATATCCCTGAGCCATGGGACATCCCTGAGCCATGGATAGCCTTGAGCCATGGGGTATCCTTGAGCCATGGATATCCCTGAGCCATGGGACATCCCTGAGCCATGGATAGCCTTGAGCCATGGGGTATCCTTGAGCCATGGATATCCCTGAGCCATGGGACATCCCTGAGCCATGGATAGCCTTGAGCCATGGGGTATCCTTGAGCCATGGATATCCCTGAGCCATGGGACATCCCTGAGCCATGGATAGCCTTGAGCCATGGGGTATCCTTGAGCCATGGATATCCCTGAGCCATGGGACATCCCTGAGCCATGGATAGCCTTGAGCCATGGGGTATCCTTGAGCCATGGATATCCCTGAGCCATGGGACATCCCTGAGCCATGGATAGCCTTGAGCCATGGGGTATCCTTGAGCCATGGATATCCCTGAGCCATGGGACATCCCTGAGCCATGGATAGCCTTGAGCCATGGGGTATCCCTGAGCCATGGGATAGCTGTGAGCCATGGGATAATCCCAGACCCATGGGACATCCCTGAGCCATGGGACATCCCTGCTCCACAACCCTCGGAATGCTGAATCACCACCCAGGGCTGCTCCATCCCATCACAACCAGCTCCACTCTCCAAACCTCTTTCATCCTCCCCGTTTATCCTGCTGAACTCTGTGCTTCCCCCACAGCGGCAGGAATTTCCTGCTTCCTCAGGCAGCACTAAATACTCAAAAATCCCAAATGAGGCGCCATGACTTCTCCTCAGATTTTGGGGAATGTTGGCTTAGATTCTGGAAGAGCTGCCCAATCACCAACACATCCCTCCTGGTTTTCCCTCCATCCTCATCCTGGTGCATTTTTAATTCATTTTTGGCAACAAAACCCCAGCATTTTTCTTGGTACCAGCAGTTATCACTGTGTTGGAGAGAATTCCCAGTTCAGCAGGATTTCATGGAGCTTAAGAACAAATTCACTTTTCTTTCTATTTCTTTCAAATATAAATAGAAATCTTTCTCCCTGTTGCTGCTCTCCTTCTAATTCCTAATTGGACAAGGCAGGTTCTTTCCTATTCCCAATACGGCTGTGCAAAATTATGAGATCCATTAGCTTTCCAAAGGTAAAATAAAAGCCTCCAAGCCTTCTCTGCTGATTTCGAAACCCTGCCCTGCAACTCACGTGCTCTGGGCAGGGTAATTTTGTTTAGGGTAATTCATTTGTGCTAATTTCCTGGAAGTCTTGCAGGATGTACGACTCCAAGTTTTGGTGATTTTCCGCATAAATTTGGAACTGATTTCCCTCGGAGCAATATTTAAGCGTAAAATATCTCTAAAGATAGTAGAAGGATTTTTTGTTTTGGTGGAAGGTGGAGTTGGAATAGATCAATTTTAACCAAATTCCAGCCCAAACCATTCCATGGTTCTGCGGATCCAACCCCTGGCTCATTCATTGCTGCGTTTTGGAGCTAACAGGGAGTTGTTATCCCAAAAAACACCTCAAACCACAGCTCCAGCTTCCCCCAAAATCCTGAGTGCTTGGAATTGTAATTCCAATTAATCTGGGTAACTTAATTCCCATGAATTGCTCCTAACTGAAAAATTAGGATTTTCTAAATCCCCCATGAGTGGTTAGAAGGTTGAAGGGTGAATATCAGGAGCTAGGGAGAGGATTGCTGGGAATATTTAGGATAAATCCTCTAAAAAGGGGAGAATTTGAGGAGGAGGCAACTCTGGAGCGCCCAGGGAAGGAGCAGCTCAGCCAGAGCTGCAGAGCAGAAGCACAAAAACTTCAGCCCTAAACCCAAATGGAATCTGTGCCCTGGGAAGGGAGATCCCATAATTCCAATTAGGGTAGATCC
The DNA here is from genome assembly GCA_013397955.1 of Grantiella picta. Classification (NCBI taxonomy): domain Eukaryota; kingdom Metazoa; phylum Chordata; class Aves; order Passeriformes; family Meliphagidae; genus Grantiella; species Grantiella picta. Next base: position 1,688,491 of record VZRM01002573.1, read on the forward strand.
TGTAATTCCAGTCAGGGGAGATCCCTAATTCCACTCCTCCCAGCTGGACCCAAAAAGCTCTGCAGTGTCCTGGCAGAAGATTGGGATGGAGGCTGGAGAGCTGCAGCAGAGCATCTCCTCACACTTCCCAACCCCTCTGCTTTTCCAACATGGATTCTTCTCCTCAACAGCACCCCAGTTCCAGGGAAATCTCTCCCCTTGGTTTTTTTTTGGGATGGGCTGCTGCCATACCAATCCCAGCTGGAATTTGCTTTCACCTCCAGGTGGAGCAGGGCTGCTGTGGCAGGGTTTGGTCCTCCCTGGATTCATCCTCCACGGGAAAATCCCACCCACGGATCCCAAAAGTCACCACTGGAGCCATCGTTTTTTGGGACAGATGGACAGAGGTCCTCAAACCTCAAACCCACCACCATCCCGGGACGTTCTGCGAAGGACTGGATTTTGGGATGTCCCAATGCTATGAAGGGATGCAGGTTTGGAGCATCGTTCCCGCGGCAGCAGGAAGATTTTGGGCTTCCCTGGAGAAACCCTCTCGCTCCAGGGTGGATTGTCACGCTCCGAGAAGCAGAATTTGGAAGCCAGGAAGGGAAAATTGCACTCCAGGAGCAGGGAGGAAGGAGGGGAGGGAGCTGTGGATCCAAAGCCTCCCTCCTCACTTACAGGAAGGCAACCGGGAGAAGGCAGCGTGGAAAAGAACTTCCCAAAATAACGGGAATTTAATGCTAAGCAAAACAGCCGGCCGCAGACGGACTTAATCACTCCGAAGTGAGGGAAGGTCATTAAATAAACAGCAAAATCCAAAGTGTTGATTTTGGGGATATATTCAGCAATCAGCTCTTCGGGAGAGCAAATAAACCTCAGGAATTGCATGGCAAAAAGGTCTCTGGAGCACTGAGACAAAGGGAAAAACCCAAACCCGAGCCTTTGCTGACACACGAGCTCCAAAAAGGCTCTTTCACAAGGAGGGAGGCAGGGCTGGGAAGGGAATGGGGATTTCCACAGCACTTCATGGGCATTTTTCTTCCCTGATTCCTTATTTTTTGGCACCGTAACCCCAATTCCACCATGAAAAATGTTCTTGTGGATTGTGGTTGGTGGAACCATCGCTGGCCATGAGCTGCTCTGGAGTATTTAGGGAATCACAATTCCCTAAAATTGTGATTCTCTGGTGTTCCCATCAACCTTTTCCAACCCTGCGGTGCAAACTGGGGGAGAACTTTTTATCCTCCTCCTGTTTTCCTTCCTATCCAGCTTTGTTTTTGGAGCAGATGATCCCAGGCTCAGGGCTCACTAAGGAGTTTCCCACTGCATTTGCAAGGAAATCTGCACAAAAAGGGCATGAAAAGTTCAGCTTTTCCATAGATCCAACATCCTGGAAGTCTCTAGGAAGGATCCTCACACTGGGCTTGACGGGAATTCTCTGCATGGAAATTGTCCCTGAAAATTGTGGGACCATAAAATCGGAATGTACCCAAGGTGCATTTGACCTGGAATTCCTCTCCATTCTCTTGGATGAGGAGTTTCAGTGGTTTTATAGGAATAAAGCTGGATAAAACCTTTGGAATGATCTTTTCTGTCACACCTCCTTGTTTTGCAAAGCAGCAGAGGAATTTTCCTGAACAAGCAAAGATCCTTTAAAGGGATTTAGGAGCAGGAATGATGCAGAATTGCTGTGGAGCCTCTGGAGAGAGGATTTTCACGGAACAATCCCTTGGAATAAATCATCCTCTTGGAATCACACCTCTACACCATGCCCAGGTGCCAACGCACACACTCAGCAGAAGCAAAGAAATCAAAGTCAGAGCTAAAAATCCCAGGAAAAATCCCCCCAGGAACCACCGGGGCTGTGAATCTGCCTCTGGAGCTGCTTTTGGAAGGATTCCCTGGATCTCCCCAGGCCAGCAAAAGCCCTCCTGATTTTCCCGAGTCATCAGACGGTCAAGCAAACATCAGCCATTGGATTCCTGTCCAGCGCCGGAGCAGATCCCGATAAAGGCGTTTGTTCCATGCCGGAATCAAACCCGGTGCGGACAAATTCCTGCTCCCCAAACAACCCCGATGATTAGCGTTGATTAATGGGGCTGCCAGAGGCTCATTCATCACCAGTAACTCACAACATCTTTTTCCACAAGGTTTCCAACTCCCCAGGAGCTGGAAAGGGAAATGGTTCTTTCTGATGGCTTTTTTTTTGGGTGTTCCCAAACATATCCCGGTTTGGGATTTTTTTTAGGGTTGCCCACAAGACCTGCCCAGGGCCAAAACCTCTGCACAGCACAGAACAGCCATCTCTCTCCCATATTTTCCTAAAATCGTGGAGCCATTTCAACTGGAAAAGCCCTCTGAGACTGAGTCCAACTCATCATTCCCTCAGCACGGCCAAAGCCACCACCGTCCCCAAGTGCCACATCCACACGGCTTTGGAATCCTGTCAGGGATGGGGATTGGCTGGACAACCCTTCCCATGCAGAAATTTTCCCTAAAATCCAACCTAAACCTCCCCTGGCACACTTGAGGCCGTTGGAGGATCACCCCTAACTCGGAGGCTGCTCTGTGGTGCTCAACTTCTAAAATTATTTGGTTTTTTCCCCCACAGTTTCTTTTTTCCTGCAGGAAAGAACTGACATAAAATCCTGGATTGGGAAACCAGGCAGCCTGGGATGCTGGATTGGGAAAGATTCTGCACAAGGAAATACTAAGTCGTATTTTGGACTGCAAACACATCCTTCGACCCCAAAAACAAGGAGAGTGTCCCACACTTGTTCCTTGAACATCCAGGAAAACATGGAAATACAACGTCACCCATCCAGCCTCAGTGGCCAGGATTCCACCCGAGACATTCCCTGCTTCCCAAATGTGGGATTAGAGCTCTGGATCTCACAGGTTCCCACGGAGGGATTGTTTGGAAGGCACAGGATGAGTTTGGCTCACCCTATAACAGGCACCATGTCTTAAGAACACACAACCCAACGATCCACGGGGAAAGCACAGCTCAACCCCTATGGATGTGGGAATCAGGGAGCAGCCAGGGGGGCCTGACAGCAACCAAAACCTCACAAGCAAAGTCCACAACATGGGAAACATTCTCCGTTGTGTTATTTGATTGACCAATCCAGGATAAAATACGGAGCTGTTTCCTTACCGTGCTCAGCAGGATCCACACTCCGGTGGGAAGCAGATCTGTCTGGGATGACCTTGGTGTTAATCCAGGCTCCTGCTCCAGTCCCAGCCCCTCATCTGCTCCTGGACACCTTTGGGATGAATTAAAAAACCCCATTAAGCCATCTTATTTTAGCAAAGATTAAGATTGGTGTTGCTGCTCCTCTGTTTTCCCACTTGTGGCTTTATGCAGGGACATCAGCAACGGAACAGCAACCAGGCAAAGCACCTGAGGAATGGGAGGAGAAAAAGCTGCAAGGCAGAGCAAAAGTCCCTTGTGCCAGTGGAACTGATCCCTGTCCCACAGGAATGGGGCTGGGAAGGCTTTCCCAGCAAGTTACACAGCTGGGGGTGCTGTGGATGGAATTAGGGCTCTTCAGAGCCCCAAAATTCCAGTTTTTTCCCCAAACAATTCCCATCTCTCCAGTTCCCAGCCAGGCCCTTGGGAGAAGTGGTTCCTCCAGATTCATGGAGATGACTCCAGTGGTGGAGATCCAAAGTTCTCCTTTCCATCACCACTTCCCTGTGCTAAATGTTGGCATTTCCTGGAGATCAGGCAACACCAACCCTCAGGAAAGGCAGGAAATTTCACCAACTCCTCCTCTTCCTCTGCTCCTCTCCAAACCCAAGTGGTGGAGCAGCCAGAGCCCAGTCTGAGGCACAGGCTGGCTGTCCCCTGTCCCCATGGCAAGGGACAGAGCTGCTCCCAGCTCCCACTGCAGTCAGCCGTGGATCAGCTTTCCCTCATCCCTCTGACAGCTCCCGGCTGTTTCCAGCCCGCTGGACTCACCTCCTGTCACTGCGGATAGGAAAAAATCTCCAATCACCCAAAAATGGATTCCAGCAGGCCCTGCAGGTAATTCCTCAACCTCCAGACAGGCCTGGAGAGCGATCATTCCCTCCTTAATCCCCTGAAAACATCCATGGGAATGGCAAGTTGGCTTCCCCCCCACGTCTGCCCCTTGCCCAGAGGCTCCTCACTCCCTGCTCGGAGTCGGACAGGCTGGAATCCTGGCTTTTCCAAGGGTTTAATTCCAGGTCAACGAGCCCATGAAGAACAGCTGGATGGAAGGAATGGGATGGGATGTGGCCAGAAGGGTTTTCCCCAGCTGATGCTCTCCCTGGGCTGAGTTATTCCTGCCCCACCTGGATGCTGCTGATCCTGGGAATGCAGCAGCTCATCCCAGCACTGGGAGCCTCTGGAACTGAGCCCAGCTGGTGGCTCTTCCCTCCTTTTCCCACCAATTTCCACATTTTATGTGTTAACAAGAACAACTTTGCACCCTGGGAGAGTGGAAGGTGTTCCTTCCCACGGCAGGGGTGGAATGGGATGAGATTTAAGGTCCCTTCCAACCCAAACCACTCCAGGATTTTCCAAAAATATATTTATAATAGTTATCATCTCACTCGAAGAGTTTATATTTCTATTTTGCAATAATTTGGTGTTAATGTCAATTATGCAGCAGGTAGAGGCTGCCACGGTAAGAAAATAAAAGCTAATTAATTACTCATTAATTAATCCCTGCTCCGAGCAGGCTTGTGGGCTCTTCAGGATAAAGTTTTTGGCAAACAAACTTTCAAAAGGGTTTTTTTTAAAGGCTTTTTTCTTCTCCCTTTCTAATAATGAGAACATCCCACCAAAAATGGATACAGCAGTGGGTTTAGGGATCACAGTGTTGAAAACAAGGATCACAGGATCCAAGGCAAACTGGGCATCACCCCCCCTCAGGAATGTCCTTAGCCCTGCAGAGGAGTCTCTGGAGTAAGTGCCACTAGAAATGTCCCTTTTCCCATCAACCTTCACAGCGGAGGATCCAGGGTTGATGGGTGAAGTTTTCTCCTCCCAAAGCCTTTTTGGTGACCACAACCCACTGTCCCTGCTGGGGATCCCCAACTCTAACAGCGCAGTTAAACATTTCCTCCATCCCTTAAGGATTTTGCTCTTCATTCCCATGAATATCCTGCAGTGCTTTATCCTGCTCCTCCCAGGACTGGATCCTCCACGATTGGATCTATCCTTCGGTAGGACTAAACCAGCACAAGGATCCTGACCAGTTTGTTTGTACCCAACCCCAAGGAAAAATGTAGATCCTACAAAAATGAAGGGAAGAAAAGGAGGAGAGAAAGCACGACTCCAGCAGTTTTCATGGCGTTTGGCCAGGCTGGAAACACTGATGGCAGTAATTGCCTGGAGCCTCCCGAAAAGTGCTGGCCGTGGATTTTCCAAATGCTGAAAAAGACCTATATTTGTGAGTAACCACCAGACTCCATCGGCTCCTCCTGACCAAATACTCCACACTGACATCATTCCACAACGGCATCATCCCGAGAGAAAAACCACAGCATTCCTGGAGCCCCAACAGAAACTCGACACATGGGATGCCTAATCCTACAGCGGACTTCATCCCTCTTTTCCTATGAGTCATTTTCCATCCCACTGTTGGTCCAAAAATGCTTTTTTTGTTGTTTACTTGTTGAAGATTCTCTCAATGGCTTCATGGATGACAGAAGGAAGGAGGGAGCAAGGCAGGGATTGGGCATCCCAGGGATCTGCCACCGGGTCTGGCCGAACTAAACCCAGCTGCTGGGGACATCTGTCACCGGACCTGCTGCCAAAATCTGGGACAGTGCTGGAGTGGTGGGATGCAGACCAGGCTCTGTGTTCTAAACCAAAGCCATGTCACAAATAACAACAAAAAAAGAAGAGACATTCATTAATTTGCCAGGAATTAAGGGAGTCAGGAATGCCAGGAGTGACATGGGATGGAGGGATGGAGTTGTTTTGGTTGAGTGTCAAAGCTCCATTTTTTGGCACAAAAGGAAAGACCCTCCAGGCTTGTCTGGAAGAACCAAAAGGAAATGGAGAAAAAAAACCATGGATCAGCCCAAGAAAGTGAAACTGGCTGGTCCAGACCCACAATCCAGAGAAAAGGCTGGATCCAGGCCTTGCCTGTGCAGAGCTCAGCATCAGCCCCTGGGTGAAAGGCAAGAGGAGGATAAAGCACCCAATTATTTAATAAATACAATTAATTGTGCTGTTTGATCCATCTCCATGATCCCAACAACTCCAGCCACGAAGCCAAGGACCTGCAGCAGATCCTGATGGTGACAGTGCCAGGAAGGAGCACATTGTCCTGGCACATGGTAGGACACGCTGTTCCCGTGAACACCAAAAATCACGGATATAAAAATACAACATCAGCAATTCCCTTGCTTCAAAGAGAGGCTCTGTCTTCCCCAGCTTCAGCCAAACGCAAGGAATTAACTCCAGGACGTGCATTTCTGTCCACGTGTCAGAAATGCAGGACAGCCAAGCCAGCTCCCGACCTCTCCGTGGCGCTGACAGGAGATTCCCAGAGCAAATGTTCCACGTTTGTCTTCGATTTGTTCTTTGACAAAAGGAGCAAAGGTCAAACCTGAGTTCCCCCAGAAGGGCCCATTTGTTATCCAGATGTACCAAACATGAGTGACTTTGCGGGGAGCAGAATGGACAGACAGACGCTCTGCAGCCCCAACACCACTCCGACTTTCCCTGGGAAATGGGAAATGTTGGGAATGTGCTTTTTCCCTTGGGTTGTGCATCAGAGATGGGGTTTGGGACCAGCAGAGCAGAGGGCAGGGAGGTGTTTTATCCACACAGCACCTGCTTGGTACTGAATCATGGGATCATGGAATGGTTTGGGGTGGAAGGACCTTAAAGCTCATCCAGTGCCACCTGGATGAAATGGAAATGGACACCTTTCACTATCCCAGGTTGCTCCAAGCCCTGTCCAGCCTGGCCTTGGACACTGCCAGGGATCCAGGAGCAGCCACAGCTTCTCTGGGCACCCTGTGCCAGGACCTCACCACCCTCACAGGGAAGGACTCCTTCCCAAAATCCCGTCTAAAACTCCTCTTGTTCAGTTTACAAGCCCAAGGAAGCTCATCCTAGAGCCTGAACACTTTCCCAAAATTCCCTTGTTCCCTCGGAGAAGGGAACCAACTCCCACCTCCCGTGAAGAGAAGGAGAGACAGAACCCTCTGAGTCTCCACCCTGCCCTCAGTGCTTGGGGGCTGCTCAGGTCCCAGGGGGTCCCATGGCAGCTCCATCCAGGCCACACAACCCCTCCTGCAGAAACCATTGGGCAAAATCTCAAATTTGGGGAAAAAAACCAACAGGGCCATGGCCTGGAGTCAAGAAGAGCTTGATCCAATGTCCTGGAAACTGCAGTGATTCCCAGTTGGTTCTGCTTTGTTTTCTTGGGCTAATTGCTTTCAGGCTGTCAAGAGCTGCACATCCTCTGCAGAGCCAAGCCTTAATCAGGTCCAATCCTGACTTATCCCAGAGCAAAAAACGTCCTTGTTGTCACTCCAGCCAGGAATTCATGTGGTTCCGTTGGGCTGGGAAGTGCAATCAACCTCAGAGCAAATCCCTGCCCACCTGCCACCTCCTCTTTATCCCACACAGATCAAGCTTCCCAAACCTGGTTATATATATTTTTTTTTTTGTGGTTGAACTGCCAAGTGAGAACAAAGATCTCCCGGCGCTGAAATTAATGTGATGGGAAAATTATTACCCAAACCCAGGGAAAGTTAATTCTCCAGGACAGTCTGAGACGTGCAAATATAGCCATGACCTTTGCCATTTGCAGCACAATGGAAAATTGCTAAGAAAAGTTCCCATTGTGTCGGGGATGCGACTCCAACGTCGCGGAATTTCTCCCTCCCTCGCTTCCCCTTGGCAGCAAAAAATGGCTTCAGACTCCCCAAAATGCTTGAGGTTGAACAGTGAGGCTGGAGCTCCACGAGGAAAGGGTTGAAGATTTTCAAATGCACAGCCCAGTGTTCCCAATCCGTGCTCCAAGACTGATGGATGCTCCAAGGGTGGAGCTCCCTGAAGTGTAGAAATCCGTAGGAATCTCCTCCAGACCCCAGATAATTCCACCCCAAGATCCTGGTGCCAATCTATGGGATAGCGGACATCCCTCATCCCTGACATCTCCAATCCTTCTTCCTTGACATCTCCAGTCCTTCATCCTTGACATCTCCAATCCTTCCCACCACCACAGAAAGTGGTGAAAGACTTTTCCCAATTCTCACGTGACACACACGAGATGCAAAATCCAACCTCGGATCTTGACAGGCTGCTGGAAAAACGCCCATTCCAGGGCAAATGGGGGAAACTGGGAGACTTCAGCTGGAACCATTGGACTCAGTGTTTCCCAGACACAGCCAAATGGTTTGATTTCTGTATATTTGTTAATTATCTCATTATTTCCAAGACCCGCGTTCTCCCTATTCCTTTCCCTTTTTCGATACCAGAGGGACATCTGAGGTTGGTTAAACTCTTTGTAACAGGGCCATCTCCAGCTTTTTGGAATTTCCTGGTTTTGCACCTGCCCAAATCAACACATTTTCCACGTACAACAAGTCCCTCCAAGGAGCTGCACTGAGCAATTCCCTCACTCAGCAATTCCTAATGCATCAGCTTCATTAGTTTTTAGGAAAAAAAGCCCCAAAATGGAAAAACAACAACAAACTCTAAAACCTCCTGGATTCCTGCAGTTGCCTGATGAGTGCAGGTAGGAAAAATAGTTTGGAGACTGGGGACATTTTCAATGAGGAGAAAAATAGTTTGGAGACTGGGGACATTTTCAATGAGGAGAAATCTTTGGTTTTCCCTTCAACTTGTGGCTGACAGAAGCCATGGAAGAAGCCTCATGGAGCAGCAGCATCCCTTCCTGGATGCTGATTTAGGGAGCAGCAGTCTGAAATTTCTTATCATGTCTGGAGTAGAGGGAATCCTTGGGATAATTCCCAGGCATCTGCAGAGATGCCAACACAGATCACATCCTCCTCACACCCTTGAGAGCAGCTAAAGCCATGGAAAATGATCCTGGACCAGCCTGCCTCCATCCTTCCCAAAAACCACCTTCAACATCATAACTTATGTCCCAGAATCCCAGGATGGGTCAGTTTGGAAAGGATCCCCCTGGGTCATCTGGCCCAACCTCCCTGCTCCATCCAGGTCATCCCAGAGCCCTGGGTTGTGTCCAGTTCTGGAGTATCTCCAGGGAGGGAGACTCCACCACAAGCCTGACAGCTGGAATTGCTGAGGACCACCACAAGGTCCAGCTTGTGGCCACCTCTGTTGCTTCCCAATCCCTCTGGAATGGCTGGACAGGGAGGTTTCCTGGCATTTCGGATTTCTCCGAGGTTCGCAGGTGGCCGGAATGTGACACAATATCGAGTGGTTAGCAAAGCCCAGGGATCTGGGCTGGAGTTCCTGGCTGGAAGTGCCAGATGTGTCACTTCTCCTCGGAGCTGAGCTGGCAGATCAGCATCACCAGGGAAAAGCTGGAGGGGAAGGGAAGGAAATCCAACCACTTCCCAAGTCACCTGTTTTCCCTATGCTACAGCCAAATAAACCCAGCCTGCAGACTGAACTGCTGCTAAATGGGATTCCTCTCCACTCTTCCATTCATTCCCACAGTCCTCTGCATCCCTGGAGTCACCATTCCTGAAAATTTCACACCTAATTACTCATTATCCCTAATGAACCCTCATCAAGCATCCACTGCTCGCCTGGAGCTGGTTTGAATTGGGGAGAGTTGCGCAATCTCTGGCGCCAGCCTTGCTCCACCTCTATTTTAATCCCAAAAATCGACTCTGGAGGACTTTCCCTGGCCTGTCCACTCAGTCGGGGCAGAGGGAGAAGGGATTTGTCTGGAATAACGTTCCAGGCTGAGGTTTCATTAACACGGTGGCCTCATTAACAGCACGGCCCAGAGAACTCCATGGATTTCCTCAGACTGGGCAGGCACAGCAGAAATCAGGGAGAGATTTGGTGGGAAGGAAAAGCCCAGCTCTGCTCCCACGTGCTCTGCTGGTACAGCTTTCCACCCCAAAGGTTCCAAAATTTCGCTGGGATGGAGCAGCCAGAGGTGATCAACACCTCCCTGATTCCCAGTGCAGGGATCCCCCATGGGATCCATCCAGCCTGAGGCAGCCACTGGGCAACCCAAGTAAAATCAGCACCTCATGGAAGTGTTGGAAATCTGTCCCAGATTCCACTCCAGGGCTTGGACACATCTTCCAGTTCATTTTCCTCTTTTACTGAGGAGCAGACAGTGACTTGGATCTCCTGGATCACTTCCAGCGAGCTTCACCTCCATCTCCTCCGGGAGTTTGGGACTTCAGTCATTCCAAAGCCTTCTGAAAAGGTCAGCATTCCCGAAGAAGCCAGTCGGGGCTCGAGCCAGGCCTGGTGACGGAGAGCTGAGCTCAAAGCTTTGAACTCCGGGCAGCCTGGGAAGCTGAGGGGAGCCAGAGCAGGAGGTGACATCAGCCCAGCTCCGCGGCGAGCACACGGATTCTCCCCAGCCTTGTAGCCACTGCGGAATGGTTCCGGGAAGCTGGAATGCTGGAGGGATGAGTCACGGCCGCCGGAGGCTCTCCGGGGAGGAAGGGGCAAGATTCCCTCCCAAGAAGGAGCTTTTTTCCACTGTAAATCCTCGGAGCACAGCGAGGAGGCTGAAAGGTCACTGGGGCTTGGCGCGGCTTTGGCAACTGGGAGCCAAATGGCTTTGGTGGGAATGAGGAGGATGTTCTCTCCTCCCGAGGGGTTCTCTCCCACCAGGATTCACCCTCAGCTTGTCTGGGTCACTGTGGAGCAGCTTTTCTCATTCCCTGGCTGCTCCAAGGCAGGAGGAGGTCAAACAGGGCTTTGGCAGGGCTGGGAATGCTGGTCCTACCTAAGGGAAGGGGAGTTGTGTCTTTGGCTTCCACAGCAAGGGAAGAATTTTCAACTCAGATCCCACTTTGTATTTGGAGAGGGGAGCCCTGGTGAGGAGTGAAGTAAATCTGCAAGTATTCCAAGGGTTTAAGTGATCCAGGGCTTTTAAATTTGCAGGGAACCCAAATCCCATCGGTGCTTTGCCCCCACTCGGATCTCATCCCTGATACAAATCCATTCCTTCCACACAAAGTTATTCCCCGAATTCCCTTTCCTTGGATTTGGGAGAGGATCAGCAACATGAAAGGGCACAGAGATAGCAAACCCTTCCTCTGAAAATGTGGGAACGATTTTCTGTGCTCCACGACAGGGCTGACCCCGCTCTGATGGATCCCAGGGGAAACAAATCCCACCCTGGAGGCTGCAGCACCCTCAGGAGCGGAGGGTGGGAGATCAAAGCCACAAAAACCAGCCAAGACTGACCTCTTGAGAAAGGCTGGTGGAACCACAGCCAGAGGAAAAGCCGGGGAATAGCTGAGGAAAGGTGGGAAGGAAAGCAGGGCGAGGATGATGACAACAAAAGCCCCTCTGTGCAGCCATCCCTCAACACCTCCACAGCATTAATTACACACAACAGCACCCTGATGACACCCAGTGTGATAATGACTTTCCAAGGTCTATCCAGCTCAGTGTTTTGTCCCTGGAAATGGCCAAGGGCAGATTTTAAGGAAGGATTTAAGAATACAATAAACACACTGTGATTTTTTTCCCCCCCCCCAGCCTAACAAAATCAGCAGCTGAGGGATTTCCTGAGCTGAAGGAGGAGTTGTCTTTGCATTAAACAGGGCTCGGGGGATTTTCCTCCTACAAACCTCTCCATTGTCCCTCAGTTCAGAAAGAAAGAAGAGAAAGAAACATTACAACCTTTACTGATGATGAGGTGTCAGCTGCGAATGCAGGGCAAGAAATTAAATTTCTTCACCTGCACCTCCAGTCGGGTCAGAGAAAGCCCCAATTCTCCCTCTGACAACAAAGTCTGGGTTCATTAACGAAAGTTGTGCTGTAAAATCTTTCCCCTGACTTAATGGGACAGCTCCAAGGTCCTTGGAAGGATTATTTCAGCCCCACAGGCTCAATGAGTTGGTTCATTAAGCAGCAAAAGTTGGGAAAATCCACCAGGGATTCCTTCATCCAACATTATTATTCCTGCTACAAAATGTCCCTCTTGATTTGTCAAGCAGCTGTGAGTGAGGTTTGGGTTTTAAAGCAAATGAGTGGAGACCCATCAGCACCCAAACACATCTGGGTGGAAGTGTTAAAGGGTCTTCTGGGGTGAATCCCGGCTCTGGCGAATAAATGGAATTTAAGTGGAATTTAAATGGTGTTTAAATAGTATTTAAATCTTATTTTAAGGCATTTGCATGCCTCTCCTCCTCACACATCTGGAAGGGGCTCCAGATGTTTTACTGCTCCACCATCCTGCTTTTTAAAGGAATTTGTTGTGTTGCTCCCATTGACACAACCTGGGCAAACACAGAGGCTCTGCCCTCCCGCACATCCCTCCCTGGATGGAATCCCAGGAATGCTGCTGGATAAACCCTGAGTGCATCCAGCAGGACAAGCCTGGGCAGAAGGCTGGGCTAGAGGACCTGCCTCAGCCGAATTCCCAAATCAGGAATTTCTGCCTGGCACCTCCAGGTCCCACAATGACACCACTGGGCACAAAACCCATTTTTTGATGAAAAATGTGACCTGATGCTGATTTACACCCAAATCCTTTAAAACCCAGGGCTGCAGCACCGAGGCCCTTGGGGACAACACAGAATATGTGGAAGAGAATGTATCCGAAAGGAGAGGTGGGAAGGAAATTTTGGGAGAAGGAGAGCAGCACTAAATTAACACCACAGCAGGGCAGGTGAAAAAGGGGGAAAGAAACTCCTCATCACACAAACCCAATAAATTCCTCATTTCCATGGCAAATGCAAATTCATCTCCACACCTTGGCTGTGCAATTTAATCACCAATCCCACATCCATCCCCAATCCCATATCCTATATCCATTCCCAATACCATATCCAATCCCCAATCCCACATCCATCCGCAATCCCACATCCATTCCCAATC
>VZRM01002573.1:1701585-1722387 GCA_013397955.1 Grantiella picta
CCAATCCCATATCCAATCCCCAATCCCACATCCCCACATTTGGCTGTTTCAGAGAAGGAGTTTGGTTTCACTGCTAATGGGAGAACAGTTGTGGTGGGAATTCAGAAACGCCTCGTATTAAACACAAAAAGCACCAGGAAATTAAAGCTTTGACTGAATCACATCTCAAACCTTCGGAACTGGAAATTCCCAGTGGGAATGCAGGACCAAGACAAGAGTTACTATTTGTTGACAAGCTCTTGAAAATCGTCCTCTCAGAAATGTTGAGTGACTGGAAATCATTGCCCTCCAAATTTTCAGCTCATTAAAAAACGTTATAAATTCATCTCGGATTGCTGCAAATGGTTTGCTTTGCTTTCAACCATTGGATTCTTCCCTATCCATTTCTGAGCGGGATTTAGGAGAATTTCCAAGGAAAAAGAGGTTCCAGCCACCATAAGAATTCCTCCCTTCAACCCCCCAAAAACCTTAACCTCTAAAAAATGTGATATAAATAAAAAAGAGGCACAAACTCAGCAATGAGCTCCCTGCACATCATCGCGGGATGAAAGGAACATTTAACACAAACCACGTTGGAGCAGCTTGGCTTTGCCACGGACTGTGATCCCTGAAAACCTCGGCTCTGAGACACATCCCTGCTCCCAACGCCCTCCCCTCTGCTCCCCTCAGCAGGGAGAGTTGTTTGTTTGGTTTTGGAAGTCCCAGCTTAATGCAAAGCAGGAGCAGAGGCAGAGCATCCCTTTCCTGCCTCCTCCCGCCGTTCCCGTCGCAGTTTTGGATCCTGACGGTGTTTGGGTTGGGTTTGTAAATCATTGCTGACAGGCCTGGTTGGTGGCTGTGCTGAGTTGTGGAAAATGGTCTCAGGATTAGCTTGGTTGGGATGGCAATGTCCCACAGACGGTGCCTCATTCCCTATGGATTTTCCACCCTCTGTCCCCAAAGTACATTCTACAAGGTTCACATTTGTCAGCAACCCCAAAACCCTCATGGTATAGAAATAATCGACCCTAACCCAGCCCCCTTTCCCCTTCTTTTTCCACAACACTCATTCTGGTCCTCAGGAGGCTCCAAAGGCTGCTCCCGGCAGGAATTCCCAGCACATCCCTCATCCCTGCCCCGTGCTGGGCTTTGCCAGGGCGTTGTGCAACAGCTCAAGGACAACAAGTGGAAAAATCCCTTCCAAGTGGGAGGTAACGAGATGCAACCCTGTCTGTATGGGACAATAAGACAATAAATCACCTCTTTGGGCTTTTCCAGCCTTCAAATATGTGGAGCAGAGGCCACGGAAGGATTGAGGGGAAGATCACAGTTGAGGAAAGATGCAACAGCAAGCTGGAGAGGAAAAGAATGAAATCTGTTCTGCATGCTCTGTGTGTGAGACAAAGCATCGAAATATTCCCCACCGGAGTCTAAACAAGGAATCAGCTCCGGAGGCAATGTCACATTCCTGAAAATCTCAGCAAAGGCACTTTTGGGACAATGACAAGGGGAATCCACAGCCTCCATCTCTAGGAAGGATGCCACCTTCCTGGAGCAGGCAGGGAACCTCGAGATCAATGAACCTCACACCAAAATCTCCGAGCAGGAGAAAGCCCTCAGACACATTTTGGAAATCCCAAAACCAGAGGAACCTCAGGAGGAGCTCACCAGGAGCCGATTTAGCACAGAGGCCTTTGGGATTCCACCTCCCTTCACCTGCTAAGCAAGAGGGTTTTTTTTTTCCTTCTTTGGCATATATCTGTCCTTAAAGTAGCAGCAGGAAGGTAATAAATGAATAAATAATTTAATTAATTAGTAAGAGGCTGAAGTGCCTGGATCAAGCATCCAGGGCCTGCATACTCGAAGGGTGAAGGATTTCCAACAAGTAGCACTTGACACACTTGATCTTTTTATCCCCCTCTTTCCCATTCCCTTCTAGTGGCTCCAAAGCAACTGGCTCGGGATGTTTCCCATCCTTCGTCTAAACTCGGAGCAGGAAAAGCATAAACATTCCAGAAATATCCACGGAGACGTTTTGCTAATTGGCAAATGAGGCAGATCCCCCTCCCCTGCACTTTCCCCATATGTTCCTGAGTACATCCAGTGTTTATGGCTCCAACCACAACCCCACTAACTGTGCTCCTCCCGGATCACTGGGAATCGCAGTCCTGCCCTAGACAAAACAACAACAATTTCAATTTTGGAGAATTAATAACAACGTCTAGCACTAATGAGCCCTTCCATAACATCTCCCAAGCTTTATGCAAATTAATGATTCCCATAAGTGATGCAAATTTCGGATGATCCAAAAGGTTCCTGGGCAATCCTGGAGCAGAAGGAGTAACTTTGCCACCCCACTTTTCCCTGGAGAACGTGGCAGCTCAGCAGGGAGGAGATTCCAAGCTCTCCAAGATTGTGGATATCAAGGGAATTATCCAAGGAGAGCAGTGCCAACCCTTCATGAAAGAAGGGAATTTTACGCACTTCCAAAAGAGGGGTTTGACGGCTGAAGCTGGATCCATAAATAATCCGGGATGATGGTGACAGTGCCCATCCCAGCACAGACAGCCCTACAGCAGCCAAAGTGGGAGCAAGGAATGGGAAAAGCACCCTGAGCCGCCTTTATGTGACCCCAGAGGCTGGAAAACCAGGATTTGGAATGGTTTCCAACAGGAACACAGCCCAGGGTTCACAGGGAGATGGGAATGCTGCCGGATCCTCTGGAAGGTGTTCCTGCTCATCCAAAGAGGGTTGGATGAGGTGACCTTTGAAGGTCCCTTCCAACCCAGAGCATTCCAGGATTCCTGGCTTGGAATTCTGGCTCGGAATTCTGACTCATGCCCATGAGAAGCCTTGCACAGCAGAAGGATCAATGTTATCCCATCCAGGATCACTTCCAAGGCGATAAATCCCTTTGGATCTCCTCACGCATTTCCAGGCACTTCAAAATCTCAAATTTTTGCTAAAGTCATTGCAGATACTCACCACCTCCAAATCCCAATTTCCCCCCCAAAATCCCAATTCAGCAAACCCATGATGAGCATGACAGCACTGGAGGAGATCCCTGAGGTGGCTCAGCCTCCACACCTGCAGGTATCCCAGAGAAAACTCTGCTCTTCCCAGATTCCCTCCACCAAACCCCAACCTCATCCCTGAGGTTTGTGTCGATCCCGCGCTGTCCTGACTCCAAGCCAAGGATCACAAGGATGATTATTCCATCTTTTCAGCCTGCTGGCATCCAGAAGCTCCAGTGTGGAGCTTCCACTTGGCAAGCAGTGCCTGTCCCTGCTCTGGAATGCCACGGGAGCCTCAATTCCCAGAGCTCTGCAATCCCAGACTCCAGCTATAAAATCCTTGCTGCAGGCAAGGACTGGGATATGGGGAAGGAGATCCAAGGAATTTCTCCATTTATAACCATCACAGCTCCATAAAGTTGTTTAAAGGAGAGAACTGAAATTGTTTTCCTGCTGGAAATCCTATGTTTATTATTAGTTCTGCGTCGGAGTATAAATAACTCCGGAATGAAGTGCACGGTGCTTAATTCCCTTCATTGTGCCCTTAATTGCTTCCTTGTTTGCTTTCCACTTTCCACTCTGCTCTGCCCTCCTATTCCAGCATCAACTCCTCCCTTCCACGTTTGTTTATTGTGTCTGCATTTCCAGCAACTGAAAGGTCAGGAGAAAAATATGAATTTTTTATGGAATTTCCTAATGCCACCAAGGCTTTACCCTCCCCGCCCTCCCTTGGCATGGTTTCCCTCCCATCCAGACGCCACCAGCCTGAATCCCAGAGCCATTCCAGCTTCCCTGAAACACTCTCCCTGTTTTCTTTCCCGGACAGGAGGCTTGTGTTGGAGCTCACATGGGTTGGTGCCCAAGAAGCTGTGGCTGTCCCATCCCTGGGAGCGTCCAAGGCCAGGCTGGAGCCACCTGGGATAGTGGAAAGTGTTTCTGCCCATGGATGGAACTGGATGATCTTCAAGATCCCTTCCAACCCAAACCATTCCATGATTATTGCCCTCAGTCCTGCTGCAGAGGTGGATCAAGCCATGCTTTCCAGGTGGATCATGTCCAATGTTTTCCTGCCCTGCCACCCCCAACCAGCACTGGGGTTTATTTCTTTTCATTTTGAAACCTCACCTCAGCCTCTAAAGCCGCCCAGGGTTTCCAATAAGCCTCTGCCCATTGGGGTTCCCACCCTCAGTCTGGTTATTCCTCGTGCTCCTCACAAAAATAGGGCAGAGTTTTTGGGAGGCTTAAAATTCCTCCCTCAACCTCAGCAGAGGTAAGGAGAAAAGTATGCAGGGATGTGAAGCGAATTCCTGCCTAATTCCTTGGGAGACCCAATGAATGGGAGACTTCTCCTCTCTGTTTATTTTCTTCCCAGCAGAAGTCCCAGTCTGTCTTCTCCCTCTTCCAAAAATCCACACCCAGGAGCTGTGACATCAGAGGATATTTTGGGAAGGCAGCTCTGCCCCCAGCCCAGGTCTGGGGTGGTTCCTTTTCCCTCACACAACCCCGCAGTGCTGGGGTTGTGTCACAAAGCCACCGCTGGCTCCTGGATGCCAAACCTGGAGGTGAAATGGGAATTTCAAAAAAAGCAGGAATTGTCTTTTCCAGCCGTTTCCCTCCGAAGGAATAATATGCTTGGCTAGTCCTGGTGTTGACACAAGGGTGACTCACGGGCCCAACAATGTGGGATTGTTGGAGGTTCAGGGCAGGGAGCTGGAATTGGCCTCGTGTCCCTTGGCAGGGACTGAGCTCAGCTCAGAAATGCACTTTTATCCCTGGAATGCATCCGGAATGCAGCCCTACCTACGGCTCCCATTCCCAGACTCCTTTCTGAGGCTTTTCCCTGCATCCATCGGCTCCTGGCTCCGAGTTTTCCCGGAAAACCACCTTTGCAAACTCCACCCCTGCCCACCTTCATGCCTTTCAGGTTGATTCCACCCCAGGTTTGTCTCTTCCTATTCTCATTTCCCCCAAGTTGTTCCAACCCCAAAATCCGTGGATTGTCATGGATTCGCTGCACAGCTTGGAGCAGGCAGGAGTTCCCAACCCTCTCAACCCCCCTTTGACACCATTCCTTGGAACAGATCTGGGAGACGTTCCAAAATACCTTCCCAGCTCCACCTGAGAGATGAAGAGAGCTGCTCTCCACAAAGGTTTGCAAGGATAGCTCCAACAAGACCAACCCAGAGTGAGTGGAATTCCTGCTGGGAGTGATCCCAAAGGGCTGAGCCTGTGATCCTGTGGGGACAGTGATCCCAAAGAGCTGAGCCTGTGGGGACAGTGATCCCAAAGGGCTGATCCCAAAGAGCTGAGCCTGTGGGGACAGTGATCCCAAAGAGATGATCCCAAAAAGCTGATCCTGTGATCCTATGGGGACAGTGATCACAAAGAGCTGATCCCGTGGGGACAGTGATCCCAAAGGGCTGATCCCGTGGGGACAGTGATCCCAAAGGGCTGATCCTGTGGGGACAGTGATCCCAAAGGGCTGATCCCAAAGGGCTGATCCTGTGGAGAGAGGGAGGACAAGGAGCAGCAGCTGCTCCATATCCCTCCTGCTCCTCCAGCTTGGATCCATCCCCGCTGCCCACTCCTCAGCACAGACCTCCCACATCCCCACATGCCTTCCCAGCCTTCCCGCTCCTCTCCCAACCCCAAATCCCACAATTCCAGCTGTCCCAGAGCCCCAGGCGAGCTCCCTGCGTGTCACCCTGACATTGGAAATCTTGGCTCCTCCTTGCAAACCTCAGCCTTGGCTTGTGGCACCCCTCAGACAGGGAACAGCTGGAAAACGCTTCAGCCCAGACAAGGAGCCTTTTCCCGGGATTTTAAAAGGTCAGGAACTAAATCCATCTTACTGCACAGCGCGCGGAATTTCTCTGCTCTGCTCAGCCAGCCCTTCCCACCGCTGGCATTTCCATGGTTTCAGAGCAGGATTCTGCTCCTGAGGGATGCTCCAGACCTTCTGCAGGATCTTCACAGCTCTGACATTCCCCGAGTTCAGCTCTGAGTGAGGAAGGATTTTCCCTTTCCCAGCTTGGCTCTGTTCCCTGCTGGCTCCATGCCTGTAGCTGGCAGCTCCCGCATCCCAGCAGATCCATAAATAATTCAACAGCTTCCTAAAAAACAGGATCCATCACGTTTAGGGTTCTGAAACAGGCACAGAACCGGGGTGGAGCACCAGGAATCAGGCAGGAGAAGTCAGGGAATATTACAAGGGAAAGCGCTGGAGGCTCCAGCCACACCAGGGCTGAGGGAAGAGGAAAAAACCCACAGACTTTGAGTTAATTCTTCAACAAAAGAAAAAACCCACAACTTCCCTAATTCCAGACAGGGCCCTGAGCAGCTCTGTGAGGAACTCCAGCTCCAGTCAGAGCAGTTTTCCACACTTCCAGTAGCATATCCTTTCAAATTCACCCGAGAGGAGCAAACTCGTCCTTGGCTATCCATTCCCAGCTCCACGAGCAAGGAATGCCACAGAGACAAATTCCATCCTCCTTGCAGCTACTGCTGCTCTGCTGATAGGCAAATCCAGCCCTCACCGAGGCTCTGGGGGAAGTTTAGGAGCCTTCTTCCCACATTTCTGTTATTTTAGTAATGCCATCCCGGCCTGGAATCGGAATTCCACCTCCCGAGCACTGCAAGATATTGATTGCGAATTAAAAACCCATTTTCTTCTGCAGAGATGTCCAGATCTTTCTGGCAGGGAAGAGGAAGGGAAGGGAAGACAGGGCTGACAACTCCAGTCCACGCTGCTCAGGGCTCTTTTCCCAGCACTTTTCCTTTCCTTGGCTCTTGTGCTCGATGGAGTGAAAAAAGAGGATTTTTTACTGGATGTGCACAAAAAGATATCAAAATTCAGGGTCTTGCACTAGCAGGAAGAGCACATCAGCATTTCAGACCCAGCTCCAGGGATCTGGGTCATTCCAGAAGGGATATGGGGTGGGAAAGAAAGGGGTGGGAAAAGGAAAGAAAAGGAAAAGAAAAGGGAAACAAGAGAGCCAAGCAGAAAAGCATCCAGGTGAGTGGAGCAGACTCTCCAAAGTTCAGGTGTGACGATAAATTTGTTCCTGGAGAAGCTGCGTTGAGAATTTGGCCATGGTTGAGTTTCTATCCCAAACATCCCCTATTGCTGTTGGGCTGGGAGGCTGATTCCAAGTTCAAGGGAAAAAAATAATTAAAAAAAAAAATCGATGGAACTGAGCTTTAAAGCAGCAACTTCCAAATGCTGTTTGGGCCCTGGCAAGCACAGGCTCCACCTCCAACTGGAGGTCTGGAGCTGGGATAGGGAGAGGGAGAGGGAATTGCCATCCAGGACAGCCAGGGAGGAGCTGCAGCATTTCTGGGAGCTCATCATCATCACCATCATCATCATCACCACCAGGTACAGCATTTCCATCCTGCTCCGTGCATCTGCTCCCAGCTGCTGGCAAACATCCAAGAAAATCCCATTCCAGGAATTTCTGGGGAAGCTCCACTTCATCTCCCCCCAGCCGCAACAAGGGTTAGGATATTGCAGATGTTTTCCAAGCCCACAGAGATCAGCAGAGGCAGTGGGATCTGGTTCATCAGAGCCTGGCTTGGGAAAACCAAAAGGTGGGAGAAGTGGCAGCAAGGCTGGAATTCTGTCAGGAACCAAGTGAGCCGCAGTGCCACCCATTCCACCTCGAGCCACATCCCAAATTCCTGCTCCGTGCTGACCGGAGCTGAGCTTTGCGGGAAACCTCATCCCTCCTTCCTTCATGCCCCAAAATATCCTGGAAGGAATAAACTTCCAGCACTTCCTCTTGGCTGCAGCAGGTGTGGGGAGTCAGTGCCAGGCAGCGCATCCCAAGGGAATGGGGATGGAAAGGGACAGAAGGGAGAAGTGAGGCAGCAGGGATTGATCTGAGGATGGGGATGGAAAATCCATCTCCTCACCTCTCCACATTCCCCGGGCCAAGCACAAAAACCACGAGGGGCTTTGCTGTCCACGGGGAGCCACAGAAGTGACACCGAGAGGTGACGTTCCCAACAAAACCTCAGAGCACTTCCAAGGACCTGCCACGCTTCCAGGGAGGAATTCCAGCCTGGGAGGGCAGGATAAGTGAAGGAATGGGAATTAAGTGTTGCCACACGTGTGAGGGAGAGCAGCAATTTCCTCCTTGCCACCTCCCCTCAGCTCCAGCTCCAGCACATGGACACAATTCCCACTCACCTGCTCAGGGAAAACACGGAGCTGCTTTGAAAACAGAGAGCTGCTCCACCAGAAAAAACTCAAATGGGAGGTGACCGCCTGATCCTGCCTGCAATACAAACGACTTGCCAGAGAGCAGCAAGAGATTTGCATTTCCTAAAAACACTCCCAGCCATCCCAGGAAGGGTAATTCCCATTCGTCAACTTGAGTTTTTCCTGGCAGCACCTTCCAATCTCTTGGCACTGTTTCCAAGCTCCAGCAAGCAGCTGTGGATGTTTGGGAATGGAGCTGCTGCACGCCAGTCAGGTGTGGGAGCTGATCAAAGCCCTGACAAATGGCACAGCTGTGCTGGGATGACAAACTGAGATGTAATTAATTCTTTTAAATGATCCCTTTTCCCAGAAGATAGCAGCAATTTGGGAACTAATTTCTCTGTCGCGTTTTGTTCTCTCCAGGAGAAAAATCCAAGTTTTCCCTTGGATTTTCCCTATTTTTTTTTTTTTCAGCTCCAGCTACCTGCACGTGCCATCACCAAACTGCTCCAGCAACTAAAGTGATCCTGACAAACCCGACAGGAGCAGCAGCACAAAGCCGGAATTCTGTTCAAATCACCTCTTTTCCCTGAGCATTCCCACAAATGTTTCCCATTAACCTCAGGACAAAGCGTTACCTCCAGAGCAAAGCTCGTGTTGTCTGAGTTCCCTGGGAGAAATTCGCATCCCTGCTATGAAAACACCCTCAGCTGGATGATGAGATGGGGGGAAAAGCCTGGATCAGGTGTCCAGATGTGAGCCCAGCCCTGGCAGAGCCCAGCAGCAGCTGGATTTTGGGATCAGTGTCCTGCAGCTCCCCGAGCATCGCCCAGCCCAGCTGTGCTCCCAAATCCGTGAGGATATTGAGCTCCGAGCTTCCCTCCCGGCAGCACCTCGGATACAAACCCTGCCATCCACACCAGGTGTGGATCAGGGAATAATTCGGGCTGGAAAGGAAACCTCCAGGCCCTGAAATATGCAGGGACATCATCAAGATCAGCTCACTGAGAGCCTCGTCCAGCTGTTTCCAGGGATGAGCATTCCAGGGATGTCTGGAGGAGCTACGTGGGCTGGCTGGGCTGCAGCAATCCGGCACATCCTGCCCCCAACACCACCCAGGATTAGGGACACAGGGTGGGACAACCCCTTCTCCTCACGGATTCCTCCTCCTCCTGCTCTCCCCAAGCCAGCCGTGGCGGGGGAGGATGGAGCTGCGCAAATCCCGCGGCCCCAGGGAAGCCTCTGGATTCCCTGGCAGCAGCCAAGGGCTCTGGACAAGCTGCTCCGCACGCAACGCTGCCGGGACAGCCCGCCTGCCTGTCAGCAGGATTCCCCTCCTCGTAATTTAGGGAAAATCCCGGGAGAAATCAGACCGAGCGGCCAATTGGTAACACCCAGGAATCTGGGCGCTCCGTGAGCTCGCGGATATTCCGGGAGTGGGAAAGAGTTCCTGAATTATGGACAAAAAAATTATGGACAAAAAAATCCCAAAAGGGACAATCAGGGGGAGCAGCAGGGGAGCTGCTGGTTTCCCATCTCCCGGTTTTTCCTCCAGGAATGGAAGGAGGGTCTGCTGATCCTCCTGCTCCAAGGATGCTTTGGGATGAGTGCCACGGCACCTGAGGAGCCTTGGGGCAGAGCTGTCCCCACCAGCTGTGACACCCTGACGCCACCCCAGCTTGGTGGCACAAGCTCATGGGCTCAGTGGCAATTCCAGCAGGAGGTGCCTTCCATTTTCCACAGTTTGTTTTCCCAGTCGGGACAGCGTTTGGATTTGTGGCGTGGAAATGTCGTCTTGTCGGAAAAACGAGCTCGAAAATTACCACTGAGCCCAGGTTTGGAGTCCTGAGCACGAGGAGGATGTGGACCTGTTGGAGCAAATCCAGAGCAGAGCACGAAGATGCTCAGCCTGGAGAAGGGAAAGCTCCAGGGAGACCTCAGAGCTCTTTCCAGAGCTTAAAGAGGAACTGGGAAATAGAGAGAAAGTGACTTTTCGCACAGGCAGGTAGCGACAGACAAGGGGGATTGGCTTTCTGCCGACATACAGCAGGATTATTCGGGATTTTGGGATGAGACTCAGAGCTACATCATCACACAGCCCTTCGGAGAGGGCAGGGGCCACAGGGCATCTTTCCAAGTGGTTCTGCTGCTGGGATGGGAAGCAATCAGGAATCCCCCAAGATATGCAGGAACGCTCAGAGTGCTCCTACGATTTACCTCACACACCCAAAGCAATGAAACATTTACCTCCAAAGACGGCAGGAGGGAGAATATTAATTATTATTTAAAGGACAATATTATTAATTAAAGTACAACATTAATTATTAATTAACAGGAAGATGCCACATTCTGTGGCACTTTTTATTCCAGTAAAACTGAAATCCAGACAATTGATTTACTCCACTTCTCTATTCTTTGGAAGCACAAATATCACACCTAGGAAAGGGCGGGTCCTGCTGTTCCCACTTTGTTCTGAGGGCTGGAAGCAGCTGAATTTCGGGATGTGCACCTGGATGTGTTCCTAGCGCAGCCTGGGCCATTCCTGCATCCTCCAGCACATCCTCAGCGCTGCTGGCTCAGGAATTACATCCCAGGTCCCCTTGCTGAGTGATTCCTTGTTTTCCTCACCGAGGAGAGCAAAAGGGAGATGTGGAGCTGCAGCACTGTCTGGTTCGTGTTGCTGCTCAGCTGCAGCTGCTGTTGCTCTGAGGCAAAGCTGATGGGATTTGATTGATTTCTGGGATGATGGACACACCTCAAAAATCCACAGCTCTGAGGAGTTTGTTTAAAAGGCAACATAAATCAACCCACACCATCTCCCTCTGTCCCTGCATGTCACCTCCGCCTGTCCTTTGTCCCAAAACCTTCAGGAGCTGGGCTTGTCCCACTTTACAAGCTGCTGCTGCTGGGCTCAGCCCTGCATCCATGGGGCATTCCATGGGCAACCCCAGGTTTGCACAGCCTGATGGAGGAAATTCAGCCTGACTCATCCCCCAAAGCAACCAAGGACAACAGTCACTGATACATTGGGTCCTTATTTATTTCCCTAAGGATAAAGGTGGCACAGATTGCCAGAGAAGCTGTGGCTGCCCCTGGATCCCTGGCAGTGTCCAAGGCCAGGCTGGACAGGGCTTGGAGCAGCCTGGGATGGTGGAAGGGTCCTGGATGACCTGGAAGATCTCTTCCCATCCAAACCATTCCATGATTCTGTGATGTCACACTCAGCTTTTGGCTCCAGGGGTGGAGGGCTCTGCTGAGGGGAAGGAAAAGCCTCTTCAGAGGCTTCAGTGCTGCTGTTTGTGCTTTACATCAACAATGGCTTCGTTTTTAATAACCTTGTCATCTCACCTATGTAAAATATGCATTCAAGTTAAACCCCACAGATTTGGGGTCTCTTGCTGTAGGTTAAACAAACAACCCTGTGATTCAGTCCTATAGAAAAATGTTCAAATTGTTCCCATTATTCAGCCAACCCATTTCTTACTAAAAAAGAGAGAATTTGCAGAATAACACAATTCATGCTCAGAAGCTGGGACTGTGCCATGAGTTTTCCTCACTCGCGAGAGATGACACAAAAAATTCCACGCCTCTCCCAACAAACCCATGCTGCAGAAATAGAAATTATTTGGACACAAGATCTGAGCTCTGCTGCAGGTATTTCACCTGGAGAGGGTGCCTGGATATCTGCCAGCTTGTTCCCAAGAAACAGAAACAACCCCGAGTCCCCAAAAAGTTTATCTTAGCTAGGAGAAAATCCAATCCTACGAAAACAATTCCGCAATTGGATTGGGATCTGAAACAGCTGAAGATTTGTTATGAGGGTGGCAAAACACTGGCACAGCTTCCATCCCTGGAAGTGTCCAAAGCCAGGAGCAGCCTGGACAGTGGAAGGTCCTCCTGGCAGGGCAGGAATGAGATGATCTTTGGGGTTCCTTCCAACCCAAACCATTCTATGATCCCACAATTCCAAGGATGTGCTGGAAGCTCCCTTCCCCCCTGGGCTCTGCAGTCCCACCCTCCCTGCTGTTTTTCTGGGCTGCACAAGAAGCACCTGAGAGCACCTGGTCCCACAGGCACTCGCCAGCCCACCAGGAATGCTGATCCAGGGCTTATGGCAGTCCAGGGACAAGATTTTGGCATTGGGAAGCTTACAGGATTAAACACCTTTTAATACAACACACACACACACGAGCAGGAGCCTTTCCAAAGGAAAACATCTCTCAGCTCCTCACCTACGCCAGTGGGGAGATTCCCTCTCCTCCTGCCAAGCCTGACACGGATTAAGCTACAGAAGGGAATTCTTTGTCCCTGCAGTGATTAAATCTGGGTGAACCCACAGCCCTTCCATGACAGCTCAAAAACCAGCCCCGTCCATCATCACCTTCCCAGAGCAGCAAGTCACGTCTTGCTCCCATAAACCAGCTGGGAGCACCAGAAATGTCACTGAATTCCGTGGAACACTCCGTGCAGGCCTGGGCTGGGGGAGCTCCTGACAGAGGCATGATTGATTTCCAGAGGAGGCAGGAATGTGATGCTGAAGAGAAGTCAAGGACATTTATTGAAGTCTACTCTGCAGGGAAATGCAGCTCTGCTTCAAGTGGGACAAGGAGTTACTAAAGGGCTACTCAGGGGCAAGGTGAGAGTAAATCCTGCCCTGCACTGCTCCCAGCACCATGTGCCAGCTGAGCCCTGGCAAATGTACATTCCCAAAAAAGCAGAGAGGGAAAAAACCTCACAGAAGCACAGCATGAAGGATGGGAAGCTACCCCAGGCCCTGGCTCTGTGCTTGTGCAGAAAACATCTGTGTTTTCCACACTTTAACACCTGCCTGCATGTCCTGAGTGCTGCCACACGATTCCCTGGATCCTCGGGCTGGAAAATCTCCCTGGGCAGCACAGATTACATCACGGGGGCATTGCCAAGCCATGGGATCACCGTTCCCGCTATTCCCAGCGCCAAACCCACAGCCTGCTCGGCACTCTGTGCTGCTCTTATCTCACCGCTCCCCTCCTTGGCCAGGTCTCCAGCCCAGCACAGATCACAGATCCCTCCCCGAGGATGGAGCTGGGGAAATTCCATGCTTAAACACGACACCAGGACTCCCACGCCTTCCCCAGGGCTGCTCCAGCCCTTCCATCCATCGCTGCTTCCACGGCTCTAAGGTTTCTAGGAACTCTGCCCAGGTGCTTGGGAGCTCAGGATGCAGCTCAACAGCTCGTGTGGCCTTTGGCCTGCGAGGGCTGAGCGGGACAGCACGATCCAAGCTGGGGTCACTTCACACAACCCCCGAGCTTTGGGAATGCAGCTGTGGGGAAGAAACCCCGGGATTAACGCCCCTGTTCTGTTTGGAAGGGAAGCACAGGGGTGTCACGGCTCTGGGAATCTGCCAGGGTGTCACTGGAAAACGTAACCAACCCAGAGGCCAAAATGAAGTTTGGTTTAGCTGGGGGGAAAATACAATCCCGCAAAAATAAAGCCATGACTGGATCGGGATCTGAAGGTTTGCGAGGAGGGTGGTGAGGCACAGGGGAGCTGTGGTGCCCCTGGATCCCTGGAAGTGTTCCAGCCTGGACAGGGCTTGGAGCAACCTGGGACAGCGGGAGATGTCCCTGCCATGGCAGGAGTGGAATGAGATGAACTTCCAACCCAAACCATTCCACGATCCTACAGTTCTTCCAGAGAAAGGTTACATACACTTTCCCCCCAAAATTAATGCATCTAAACTTTACTTATACTAATCCCAGGGATCACAGCATTCCAGCATCCATCCCTCCCGCAAAGGAAGCCATTATTTCTCATTTTCCCCACTGGCCCAGCAGCAGGTTGCTGTTAACTTGTCCTGAGCCTAAAAATAGTTCTCCTTCAAGGAAATCCAAACCCTGCACTCTCCTCTTCCCCTCACTCCCTAATTAATGGTTTCCAGGTCAGCCCAGCTCTCTGGGAACATCTGTTTGTTTTCACTCCATCCAGGGAAAGGCAGAGCTGACCTGAAAGGGGAACACGGAAAAGGGTTTGATGTCTGCAGAGCCTCCCTGCCACAGACATCCGGATTTTGGGGCCTCGGAGGGAAAAGGAGCATCACCAAAGGCACGTTCCCGACTGCAGGGCTGCAGTGTGTGTGTCCCGAATTCCCACAGGGATCTCGAGCTCTGCAGGAACAGGCAGATCACCCACAGGTGCTTTTAGGAGCTTTTTTGCAAAAATGCAGAAATAAATGCAATTAAGTTGGATCCACAGGAATAATCCAAATCCAGCTCCTGGCCCTGCACAGACACCCCAACAATCCCACCCTGTGCATCCCTGAGAGTGTTGTGCAAACACTGCTGGAGCTCTGGCCGCTCCCTGGGGAGTCTGTTCCACCCTCTGGATGAAAAACTTTTCCTGATATTTAGCCTAACCCTCCCCTCATGCAGCTTCTTGCTGTTAAAGCCACCTAAAACTCCTTGCTGGTCTCATCACATGAGGAAGTTGCCCTCTGGAATAATTTTAAAATTCATTTTCTACACGTGGGGGTGACTTGAGCAAAGCCAGGAACGGTTTTGTCTTCCAGTTTAAGTGAGGTTTGCACGTTTCCAATCCATCTTACGGCAGGACAGGGAATATTGATCCTGCTTTGCATGGATTTGAGAGGAGGCAGGAGGCCGGGAAGCTCTGAGTTTGTCACAGAGAAACATCCCTGTGCCACATTTCCCAGCTTCCCTCAGCTCCCCAGCTCCACAAACAACAGGCAGAGCTGGGAGATGGCACTGCAGCAGGAGTTTGGGAGATCCACGGCAGGAATCAGCCACCAGGACGAGGGATGTGTCCTTAATAAACATGGAAAACCATGGACAAACTGCTCCCGACAGCAAAGGCTGGAGAAGCGAGGAGGAGACAAGAGGGATGAGCAGGAGGAAGATGGAGGAGAGACATCACCCCAGAGGGAGTCTCCGAACGAAGAGAAATGGGTGATAAAATGCAAAGCAGCCGGGAAAGAGCTGGAAGATGGAGGAGATGGGAGTGTCCTGGTTTTCCGTCCATCCAGGAACGGAACCTGGCCCCAGGAGCTCCCCGGGAATCTGTCAGCACTCCAGCAGAGCCATCACTCGTCAGCACAGCCCTGCTGGGGCTCCAGCCCGGGACACCCCAGCTCAGCTCCAGCCCTGCCTGGCCACGGATCAGCATTCCTGCCTTCCCAAGGCGGTGCTGCCTGGATCGGGAGGTGCTGACAGCATGAAGCAATCCTTCATTCCTCCTCCTTGTCAGAGCACTGATCCACCCAGAACACCGAGTGCTTGGGTGGCAGCACTTGGAGGGACCCTCGGTGGCTTCTTGAGTGACATCAGCTGCGGGATTGCTCCCTGACAATCTCCCAGGATTGCTCCCTGACAATCTCCCGGGATTGCTCCCGGACAATCTCCCGGGATTGCTCCCGGACAAACTCATGGGATTGCTCCCGGACAATCTCCCGGGATTGCTCCCTGACAATCTCCCGGGATTGCTCCCGGACAAACTCATGGGATTGCTCCCGGACAATCTCCCGGGATTGCTCCCTGACAAACTCATGGGATTGCTCCCAGACAATCTCCTGGGATTGCTCCTGGACAAGTCCCCAGAATTGCTCCCCAAGAAGCTCCCAGGATTGCTGTGTGTCCCAGTGTCCTACTGCATCCCACACTGCCCATTCCAGGCTTTGGCAGGGTTGGGTAAAGCCAGCACTGCATCACTGCTACAGACCAAACCACTCCATGGAATGCTCTCTTGGAGCAGCCTGGTCTACGGAAACTGTCCCTGCCCATGGAACGAGCGCTGAGATCCCTCCCAGTCCAACCCATCCATGATTCTGTTCCATAACTCTTCCAATTCCTGACCAGCACAGGCAGGATGAATATCAGAGCAGGAACATCCAACCCCTCTGCCCAAACCCCACCAGGGATCCTCTTCAGCCCTAAGGAACACCTTGCTGGAAAAGAGGTCAGTTTTATGGATGCATTCCAAGAGCTCAAAGTGCCGCCCT
Organism: Grantiella picta; assembly: GCA_013397955.1. NCBI lineage: Eukaryota > Metazoa > Chordata > Aves > Passeriformes > Meliphagidae > Grantiella > Grantiella picta. The sequence goes on from VZRM01002573.1 coordinate 1,717,778, forward strand.
GAAGTGCAACAAGTTCCTAAAAGCACACCTGATCTTGAACTCCGTGTGTTAATTGATTAATTACTCAGTTAATTGAGGCCTGCATCTGCCCTTCTTGCATTCACAAGCACTTAACCCATGTCCACCCAAGGACAAAGTGACCACAGACAAGGACAGGGGCTGGTTGGGGTCAGGCACAGGGAATGAGGATCTGGGAAGCACCACTTCCCAAGATCAAAGCATTAATTAAGTCCTAATTCATCCTCCTGATGAGAAAGCTGAGAAAGCACCCGGGATGTGGAGACTGGCTCTGCACTCCCAATCAGGCCAATCCCACAATGAGATTCCCTGGCTCATTCCAGGGGTGAGGGAAGGTTATGTTTGCACTCCAAGTGAAAAACTCCGGATTTATTTTTCTGCTCGGCAAAAGAAAACCCCAAATAATCCTTTAAGTTCGGGTCAACCAAAAGCATGACCGATCCCCTTCGTTTTGGTTTGGTGCTCCTGATCGTTTTTCCCCATTTTGCAGAAAGGTTTGGAGGCTGTGAAATAAAATGTTACCGGGAAAGGGAAGAATGGGAATATTGAACTCCGAAAATGTAAGAACAAAACAGAGCTGCCCTTTACAGACAGATGAGCTCAACTGCCAACTCAGTAAAGAGCTGCAGTCAACCCCAAAATTGCATTTCTCGGCAAATAAACTCCTCATCCTGGAAAAAGTTGCCCAAATCTCCACAGATTCCAATAACAATGCTTCAGGATTTGAGCTCAGACCAAATCTCCATCACCACATCCAGGTTTGGATCCTCTCCGAATGTTCCCAAACCGTGACAGGGAAACATTTTAGGGACTTTGATAAAAGTGGTTTAATGTGTTTAGCTTTGTTCTTAAGAGGAAAATAGGGAAATAAAGGGATTTTTTTCCTTTATTCAGATGAAAAAAAAAGGTATAGGAGATGGGAATTTTGCCCTACCAGGTGCTTAAACTGGTTAAATGATCCAAGGAAACATCCCCAGAAATTCATGGCTCCACTACCTGGCTGTTCATCTGCCTGTATTGCCCTCCCTTTGCCAGCCCATTCTGTGGCTTTTCCCAGTGGAAAGAATTGGGGATTTTTTCCAGTGGTGGTTTGACCCAAAAAGCCCCAGGAGATGCCAAAGGCAGACCCAGAGTCCCACTTGGGTTTGGTTTGCTCTGGGTGTTTTTCAAAGTGCTGACAGCAAAATCCTTTCATCTGCTGGGAAAACAGCACATGGTCTCCCATAAAGCAGCAAACTTGTGACCCTGGGAATTAAAATGCTCCAAACTCTGCTCCCTGCAAGCCAAAGCTTTTCCTCTGTTCCCAGAACTGCTGCTACTTCAGGAGAGCTGGAGAAGAGGTGGAGCAGCACCCAAAATCCCCTTATTAAATGGCAAAACTGACACAGAAATCCCAGCTGGCAAAGATCTGCTTCTTTGGGAGGCAAATCTCAAGAGGTGACACATTCCATGGGGAATAATATCCAGAAAGCCATTCCAGCACAACTCCAAGCTCATGCCACCCAAAGATGGACTTGACCTGCACACACCAAGTTTTTATGATTAAAATATTGCCCAGAAGAAACACAACAAACAACATACTTGCCCCAAACCCCTAAAAATTGAAAATTTAATGATTAAGCAGGAACAGGAAAAGGTTATAGGTGATGATTTGATCTTCTGAATGGCAAGGAAATGAAATATTCTTGTTCCAGGTGGGAAAACCTCCACAGGGAAATTCCAAACACCGACAGAGCTCAGGGCTGAGGCAGCAAGAGCCACTCTCAATCTGAACCACCACGGAAATATTCCATTTAACCTGGGTCAAGCATTTTGCACATCTCTGTCAAGAGAGGACTGAGAGATGGCAGAAGATTCCCACTTCACCAGGGCCTCAATCCTCCAGGGAAACATTTTCTGGAGGCTTTTCTGCCTCCTGGCCAAGCTCCTCCTGGCAGGGCTGACCTCCTGAAGCAGCCAGCACGGGATGGGAGCTCACCGCCTCCTCCAAACAAACTCTGCAAGCTCTGGTTCTGCTCACACTTCCAGCTGAGCCCACGCTGGGGCAATCCAGCAGGTTTCCATGAATTGCTGAGTTGTCACCTCGGAGAGCAGGGCAGAGGGGCTGGGGGCTGCTCCCAGCTCTGGCTGCAGGCCAGGCTGAGCTCAATCCCCGTTTTCCTGCAGCCTGTGCGTGGTTCAGAGACACGGCTGCGCTGGGCTCGGCGACAAGAGGGTGCAGCTGGGAAGTTTGCATCCGGATCTCAACTGGATGCATGCTGAGGATTCGTTTTCTAGATATCCAAACCCACCCAGGGGACCTGAAGTGACAGCACTGCTCTTGCAGGAGTCTGACTGACTCCAGAGGGATCCCAACCCATGCCAGGGCAGCAGGGAAGCGATGCTCTGTGCTCACTGCCACAATTCCAGTGGATGCAATAACAGCTGCTTGCTCCAGAGCAGGCACAATTCCTAATGTGCTTCCCATCCACGGATCAGGGTGCCAGAACTCCTCCAACTGCATTCTGAGCTGCTAGTTTTGTTTTGGGCAAGATCTGCACAGCTCCTCTGCTTTCACATCCAGATGGGCTTTTTCATCCTCCTCCTCCTCCTCCTCCTCCCGTTCTCCCTGGAGCTACTCCTGTTCCATCCGTGTTGGGAATGTGAGCTGTGGGAGCTGGGAATGGCAGGAAGGGTCCTGGAACCTGCTGGGCTCTGCCTGCTGCTCCGGCCAGGTTCCACCAGAGCTCCTCAGGATTCCCATCGCTTCACACTCCACGAAGGATTCTCCTCTCCAGGAGAAATTCCAAAAGCTCCAGGGTCAGGGGTGAATAGTAAGGAAGGAAATGCAAGCTCAGGATGAGCAGAGCTGAGCACATCTTGTGCAGACCAAGGGGTGGAGGAGCTGGGGAAAACCACAGAGCAATCCAAAGGTCAGGAAAGCTGGGAAGGACCACAGGAGTTCTCACCCAGCTCCCAAAGTGATCAAATTCACAGTGCTGTGAACCTTTGGATTCAAAGGAGAGGGAGTTACTGCAGGAGAAAACCCGAGGCAGTGGGGTTTTGAAGGACCATATATGAATATATAAAGCAGAAATATTGGGAGTTTCTAAGTGAAATATTGAGGGAAAACCCTGGAGTTTGGAAGAGCTGTGCAGCCCCTCTTGCTCCAGAGCCTTCTTAGAATTAAACTACCAAGAGCCAAGGCCAACTCCATCAGCAGGGATCCCCAGGACAGACAGAGGGCAGGACTGGGGCTCTGCAGCTCCTTACAGCCCCCAGGTCCTGGAGGAGAAATTAATGACAGCAATGGAGAACAAAGCATCACCCAAGGGAAAAGAGCAGGACCGAATTCCTGCCCCTCATCCCTCTCTGAGGAACAGCTGCCAGCCCGGCACTGCCCACTTTGATCCCCATCTCCCTGGAAATCTCCCTCTCTTGGCCACAATCTCCAGATCCCATCAGTCCTTCCAGCTGCATCCCAGCACAGCCCCAGGTAGGCAGAGTTCAGAGCGCACATCTGGACTGGGGCCAGCCCAGCCCACATCTGGCTTTGCTCTGGGCTTTGTTCCTCCCCGAGGCCACCGAGCATCCACCTCTCCCTGGGCCTTTATCTCCTCCCAGGATCCCCTGGCTGGGTTTTATTTAAGGAGTTCTTTCATTGCCCAGCCCTTTGCAGGGGCTGTTTCTGATCGTATCAGGTTGAACCCAGACCCCCAGGCCCAGATCTGCGTCTCTGACACAAACCAGAGAGATCTCTCCACAGCAGCTCCCCAAACCTTCATTACTTTGCTGTTATTGTTTTCTGCTTTAGAGGCCACTGCGGGGTCTCGGAGCAGAGGGATTGAACTCTGGGAATTGTCCACAGAGCAGAGACAGAGGCAATCCCGGATTCCTGCCCTAGGGAAGGTTTGGGCAAACCATGGGGATCCCGTCTTGATCTCATCCCTGATTTTTGGGTGAGGCTGATGGATGGAGCTACTCAAATTTCCTCACAACGTGGAGAAACACTCAAATCCCAGGAAAAACTGCACAGAACCCTCTGGTCTTTGTCCTATTCCTTGTTTTCACTGTTTGCTCACCACCTCCCTATGAATATTCCAGCCTGCACTGCCCTTTTCCAAGCTGGATAGCAGGTGCAGAGTTATGGGATTGCACAGCCTGGATTTCTTTGGAAATCCTTGCTGCAAAATGCATCAGGCTGGAGCGTGGGGCTGTGCCTGCCTCAAGGTGTTCCCAGCAGGAAGAGCCAAGGAAAACTCAGGAGCAGCAGGCGAGTGGTGGAAGCTGATCCCACAAAATTAAAGGGATGAGTTCCCAAAGACTCGTTAATTACTGCAGGCAAAGGGAAGCTGGAAGGGTCGGGAGAGGCTTGGGGAGTTCAGGAGGCTGCTGAGGAGGGGATTTTGTTCCTGGGAGTTCTCAGACTTCCTTCCTTCCTTCCTTCCTTCCTTCCTTCCTTCCTTCCTTCCTAGGGACACTCACTGGGATCAGAGCTGCACAGCCCAGCCAGCACCGAAACCACACATCCAAAACTCAGGATAACGCAGGGAAAGGCAGATGCAAAGCCCCATTCAGCAGCACAGAACAATAAATCCTCCTCAGAGTTTCCG
>VZRM01002573.1:1725858-1769718 GCA_013397955.1 Grantiella picta
AAAAAAAAAAAGATGAAAAGGGAATATAGAACATCTCAAAAAAGGGAAGAAACCCTCAGAAAGGGGGAAGAGGATGGTGAGAGATGGAGGAGGAAGCTGAGAGAGAAAAAGCAAAAAGCAGCTGGAGATCAGGGATAAGAGGAGCTGCACAAGGTAAGAGCCCAGAGGAAGAATCCAAGGAGAGGAAGCCTGAGAAGCATCGGGGCTGAGGCACCTTCAGGGAGCTGAGAGGCTGAGAAAGCCCTTGGAAACCCCAGGGGCTCCCAGAGCATTCCCACTGCAACCCCATAACGTGTTCTGGGGAGAGAGCCAGCGGGAGCCAGGAGATGATGGGAGCAGGGAAGAAAGAGTTTGTGTTTTATGAGTTTTCCCTTGGAAAAAACTCGTGGAGAAAAGGGCGGAAGGGCCAGAGCAGCTCCTGTGGGCAGGAGTCAGACCCTGCCAGCAGCACAGCTCAGAGACACCCCAAAACCCAGGGGGGAAATCCCCCAAATTCTCCTTTCCAGGGAGGAAAACCAGGACCCTTCACATTCCAGCCCCAAACCCGAGGGGGATGGGAAACAATGGATTTTCCTGCCTTCCCTGCACAGCCAAGATGGAAAGGCAGGTGGAAAGCATTTCTGATGGCGAGTCAGGAGACTTTCCTCGTGCCAGCTCTGCAAATGACATCACTGCAGCAAACTGGCTGCTGGAATTAAAGCCCAGGAATGCCCGGAGCAGGCACTGGAATATTTGGGAATGTCCTCCTCTGGATAGATGGGATGATTCCCACCCCACCTCCACAAGGCACAGTAGGATCCCCCCAGAAATAAATTCCCGTAATGAAGCAAATCCGTGGGTTGGGAAGGCACTCCCCGAGGCTCCAAAGCCCAGGTTTCAGCAGGAATTGGCTCCAGCCCCTCTGCAGGGTGGAGTTTTCCTGATAAATCTGCAGGAATCACATCCACAAACTCCAGGATTTCTGCTCTCCCTCCCTGGCATGGTGGGAATTTTCCCACTGAGGGATGAACATCTTGAACATTCAGGAATGTCCTGAATGTCCCCAAAACTGAGTCACAGCTCCCTTTAATCTAATAAACACTTGCAGGGCTGCTGACTCCATCTCCTTGTAATTCCCAAACCCCCACAGATTTCTCACTCATGTCCAGTGGTTTTCTCCTCTCCCTCCCTGGGGAAAGCCACCAAAAAAAGCTGCTTCATTCCAGCCCTATCTAAGTGTCACCCACACGAAATTCCAACATTCCCAGATTTCTCCCTGTTCTCCTCACATCCTGGACAACAGATCCAAATGCCACCAAAAAGCTGGGAGCAGCCCTGGCTGGGGTTGTGCTGGCACATCATAAACACCCCCTGCTCAGGGCGTTGAGAACTAAAATAAATGAAATAAAAACTAAAAAAAAAGAAGGGGAAAAAAAAAACCCAACCCTGCAAGAAGTCCCAGGAACCCAAATCAATAATTCTCCTCTTTTTATTGCAAAGAAAAACATCTTTCAACTCAGAGAGCCCTTTCCTTTCTGTAGGTCCAGAGATTAAATTTATGTCCCTCTTGCAACTCTTAATCCAAAGCATTAAAGCAGCAGAGGCATCCAGGATCCTCTGGAAAACCCGGGAATATTTATGAGGAGGCATTGGGCCTCTTTATATCAGCGAGGAGTGTTGGAGGGAACGACTGCAGAATGCACTTGAGGAGATTTACTTCCCTCCCGCCGGGAATTCAGTGTCTGGAGCAGCCGCAAATCCTGCCCATGACATAATATTCCATAAAAGAAAAATATGGCACAAATGTTTTATTTGTACATAAAAAGCCTCGTTTTAATTAAAAGGAAAAACACAGAGGGGTCTTATCAGGGGTTTTGGCAAGAAATAAGTGATGCCTTCAGTGTTATACAACCAAAAACTACTGGGATATTTTTTTTTTAAACTTCATTTTTATCTACCCCGAGACACATTTCCCCAGCAGAGTTATTGGGGAGGATTTTATTCGGGTTTTGTGGAAAGAATAGAAGGATAATCTCCATTCCTAAGAACATTTTAATTGTGTCACCCCCCAGCAGCCACCTCAAGGTCACTGTGCCCAGTTCCTCACAGACTGGAGCTCCATCCCAAAGGGAATTCAACCCACCTCCTTCCAATCTCAGCACCTTTCCCCACTTTTGGCACCTTCTCTGTGCCTCCATCCAGTTTTGTTTTGCACCGATTGCAATTCCAGCTAATTTCTCCTGGAGCCAAACTCAATGACTCAATCCCAGCACGGTCCAAGACATCAACTCCTGCCTGCTTTTGGGTGGAAATCTGGGATATTTTCCCTACTTTGGCCCAAATTCTCACCCCCAAGTGTGAAATGACCTTCAAAGCCCCGGCTCAGGGTGGCTCCTGCTCCGTTTGGAGCCAGGCTGGGTCTATTTTGGGTGAAATCCTTCCTGGAGTGAAACCAGGACACCTCTGGGGGACCAGCCAAGGTCGTGGAGGTGCCTCAGTGTCTCCACGGGCTGCTGCTGCTCATGGAGAGCGTGGAGAGATGGGAAAAATGCTTCCCTGCCTTTCCCTCGCTGGCCAATTCCACAATTCCCTGCAAAACCATCAGCCTTTGGTCACCCCAGTTCCCTTAGCCATTCCAGTGGCCACCGCGGAATGGTTTGGGCTGGAGAAGACCTCAAAGCTCATCCTTTTCCATCCACCTTTTCCATCCACCTTTTACATCCTCTTCCATCCACCAGCACCTCCTGGAAAGGTGGGAACGCCACACCTCACCCAGGGCTGTGCCAGGAGCAATCCCAGCTGGAAAACTCAACTCTGGGATCACCAAGAGGCCTGGCAGCCCTCCCAAAACCTGGACAACACCCCCCAGTATTCCAGAGATGGAGTCAGAGCAGACCCAAGCACGGCTGAGTCAGATCCCAGTTATTCTGCAGGGTTTTCCATGCCCTTCCTGCCCCTGGCCAGGAGCTGGGCAGGGATCTGCTGTCTGATCCCACGGAGCTGCAGCAGCCCCAGCATGACTCATGTCACACACACCAGTCTGGGCTTCTGGGTTTGATTTGGACTCCAGTAAAACACCCAGCTTGCCCCGGAGCATTCCCATTAGTCACGCTGGCTCCTGGGAACGGGCAGAGTCCAAGCGGGATCGGGAGTTAGATGTGGTTTCCTCCTCTTTTTGATTGGATTATTATTCATCAGCAGTGAAATTCCTGCCTCGGGATGAGCCCTGTCTGTCGTGCAGCCCTTCCACGGAATATAGGTCACCGAATTTCACCCCTGAAGACACAAACAGCTGCTGAGAAAAATCCCTTTCAGATTTCCCGAGGAATTTGCCGGGACAGGAGGAGCACTTGTTAAATCCAGAATTCTCGAGTTAAAGCACCCTTGCAGAGGGGAAATATCCGTGGAAAACAGAAAGTCTCATTAGCACGGAGGGAGAAAAGCCCCAGGCAGTGATCGAGGGCGTTGGGAGAGCCCTGGGGACTTTGTGAATGATTTGTTGTGTTTATTGCTCAGGATGAACCCATCTGCTCCAGCTCCGAGCCATAACTCCAGAGCATAACTCAGAGCTGGGATGGAGCTCCAGGCAAGCACACCGAGTCCTTGGGATGCTCTGGATGACTCAGGATTCCAGCCCAGCACCTCCCCAGGCAAAGGGACTCCAAATTTCCTCCCAAACCTGGACAAAATCCTCCTCTCCACATGCAGAAAAAGGGATTTAAACACCGGATGGAGCAAAAAGGAGCTGCTTTTCCAGCCTTTTCTGGAACAAAGTGTCCCAGAGGACAGGGGTGGGGGATTCTGATTAAAAAGCAAAGTTAAAAGATGATAAATTCAACTCCAAGCCCTTCCAGCCATGGGTGTGTTGGAAGGATCCTCCCTCAGAAGGGCTCATTCCACAATCTGGGATCATCCCAAAGCTCCATCCCGTTCCCTCCCATCCAGGTAAATCCCAGGGCAGCAGGAGGTCAGCAGCTCCACCTCAGCCTGTCCCAGCAGAGCTTGGAGCTCCAATGCCAGGACATTTCACACCAATCCCGAGAGTTTTTAATGGAATTTCCAGGTGGGAGAGTTGTCCTTTAGGGAAAACCCCACAGAGCAGCATCTGGTACAAATGCCATCCCTGGGATGTAGGGAATGTGAGGAGTTGCCACAGTGTGGGTTGGACCACGAGCACCTCTGCTTTAAAATAAAATAAATAAGGAATAAAACTTAAAAAGGAATAAAAATAGCACCTGAATCCGAGCCAAAGGGAATTCTCTCCCAAAGGGAGATCCTGGATGCCTCTGCTGCTTTAATGCTTTGGATTAAGAGTTGCAAGAGGGACATAAATTTAATCTCTGGACCTACAGAAAGGAAAGGGCTCTCTGAGTTGAAAGATGTTTTTCTTTGCAATAAAAAGAGGAGAATTATTGATTTGGGTTCCTGGGACATCTTGCAGGGCTTTTTTTTTTTTTTGGTTGNTTTTTTTTGGTGGGTTTTTGTTTTTTGTTGGGTTTTTGTTTTTTTGTGGGTTTTGGGTTTTGGTTTTTTTTTTTTTTAGTTTTTATTTCATTCTATTTTAGGTATTAATGCCCTGGAGCAGCGTGTGTTTATGAACCCAAAGGCAGAGAATCCCTCAGACTTTCTCCAACCCATCCTAATTTTACCAGACTCACTGCTAATCCACCAAACACCTCAGGAGCTACCAGGAACATGAAGCCCAAACCAAAACCCACAGGGGGAAAACAGCAGATTTTTGGAAAAGCTCCCCATTGGGAACATGTGGCTGTGGCTGAGGGACAGCAGAGCTGCATCATCTGCTCCTCAGCATCCCTGCTGCCACCACAGCCATCCCTCCCTCGAAATTCCCAACCTCCCAGTTCCAGCCGGCAGCTCTGAGTTCACACCAGTTGTCTCCAGTCCAGAGGCCTCACAGAGAGGAATTCCAGGATTATTTGGATTGGGAGGGACATTAAAGATCAGATTCCATCCCTGACACCTTCCACCATCCCAGGTTGCTCCAAGCCCTGTCCAGCCTGGCCTGGGACACTGCCAGGGATCCAGGGACATCACAGCTTCTCTGGGAATATCCCAGGTTCTCACCATCCTCACAGGAAGGAATTCCTCCAACTCACCCCTGGAATTACAGCTCCTGCCTCACAGCCACCCTGGGCTGCACAACGCCCCAGACTCAAGTATTGCCCCACATTTCCAGGTTTCATTGAATTTTCCCTATTCGTTTGTTTTAGAACAAGACAGGTGCAATATCCAATATCCAAAATCCAGCTCGTTTTCCCTGAGCCACGATGAACCTTCAGGCTCATTCCACAATAATGATAGTGCACATGACTTTACCTCTGGAAAGGTAAAAGATGGAAAACCAGGCAACATACAGGGATGTGAAACATGGAAAATGAGTCAAAACGACCAAAAAACACCCCCAACCAACCAACCAACCAACCAAGGGTTTCACTAGATTCATTCAGTGCAACAAGGCAGGAATCCTGTGGTGAAACACAAGCAGAATTCCAGGGATTTCACCTCTGAGATGCATCCCAGGGCAGGAGACTTGGGTTACAGTGCAGGACAGGAAGGAATGAAGGAGGGAAATGCTGTAATGAGCTCTGAGAGGAAAAGCCTCCCGGAATTGATGGTTTCTAAAGCACTTCCAGAAGTCAGCCTTGTTTGCAGGTTGGATAAGAACCACAAATTGAATCAGAGCTCACTTTGTTAGAGCAGCACAGCCGCGGAGTTCCAGGCAAATAAAAGGGCTTTTATAAACACAAATAAGTAAATTTACAAAGCCCTCAGCCTTGCCTTGCACGGCACCCTCACATTTGCATTTCACAGCAGAAAGGTCCTTTGATTCCCCAAAAAACACCCCCTGGAGCTCTGGGCAAAGCTCCAGCTGGAAAACCGTGGGGAGCAAACAAACAAACAAACAAACCCCATCGCAGCCCACGGAGCCAGGGAAGTGCCAAACCATCCCAGCTCCCTTCAGGAATGAGCTCGGAGATCCTGCAGGAGGAAGGAGGAGGAATGGCTGGGATGGGGAGAGCATGGAGAGGGAAAACTCCACACTGATCCATGCCAAGGGCTCAGGGCTCACTCCGAGCTTCCTCCTGAGGAATTCCAGCTCCACAAAGGTGGCAGGGCTTGGAGAAAAGCTGGGAAAGACCCTCAGCTCGAAGCTCAGCACCTCCACATTCCCTCACATTTACCTCCAGGCACTGGCATCCCATGGGACTCTCCCGCTGATCTCTCCCTCTCCAGGCACTCCAGGCAGCAGTGGCACCTCAGCTCCTATCCGGCTGCTCTCCCTCTTTATCCCAATCCCTGCTCCTGCCTGCCCACCCAGCATCCCTGTGACGTGAGCAGGGGTCGATCCGGAAGCTTTGGCCCCAGGGATTGCTCCATCCTGCCCACTCAGAGCCACTGGCAGGAGTGGGAATTCCAGCCGCATCTGCCGGAAGCTGCACGGTTCCTGGGTGGTCCTGGAGTGAGCTCCACGCTCCTGACAACATCTCCACTCGCCCACTCCCCACCCCAGCTCCCATGGACAGCAGGGATCATCCTGGACTTCAGGATAAAGTCCATGAAACTGGTGGGGCAGTGGTTAGCTGTGTCATCCCACAAACATCCCTGGCTGTTTCCAGCTCTCCCGTTCATCCCGTTCCCAAAATCTGCACAGAGCACTTCCAGAGTGGAGGGATGGAGCTGCCATCCCCTGGCACTGCTGGGAGGTTGTCCCGAGAGGAATGGGATGGAAAGTCAGGGCTGGCAGAGTTTCCTGCTCCTTTCCCAGCCTTCCTGAGCCTCTGGATGCTCAGTGCTGTTCGGGTGCTGCAATTCCTGAACGCCAAATCCAAACATGGATCAACAGCAGACATCAAGGGAGCTCGGATCCCAATCCTTTGGCAGGAAATGGATATTCTGGTGGAGTTTGGAACCCTCCACACCACAATCCTGCTTATCCTGCCCTTTCCCATCCTAAACATCCTCAGCAATGCACAATCCTTGGAGGCAGCAGGAGCACTGCCAGCCAGGGAGCTGCTCAGAGAAGGTCATGGAGAGCAATTCCTCCCTTGGAATGATCTCCCAATTCCTCTCTGCCTGCCGACATTCCTTCCCCACACCTGGATGCTCACAGCTGGGAATTCCCCATCCCTGCAAGCATTCAAGGGATGGAGAACACTTGGAGCATCCTGGAGGAGCTCATGGCAGGAGCTGGAACTGGAGGAACTTTAATCCCAACCCAGTCTGGGATTCCATGCTAGGAGCTCACATCCCATCCCATTATCCCATCCCATTATCCCATCCCATCCCATTATCCCATCCCATTATCCCATCCCATTATCCCATCCCATCCCACCCAGGATGAACACGCCGAGTGACTCCACCCCCTAAACCTAAGAAAGGAAAAGTTGGGGAATTTTTTCTCCTCCCTTTTTAATTTCTCCACGGATCTGTAACCACAGAGCAAACAGCTGCCATCCACGTTCTCCGTGCAGGAAGGAGAGGGGGAGTGGAAAAGCTCTTGGGAGAGGGCTTGGCTGCTGAGCAGGATGTTCTCAGGGAAGACAATGAAATCAGGGCTGCTCTAGGCAAGGCAGGTGGGGTTTTCCTTTCTTTTTCCCTCTTTTTTCCCCCTTTTTTGTGTTTTGCACACACCAGTATTTGCTACAGCACATCCCACAGCCCATCCTGCCAGCAGAATTCCCACCTGGAGCTCTCCCTGCTGAGAGCAGAGTTGCAGGGATGCACCCAAGAGTTGGCATTTTAGGAAAGCATTTTGGGAATGGTGAGCCCAGGGTCACAAAGGCTGGAAATGGAGTTTGGAGATGCACATCCTCCGGCTGTGAAGAGGATTTCTCCAGGATTTTTCACCAGGAGAGGATTTTTCCTCCTGGTGAAATTCCCTTTCTAGGACAGGAAGGTGAGGAAAGCCCAGCCAGCAAAGAGGAGAGATCCTGAGGTTTATCCCGACTCATTCCAGCTCTCAGATCCTGATGACAGCGCAGAAAACACCAGGAAATGCCTCATTTTTACACCTGTGAGGGAAACTCCCAGAAAATCTGTGATCCCAGCAGCTCCATCATCATCATCATCATCATCATCATCATCATCATCATCATCATCATCATCATCACCATCATCATCCTAACTCTGCCTTTTCCCTACCCACTCCAATTAGGCTGGATGTTCCCTGAGCAATAAAGAGCAGGAAATTGGAATTTCAGGAGGATTTTCAGACACAAGGAATGCCCAGGCCACTTGTCCCTGGTGGGAGTTAAACTTTGAGAGCTCCACTAAAGGGATTTTTCCCGTTCCCCTTGAACTCGGAGCGCCGAAATCCTGCGGGGCAGGAATTTCATTTCATTTATTATTTCACACAAAGGCATTAACGACATTCCCATCCAAACCTATATTCCAGCAGGGCCAGCTGTTTGCCTCGACAATGAGCTCAGAGCAACTTAAACACTCATTCTGCAGCAGCTGGAAATTTGGCAGGGCGGGAGGGGAACATCTGAGTGTTGCAGACACCCTATGGATGAGGAGCTCTGCCCCAAATGTCCCCTGAGGCAGAAATTTGGGGTCACACGGGGCTGGGGACCCTAAAATCCTCTGCCACAAGATTTCAGGAAGGAGTGGCAGATGATGCTGGCAGGTTCATCGCCATTCCCTCCCAATGGCACCACGAGATATTTCGCTCCGAGGGTTTGGGATTGCTCTGGAAAAGTTGAACGTCCGCGTGATTTTCGGATTTCAGCCAAAGGCAGAGGGATCAAAGTCCAGGCTCTTTTTATGACCTCACCTCCACAGAATCGTGGAATGGTTTGGGTTGGAAGGGAACAAAGCTCAGCTCATTCCAACTCCCCGCCAGGAGCAGGGACACCTTCCACCGTTCAATTCTTCACTAAAAGCATTGCAACTTTAAAAAAAAATACTGAATTATCCTTTAAAAGAAAGCCCCTCGTGCACAAAGAAAGTGTCTGCCACCTGTGAAAATGTGTTTTCCAAGCAAATCCAGTGGAAAAACCCCTGTTCAAAGCCAATCTAAAAGGATCTACAAAAGTGAGAGGAGAAAGATGCACATTGAACACTGATTTATTGAACACTCAGTGACTGATAAATTCCATTATTTGACACCGAGCAGATTTCCATTATCCAGGATTCCCAATAATCCTCACACTGCTGAGCTCAGAAATTCCCATTTTCCTTGCAAAGCTGCACCCCAGATCCCAAAAGGGCCATTTGGAGGCTTCATTCAGCACGTGATTGAACCGCAGTGGAGCACAAAGCACAGAGGAACTTTTCTCCCTAACTCTCCCTGTTCCACATGGAAAATTCCCTCCAAATCCATCCGTGGGGATTCTGTCCAGAGCACGAGGAAGGGAGAGATTCTGGGCTGGTTTTAGGCAGAATTTTGGGACGTTTTGGGTATCACCATCACGAAGGTGACGAGACTATCACAGCTGGGCTTGCACTGCAAACGCCTTTCCCAGCACATCTGGCCAGATGTGCTCCCCCTCTGCTCCCCAGCAGCGGCACAGATGGAATTCTGCATTGCATCCAGACTGAGCTGATGGCAAAAAGAGCTAAAATCTCCGCGTGGCAAATTCCTGCCAGGTTTTGGGAGCCCTACAGACACCACCAACCTGGGCACTGCCTGGCTTTTCTCCACAGCTTTTGGGGGGAAAATCCCATCGCTGTGCCCAGGAATAGACTATGGAGACGCCATGAAATCAGTTTGATTAAAAACACACAGATCAAGGAGAGCCATTTGCTCACAGGCTCAGCTCTTCCCAATTTTTCCGGGTTGCTAATCCTTTGGAAATATTGGAAAACTCAACCCCAATGGATCAGCTGGAAGAAGGGAGCAGCAGCTCCTCTCCCTGCTTGGTTCCTTGCAAAATGCTTTTTCCTCCTGCTCAAAACGACACATTTTTCATTGGACACAGCTCGCTGGGATGAGCAGGGAATTCAGGAAGAGCGACCCACGCCCTGAAAATCCTTTATGGCCAACATTTCAACTCCAGGCATTTTTTGGAGGTTAGAAAACCCTGCTGAACTTGGGAGCTTGGAAACTTCTCCCCCTCTCTAGGAATCCAGGAAAAAGAGATTTCCTGGGAGCTTCATCCAGGCTGGAATCCAAGGATTTGGGAAAAGCACAGGGAAGTGCAGCACAATTTATCCAGGGAAAAAAAAAACCTCATGGGTCCTGTGGGCAAATCCCACCGTGGTGGAAATGTGAATTATTGGGGAAAAGATCTCGTTACAAACCAGGGAGGTCTGACAGGAGTTCCAGGAGCAGACATTTCACAGCCTTCCTGCTGCTCAGAATTCCAGGTGGGAAGAGATCTCAAGGAGGTCTGGAAGCAAAAGGGATTCTGCTGCAGCCCATAAATAGCCCTGACCCAAATCAGGAGCTCCAGGACCCTTTGGGAAGAAAGCAGATTTCTCTGCCAGGATCCAATCGTTCCTGGGGGGAGTTTTCTCTGTAAGACAAAACCTGAGCTTGCTCCAAATTCAGGCAGCTCAGGTGAAAATTTGGATTGTTCACTCAGTGGCAATGGGGAGAAAATACATAAATTCCCAATAAACAAGTGAAGGGAAGACTGAAGGATCAACGACAGGAAGTTTCCCCAGACTTGATAACATTTTAATAGGAAAGTTTATGGACACCCTCAGGAGGAGCAAACAGATTTAAAAGGAGAATATTCCATCGAAAAACTGGTTTGTTTTTCTTGTCAAAATCAATTAAAAGTTCGCTGGAGAAATTTCCCTGCACCTTTTCTTCAGGTAATTACACAGTCAAAATGTAATAATTCACATTTCTGACACGCAAATGTGCCACCCCAGGACCCCTCCCCCTGTCCCACGTTGCTCCAAGATCCATCCAGCGTGGATTTGGACACTTCCAGGGATGCAGGAGCAGCCACAGCTTCCCTCTCACTGTAAAACCATTCCCTTTTTTTTTTTTTTCCCTAAGATACAGGAGGTTTCCAAGGAAAAGAATTTCTTTTTCCATCTCTTTGCTCCCCTCATCCCATGCCCAGCCAGCAGCACGGAATATTTGGCTCCCAAGAATTCAGGGTTCACCTGGGATCTTGCCACAAGGATTTTTTTTTTGTGCTCTGATGATGCATGAGGGTTATTAAAACCCTAAATATGATTTGGAAAAGGTCCTGTTTCTAATCAAAGATAGGGAATAGAGAGGATGGAAAAGGATGGAGCTGAAGCCAGAGGGAACAAAAGCTGGAGAAGTGACAGCGAGGCTCTTTTAGGACTTTACAAGGTGATTTTATTCTTTGCCCGTTCTGAAAAAGGACAAGAATTCTGCATAAAGGGAAAAAGAAGGAAAAACAAAGGGAAAGGGAAAGGTTTGCTCCTGTCAAGTGGGATTAGACTCCTGCAGGGTGGGATGATGTCATCCCACCTCCTGCTTTCCATCAGCGTGGAGCTGCAGCTCCAGGGGAAAACCCAGATTTTCCAATTTCCCAATCCCAGATGGGTTAAATGAAGGAGAAAACCAATTTCCAATTCCAAAGTATCCCTTCAGTCTTCCCTGGGAGGGTGAGGAGAGGCCGGGATGGATTTCCCAGAGAAGCTGTGGCTGTCCCTGGATCCCTGGCAGTGTCCAAGGCCAGGTTGGCTACTGGGGCTTGGAGCAACCTGGGATGGTGGAAGGTGTCAGGGTTGGAACTGGATGAGTTTCAAGGTCCCTTCATCCCAAACCATTCCATAATTCCATGATCTCTGTGCTTCCAGGTACCTTACTGCTCATCCTCCCAAGCCTCGTGGGGATGAATCATCAGATCCATCTTTTCCAGGGAAGGAACTGAGCCAAAAAAGAGCTCAGATCCAAAGGCAAAATCCAAACTAATCCTCCAGGCTTCCCGATGGCTCATCCCACAGAAGGAATTCTGCTGGAGCTGGATCCACGCTCTGGATCTGATCATCAACTTCCTTACGGAAATGTGTTTGTTCCTCCCCTTCCCTGTTCCCTGCCACAGCTGCTCTGGATGGTTTGGAGGCTGGAATTAGGCGCTGGAATCCTCGTGGGTTTTTGGGGTGATTTGTTGGTTAATTCCCTGGAGCTTGGGTCAGCAATGTCTATCCTCCAATTTATCCAAGGAAATAAGAGCATTCCAATGCCAATCCAAAGGCAGGAATCAGCTCAGGGCAGGAGCTCTGGGTGAGGCTCCAGCAGAGCAGGAATTCGGTGCTTTTCCAGGCTTTTCCAGGCATTTCCAGGCTTTCCCAGGCTTTGGGAGTTGGGAATGCCATGTGGAGCTGATATCCAACCCTAATCCACATCAATCCATCCACTGGTGTTTGCCAGGTGCCCAAAGGGCCACCAGTGCTGGGATTCCTCCCCAGCCATTCCTGAGGGATCTCTGGAGCTGCAAAACCACCCGAGGGATTGGGAGATTCTCCAGGAATCCATCCTGGAGAGGAACATCTCCTGTTGAGGCATCTCCACCTCCTCTCCCTGCCCTGCTCCGAGCGAGATCCGTGGAACAGAATGGCTGGATGCAGCTGCTCAGCACATCTGGGAGCCCAACCAGCAGGCAAACAGCTGCAAACAGCTGGCTGGGGATAAAAATGCCACCCTGGAGCTCTCAGTCGGGCTGGATGTGCAAATAAAAACCCCAAAGCGTTTTGTTTGCTGCGATTCCCAGACAAAACACGGCTGATCCCGACAAACCCAAAGCAGAGGCTGCTCCTTCCCAAGCAAACACAACCAGAGACAGCTCAGCTCCAGTGTTGGCTTTTCCCACTTAAATCCGGGTGGTTTTGCCCAGAGGAGATCATGGAAATTCGAGCAAGCAGCAGCAAACCTCAAAGAGCAGGAGGAACCTCCCTGCATCCCCAAATCTGCGGCAGTGGAGATGCCAACTGGCAGAAAGGAAGGAGGGAACAGAGTTTTCCTAAGGAAACTCCTCATTTTCCTCTTCCAAAGGAGCCAGGAGGAGGGGGGAGCTCAAACCTTTGCCCCAAATCAGGGTGAGAGGGAAAGAAAACTACGGGAGATTCCAGAATGAGAATTGTTACCGTGACCACACAGTGAAAAGAAAATAAAAATAGTAACAGGGAAAGCAAAACTTTTTTTTCCCTCAGTCTTTCCTTAGTTAACCATTAGCTTAGGAATAACCATTCTTTTAGGATGTTTCCCACATCGTTCCAACTTTGCCACAAGGCTCTGATATTCCCTGAGAATGAAACATTTCCTGGGTGGCAGGAATATTGGATTGGGATTTTCAGGCACCAGACAAGATTCACCACAAGGTGGGCCCTTCCTACAGCTGCAGGGATATCAAGACTGGGAAAAAAGTCCTGGAAAATCGTGGTGTTGGATAACCTGAGTGCTTTCAGCTGGGATTCTGCATCCTCCTCCTCCTCTCCTTCACCTCATTTGCTCTTCTCTCTGCTTCTTGTCCTGCCTGGGCACCACACTGGCAATGACAGATGCCAGCCCTGCCTCCAGGCACTTCCTTGATAGCAGTAAATGACTTTTAATAACACAGAGCTCATCCAGGAGCCTCCAGAGGAAGCTTTCCCTCTCCAGCATCCACCTCGTGCAGCCCTGGAGTTCCCTGAAAGCCTCACAGAAAAGATGCACAGCTCAGGATGAAAGAGTTCCTTCCTCAGCTTCCAATGTTCACGTGAAAATCCCTTTTTGGCTAAAAACCCCTGGAGGTTGTTCCGAGCTCCTGGGGGACTCAGAGATGTGGAAAACCTGGAGGAAGTTGGGCAAGGCTGCACCAGGAGCAGATGAAAACCAGAACCTGCTCCCAAAAACTCGGGAAATTAAAAGGAATTTCCAGCCACCCCTGCACTCCTCACATTTCCCTCATTTTGCTCATCTCTGTAATTCCGTGGGCTCCCTTTGGCTGCAGTTTAACTCCTCTCTGACAAAATCAGGTACAACCTAAGTTCTCTTCCCACTTTTTTTTTAAGCTTTTCCTGCCAGATTCCGACAGTTTTTGAGGTAGTTTGGCTGAATTCTGATTTCTGCATCCCAGGCAAGTCCATCTTCCCTCATTCCTTGGAATATCTGCCTGCTTGTTCTGCCTCTCGCCGCTCCCAGTCCTGTCCCAGCCAGAGGAACTTCCATGGATCCCAACAGGATCCCAGCAGCAGGGAACAGCTCGCAGAGGTCAACACAACCATCTGATGCTCTCCAAACGTCTGGATTCCTTCTCTCTCCGGCAAAAAAGGAATGGATGGAATGAAGGAAGGGGGGCAGACAGCCCCAGCTCCAGGTGCAGCCCACCCCAAACTCTTCCCAGCCAGCTGAGCTCCCCTTTGGGCATCTGCTAAAATCCCCAAAAAGCTCAGGAGCCATCAGGTGGTCACGAGACGAGGAGCTGCTGTCAGGAAATTTCTCCACCGTGGTTTGAGGTTCTGCCTTGCAGCCTGATTTCCCTCAAGCTCCCTTTCCTCTCCTTGAAAATAATCCCTTCGCTCGGATTTTTGCGGTGCAAAGCTTCCAGTAAGTTCCAGCCTGGAATCCAGGCGGGGGGATGGATTATCTGCTTGCAGTAGGACCCCTCACTCCGAGCAGCGTTAAATATGACATTAAAATGATATATCTGATGTGCTGCTCTCCCCAGTAATACCTTTAAATGGACTCCATTGATTTGAGCATTATAAATAAAATTGCTGGCACTCGTGGAAGTTTCTCTTGGAAAAGGGGAACGATGAGCTCTCCAGCTCCTCCAGCCTCGCCGAGCTCTGGTTGCCAACCTCGGGCTTGGAGCTCCAAGTGACTTTAATAAGCAAAATATTCCATTTTCCGTGTATTGTCGCTCTTCGGAACGGATCCGAGGAAAAGCTGCGGATTTCTGCAGAGCAGAACCAAAACTCAGCCAGAGCTGCTCAGAGCCCATTCCAGGGGCTGTGGTCACCACCTGGACGTTGGCTCCATCCTTCTCCAGGAAAACAGGATCAGCTCCACACTCATCTCAGCAGCTTCCAGGTGCCTCTCGCTACTGCAGCTTTGGTCCTTGCTAGAAGCCAAAAGATTATTCCCAGCTCCAAGTCCCCCAAAGTCTGGAAAACTGCAAATCCAGACCCAAACCTTGGTACTTTGAGCTCATCTTTCAACGGGAGAAGCTGGAATAGCCCTGAAAAGACCCTTATCAGTGGCGTTTTCCAGAGTTCTGTGAACACTTTCTCCACTTTTTGTTTTTAATAATTTCAGCGTCAACTGGAAGCTCCGGGGGATTTTTCCATGGGATTTTTCCACATGTTCTGACACACTGCCTCCATCCCCTTGGATGCTGAGCTGTTCCTGGAGGGATGGATCATGTGGTGCTGACAGTTCTGAGCATCCCATCCTCCAGGAAAGAAGAGCTAAAAGCCTTTCCCTGGATAAATAAAAAAAATTAAAATAAAATAAAATAAAATAAATAAAGTAAAGGGAATTTGAGGAACTGGAGCTGCTCTGCGGGGAAGATGAGGCAGCACCCGTGGGCACAGAGGGCTGAGAACACAAAAACCTGTTTAAACCATGATCCCAAAACTCCGGGAAGCAGGTTGGCCCTCTGGACACACGGCTGAGCTGCTTCCAATGACTTCATCCCGAAGAAGGGTGGCCATCGGGCTTGGATTCTCTCCAGTACTCCCTGGCTCAATCCCCTTCCCAACCCCATTATCTCCAGTCGTGCTCGGAGCTCATCCCGCCGCTCCGGAGATTCCCCAGGCAATTCCGCCTTCCACCCGATGGGTTTTTCCTTTGCCAGAAAAACACAGCGCAGTTGACCTCCCCGTTCTGGCATCGCCGCTTGCCGTGGAACGCGCGGCGCCTTTCGCGTCCAGCTGGGATCGGCCAGCGTGTTTTTGTTGTAACTGCGATCCAGCTGAGCGCTCCGACATGGAGCAGCCCTGGGTTGTCCTGGCTTGGAGCTCCCAGGATGGAGCAGCTGAAGGGTGGGTGTGCAGCTCCACCAAGGGCTCCCCACCCCAGCCATCTCTGCTCTGCTCTCCTCTCCTCTCCCCGAGGATGCCGGCGGTGTTCCAGGAGGGTGTGTCGATACTCCGGAGCGATCCGGGATTTCATAAAGCGGGAGAGCTGTGCTCATCCTCAGGGTCTGATCTTGGTGAGGGTCAGGGAGAGCTGGCCTGGGATGGAGCGCTTCCAACATGCCTGTTCAGGTGGGTGTGAACACCACACCTTCCAGATGCCAAAGGATCCCAAGGTCTGGAATGCTGGACAGAGAGAACACCCAGCACTGAAGGAATCATGGAATGGTTTAGGATGAAGGGACTTTAAAGCTCCTCCAGTCCCAACCCTGACACCTTCCACTATCCCAGGTTGCTCCAAGCCCTGTCCAACCTGGCCTTGGACACTGCCAGGGATCCAGGGACAGCCACAGCTTCTCTGGGAATCTGTGCCAGGCACTCATCATCCTCACAGGGAATGATTTCTCCCAAATATCCCAAAATGTTCCATTTCACTTCACACCCCAAGGCTGCACTTGCACTCATTGAGAGTTGTGTACATCCTTTTAATTAAGACTGGAATTAATTTAGCACACCCTTGGAACCCAAATCCCTCCTGCAACACTTCACTCCGAAAATACGTCTCAGCTCAAGGAGTTTCTCCTCATTTTCAGGCCCTTTTCCCCTCGCAAGCAGCAGATTCCAGTTTGTGCCGAGGGTGAGTTACAAGTGCTCCATCCCAGCCAGCCCTCCCTGCAAATACATCCTGATCCTATCAATCCCTGCTCAACTCCTGGAATGGCTCTTGTTTTTAAAGGCAAGACCTACAGCAGGACACTCAAAATATTTCATATCAGGCTATGCTACAGTGCCTTCCTGACTGGCACGTTCCAAACCCTTGGAACTGATCCGGCTGGGATCACAGCTTCCAAGCCTTTGCCTGCCGATGGGAATTCACGTGGAAAGCCAGCAGTGATAAGAAAAGGAAGTCAGGATGGTGAAAAGATGAGATCCTCGTGAAAAGCACTGGCATTGTCCAGACACAAGGAAACCTCCCAGTGGGAGTCATATCCTGTTTCAGACACAGCTGGATTTAACACTTCCCTGCAATCTCTTCACACAAACCCTGAGTTTTCCAGCAGAACAACCATTAACATCAAAGATTAACCCAAAGTGGCCCAGAAAAAAAACCCAAACGTCACCAAATTCTGCTCTTTGTCCTTCCCTACGGGCAGAACTGTGGATTGAACAAGAATCTTCCCAGGGAAAAATACAATTCCTCATCTTTACAGGGATCCTGAGGAATTTTAGGAGTCAAAGTCGTGCCAAGCCTGTTAAACAGAAAGTGGCAAAGCAACAGAGCAAACCTCACACTATCCAAGTTCACTTCTAAGTTTTCCAGCGGATTTTCCTGCTGTTCTCATTTCCTGGGTGCCAAGGAGAAAGGAAAAACGGATCCCATCTCAAATATGGGGAACATCCCAAACAGAGCCCTCACCTCAGCCCTCTGCTGCTCCCAAAATTCAAACAGCTCTCCCCTCCACCTTCCCTAGGAACTGCAATTCCAGGTCAGCCTCAGAGGACAAAACATTGCTCAACTTCAAGCACAACGTTAATCCTTGAGGCAAAACCCAGCCTTAGTTTAACTCAGCTTGGCATAAACCAAAGCTTCAGCGGAAAAATCCTCAAGTATCGAATTAACACAGATGTGGGACAAATTTCCACATATTCCAGTTTTTTTCTGACTGGGAATCTTGGGTGCTATGAAAGCAAGGCACAAACTGGGCTAAACATGGTGACGAAAGAGAGGGAAAAAAGCACAAACTGGGCTAAATATGGTGACAAAAGAGAGGGAAAAAAGCACAAACTGGGCTAAACCTGACAATAAAAGTAATGGAAAAAAGCACAAACTGGACTACACATGGTGACGAAAGTAATGGAAAAAAGCACAAACTGGGATAAACCTGACAAAAGTGAGGGGAAAAAAAGCACAAACGGGGCTAAACCTGATGACAAAATTGAGGGAAATAAACAACAACCGAGGAACCATAATTCCACAGTGACGTTACAGAGAAACATAAAAAATAACCCCAGCAGTGATGTCTGAGCGCCGAATTTGATGAATTTATGGAGCGTGCAGCAGGTAGGAAGCTCTGCCTTCTCAAGGGAGCAGCACCAGCCTTTGATGGGAGGTGAAATCCCCCAAAATTGGCCCCAGTTTGAGGAGCAGCCCCGGGATTCACCCCTGGCTGTGTGATAGGGAAGGATCTGCTCACGTTCCGAGCTCCGAGCGACCTCAGCCTTGGCTCAACCTCATCCCCTAAACACACTCCAGACCTGCACGGCTCGGAGGGACTCAGCCCTCGCCTGGAAGCTCCAGACCTCCAGGAAATCGATGGAAAAATGTTACAGCTGACATGCAAGCGGGGTCAAGGGCAGAGCGTGCGCGGAGCGTGTCGAGATGTGCGCTCAGGAGAACAAATGTGCGCGTTGGTGGGGTGAATTCACCCCTTGGAAGGGGTACCTCTCTAGCGGAATTGTCTCCTCCTCCCCATCCCACGGCAGGGAGGGAACGGTGGGGTTGTTATCATCCACGTGTGGGCCAGGAAAACCCAAGTCATGCGTTTGCTCTTTCCAACACCTTTCCACCCCGAGATGCTGGAGGAGAGGAATCCAGCCTGGGATTCATCCCTGCTTGCAGGGAAGGGGAGAGGGAGAATTTGGGGGAGTCAGGAATGTGCAGCCTGCTCTGCCATCTGCTCCTGGAACGGGCCAGCCGTGTCCCAGCCATCACACAGCGTGGAAAAGGCACGATCCCATGCCAATCCTCCCCGCTTGGAGGTTCTCAGGGCTATATTTAGGGTTTTTGGGAAGGACAGGGGTGTTGTGGGTTGTTACCAGGATGAAAACATGTGATTCAATCGGCAACGGCTCCATTCCAGCGGGCCACGGGATCATGTGAGTCCTGCTAACAGCCATGCTTGCCAGCTTCCCAAGCATCCTGGAGTATTATTTTTCCTATTTACCACTCACTCCTCAACATGCTGAACAAAGACAGGGACTTGCTGCATGCTGCAATCCGGACTCACCGTGTCCCATCCAGATCCGAGCAAAACAGCCTGAGGTTGGGCAATCCACAGCGTGATTTAACCCATAACTCCAGGATTCCACTGGCACAGCTGCTCCTTTGGAACATCACGCCAGACATCAATGAGGAAAGGCTTTGCTGGCACTGCGAGAGCCCATCATGTGGCTCGGCTAATTAAAAACTGACCTCGGCCATCATCATTAAATGTTGTAATCACGAGCCTGCAAGTGATTAGATGGAGAAACAACACCCCCCGTCCTCGCTCCCAGGGATCAGCAGCTGACTAAGCCCGACTCAAGGCCCTCAGTCCTTTTTATAAACAGCAGAGCTCAGCTTTTGTCAGGGATGAGGACACCCAGGAATTTTGACCAGCCAGCATTTCCCTCTTGCTCCACAACCAGATTTTTGCCAGACGTGGAGGAGTCGGCGTTGAGTCCAACCCTTCTGCTTCCCCATCCCACCAAGAGCTGGATGGCAGCCAGGGAATTCAGCCTAGCACATCTAGAAAGGTGATTTAGGTGGACACGATACCATCAGCTACCAGAGGATGAGTTCCAGCCTCGGCACTCAATCCCTGACAGGTCCACGACGACAGAGAAATTGATTTTCAATTCTCCGGGAACTTTGCACTCCCTCTGAGGTTAATCTTGGGAGGTTGTGCACTCAGCAGAACGGGAAAAGTTAATTAAGGGCAGATGAAGGATGATGGAAGCAGAGAGTGGATAAGAGGCAGGATGTTCCTTGGAGGATGCAGAGGGGAGGTTGCACTGGGAGCCCACAGGGTTCTCCATCCCCAAACCCCTGGATTCACAGGAGAAATTACAAAGGTGATTTTCCTGAAATTAGCTGGATATGCCAGAGATACCACGGGATCTCTTGGAAAGGATCTTCACCTGTGCACCACCATGCCTCTGGCACCACATGGAGAGGAAGAAACTCCCCCAAATTGTGACAGTAAAGGAACAACCCCAACAAATTATGCTCAATTACAAATCCCTGTGTTCATCCTGAGTCATGGGAATCATTAATGTTGGAAAAGACCTCTCAGAACATCAAAAACCATATTCCATATTCCCGTCCCAATTACCTTGGGATTTCTACTCCTGGATATCGTTTCATTGGGATTTTTGTTGGTGTTTTTGTTGTTGTTATTCAGGGGTTGTTTGAAGTTTTATCTTTGGAGGTTTTTTTGGGTTTTGAAGGTGTTTTAATCTCATTTAACCCTTATCTCAGTGGCAGCCTCTGAAGCTCATGGTCCCAGCCTGATTCTGCAACATCCACAACATCTGCCACCCCAGTTTGCTGATTTTCCTGCTCGAGCACCCCTTTTGTTGTGTATTTGTAGAAAGAACCTTCAGATCAATGCATTTCCTTCCTTTACACTCCTTCCAACTCCTTCGAATCCACTCTGGACAAAACACCTCCCAAACACTCCAGTGCTCCCCCTTTCCTTTGCTCCAGCCTCCGAATTCCTGGTTTTTCTGCCTCCTTGGTGGGAGGAATTTACTCGAATGAGAGGCAGCACTTGAGGCACTCAGCCCATTTATATAATCCAAGATATTTTCCATGTGTTTTGTCGGGCTCTTCACACTTCTGTTTGCTCTTTTTCCACCACCGCTGCGCCTGGTGCCAAAGGCTACATTGAGCAACCACCGAGGGCTTGAAGCACTTCTTCTCCATTAATATCATAAACTTGAAGCAGGAAAAAAAAATTGGAGAAGCAGCTCCCTGGCATTTGGCAGGGAAGAATTCAGCTCTCAGCAGCTTCCCCCAGTGCCACATCCCAGGGGACAATGATGCAAAGCCAGGTGGCCAAAGGGCTACTGGATGTTCCAGTCTGCTGGTCCATGGATGAAGCAGGACCAAGCAGGAAGGACCATAAAATAGCTGATAGTGCATTTATCCAGGATTTTCTGGGCATGCGGAGGGTTTGGACACCCTGGAATGGGCTGGGCTCTGCACAGACCCCAAAAGATGACACTTCCCCACCCTTCCAGTACCCAGAGGCCACATGGATGCACAGAACAAAAGCAGCTCCGCAGGAAAGCTTGTCTGGAGGATGTTTTTCCTGAGGTCTCCAGGCTGCAGTCCAGGATGCTGTTCCAGCAGGAGCTTCATTCCTCAGGGTCAGCCCCAAGCCTCAGCTCAGGAACGTGCTCAGCTCTGAGTCCTCTTGGATTCACCTTGGGTCAGAGGCAGGAAAGCAGGGATTGGGGATGAGGCTGGATCCAAGATCCCAGCTGGGCCAGGTTTTTATCAGCATTTCCCACTCTCAGACCTCCTCACCGTGGTGTCACACAGGAACCATGGGGACACATCCAGCAGGATCCCTTCAGGGCAAAAACTGATTTCCTTGAACCCTGGTTTTGCAGGGAATGGAAGTTCTGGAAGTTTTCTCCATTCCCACTTTATTTCCAGATCACTGGATACTCTGAGTGGGAAGGAATTCATGGCATCACCGAGTTCAGATCTTAAGTGAGGATTCAACCAGGGATTGAACCTCGACCTTGGTGTGATCAGCACCAGGCTCTGACCAATCTCCTCTGAGAATTCCAAGGTTATCCCTCGATTATTCCAAGATTCCCTGGTGTTCAGTGCTCCACAGGCTGAGCATCACTTACAGACTCAAAGAGCATCACAGGCAGCCCTGAACTTGGCATGAGATGAGACAAAAATCCAGATTTATCCATCCTTTTCCCGCTCCCTCAGCCTCTAACACCACCCAATATCCTGGTTCAGCCACATTCCATGAGGCTTTTCTCTCCAAAGCCAGAATTATTACAAAGCCCACAACAACAGCCCAGTCCATGTTCTCAGAGCAACTTCCAGAAGATCCTGGAATGGTTTGGGTTGGAAAGGAATTGAAACCTCTCCTCATTCCAACCCCCTGCAGGGATACCTTCCATAGAGCAGGCCGGTCAAAAACATGGAAATAAATGTCATTGGGAGCTGCTGATCCACAAAGGAATCATTCATTTGGGGAAAAACAAACCAACAAATGTCCAGCCCTTCAACAACGAGGTGGTGAATGAGAATTTATAAATTTAACACAAATCCCTGCTAATATTTGGACAAATTGAGGCCCTGGAGCCTCCTATTAATCAGCACTAAAACCTCCTCCTATTAAAGGGGGGAAATCCTCCAGTCCAGGCTATTTTCCTGGCACAACGTAACGTTTCTTATTTTTCAGAACCCACCCCATGTTTGTGATTTTATATCAATCAATCATGTATTGAAGGAAACACCCCCAAAATCCACAGGGACCAAAAGGCAGGGAAGAGTCCTCCAAACTGGCACTTTCCCTGGATAAGTTGTTCTCACATTCTTCCAGTTTTGATACACAAAACAAGTGTGCAGAGAGACTTTTATCTTTGGAAAAAAAAAATGTTTAGCTTTCTGATAACATCAAAAACCCTCCAGACTGGGAAAAAAACTAGGAGAAAAAAGAAATACTATAAAATCCTGGAAAATAATTGATAGATTTTTCTGTGCTTTCATAATAACATTCACTTGGGTAACCATAAAAAGCGATTATTATGGTAATAAAAGGATGAATAATTTATTATGAATCCCAGACAAACTGTTCCCTTCCAGAATTCTAAGATGACTCCATGCATATGAAAATCATCTCTTAAATGTCTGTGCTCAACGTAACCATGGGGCCACAAAGGTCTTCCATGGGTTTATAGGATTGATTTTCATTTCCAAAACTTTTCCTAGGAGTTAAAATGGGAATATAAACCTGATCATGTTGGAACCTCACAGTGCAAGCTGTAACTCGTGTTCCCATTTATTCAGCCCAGGGATCAGTTCTGTCTGTTGCCTTTCCAAACACAAATTTGGGAAGGGGCTCCATGTGCAGCTCCCTCAAACTGGCATTTCCTCAACACACAGAACTCGATATCCAAAATATTGCTCATAACCCTTGTTTGCAGCAGCATCCAGAACTGCAGGGGCTCGGTTTGGTTTTCGTGTGGAGTGACCCTCCTAGAGACTGTAAACCGTCAAAAACAGGGAATACAACCCAATAAATCCAAATAATAAATCTGAAATCCAAGAGAGGAACTTTTCATCGCCGAGAGCTGAATACGCTGTGAACAAACTTGTGCAAACCTCAGCGCTAGTGGAAAAATTCCTGACAAGGCACAAAGCCAGAGGAGGGATAGATGGGATATTGGGAAGGAAATTTCCCTATGGAGATGGGGAGAGGCTGGCATGGAATTCCTTGAGAAACTGTGATCCCTGGAAGTGTCCAAGGCCAGGCTGGACAGGGCTTGGAGCAGGATGGGACAGTGGAAGGTGAAACTGGATGGCTTTAAGATCCCTTCCAACCCAAACCATTCTGTGATTCCATGGATAATCCAGCAGTTCCCAGTCCAGGGAACCAAATCCATGCCTTTTCCACACCTGCCCAGGGCAGGAGGCTCCTTGGAAACCCTGATCTCCAACACCAGGATTCCACCAGGGAGCACAGAGCAGGACAACTGCAGCTCCTTCCAAACCAAAGCCAAAATTCAGGGTTTGAGACTTCCCAAATCCCCTCTTGAAAACAGCAGGAGCTGATTCCTACTAAAGCCCAACTGCCTGGTTTGGGTTTCCCAGCTCCCAGTCTGGAGTTAAACGGAGCTAATCCAAACCATAAACATGAACCATCCCTTGGATTAGATCCCCAGCCCTCTGCTTCCATCCCCAGCTCGTTTTCCCAGAGTTCAACGAGAGCCAAATCAACCTCCCAGAAAAGAAAAAGGAATTGTGTCAGCGTCTCGTGTAATCTGCTATTAAACAAGTCCTCACACAAACCAGAATAAAATCCAATTTATTGTCCTTTGTAAAACGTGATTCCCCACCTTGATAATTAAAAAGATATTGTAATAAAAGCCTTCAGCCCTCGTGCTGCACGTTTGTTCCCAGCTGATTTCCATCCGAGCAGGGGGATTATAAAATCATGGGATTGCTGGTGCAGCCTTTGCGTGCAGGCAGAACATCAGGGGGATCATTCTGGTGTCACAAGGAATTCCCAGTCTGGAGGCCTCACAGAATCACAGAATTGGAGGAAAACTTCAAGATCACCAAGTCCAACCCATGCCCTAAAACCTCAACTGAGTGCCACATCCAATCTTTTTTTAAACACATCCAGGGATGGTGACTCCACCACCTCCCCGGGCAGACGATTCCAGAACTTTATCACTCTTCCAGTAAAAAACTTTTTCCGAACATCCAACTGAAATTTCCCTTGAGCTGCTGGGTCAGCCCAGCCCAGCATGGAGCACCACAGGCCAGTCCTGCACCCAGCAGAACGAGCTGGGCTGCCCAGAAAGGAAGATTCCAAGATTTTGGCACCACCCTGGGTCAGGACAGGGGGATTGGTGTTGCCCTTCCACCTGGGATCCAACACCAAGCTCAGAGCAAAGACTTCCTATTTTTGGTAAGAAGCAGCAGAGGTGCAGCACCAGCCCTTCCCACCCTGGTTTGCCAATGCCCAGGATCTCCCTGCCTGGCTTCCAAGAGAAAAATGGGAAGCTGCCTGACTCTGACTGAAAAACATGCACACCCAGGGTTTTCAGTCATTTTCCCTGACTCCAGCAGGAAGAGAAGGAAAATTCCCTCCCAGACATTTCCAGCTAAATCCAGCGCTCTGGATTTAACAGGATGACCTCCTGTTCTCTTGGCATCATCCTGGGGCACAGCACTGGCATTCCCAGTGGGATTTTCCTGTCCATTCGTCCCTTCTGACACAGATTTCTCCAAGCCAGCTGGGGTTCCAGCCCCACTCACAAGCCACACTCTGGAAATTCCCCCAGCTGGTTTGGATGCAGCTCCTCTGCAAGGCCAGAGCTTCCACAGAAGGGTTTGGGTTGGAAAGGACTCAACCCTCAAAATGGGAATTTCCATTGTTCCACTTATCTTGGCCAAAAATAAAAGAGGTTGGATTGTTTCCCCCACCGAGCTGGGGCTGTGAGCAGCAGAGCCTCCACGAGGTCCACTCTGGAATCTCCATCCTCACAGCCAGGGATTGATGCTGGAATTGGGCTGGAAGCAAAACGGGAGGGACAAACCACCAATCACAACCCAGACCCCACAGAATTTTGGGATCATTTGGGTTGAAAGGGACATTTAAAGGCCATCTAGGCCAACCCTGGACAGCAAGATGCTAAAGGTGCTGGACAGGACCTGGCTCTCCAGGCTCATCCACATGGACAGTGCCTTTGGGTGATGCAATTCCAGTCCCTGCGGGTTCCCCTGGCTGGATCCAAGTGGGATCTCAGCCCTTGGAGCGAGCGCAAAGGGAACCCGACTGGGAAACAGAAATCCTTCATCCAAACACATCACCCTTCCTAAAAATCAGGCAAACACACCCAGTCCTAGCAGGGCCCAAGCTGCTTGTTTATCTAACACACATTCCTGGGATAGATTCAATCCATCCTGCTGGACAAACATTCCCAAATCCCAGGGAAAGCAGGCAGACTGTGCTCCTGCAGCAGGGAGGAGGCACCAGCAAAGCAGGCTTAGAAACCTCATCAAAGGTTGAAGCCTCAATGGATTCATTATTTTTAAATCTGCTCAGAAAACATTCCCCCAAATCAAGTTAATCCCCAGCACAGGTTCTCCTGCAATTCCAAAAGATATTAATTTGTAAGTGTATTTATTACAGGATCAATCTAAAAGCACTGCAGCTTTCCAATCCACAGATGGGTCTGGAATGAAGTTGATTTCTCCACATCTCCCCATATATAAAATAACATCTGTGCACAGAGCAGATAAGAGCTCCAGGCTGGATAACTTCACCCTGATAAATCCCTGCAGGAAGAAACCAACTGAGATCATCCAAAGAGGAGCCAAGAGCAAAACATGATCATCAATGGAGAGAGAGCACCTCAGGAGCATCACATTGGGATGGATGATCTCGGAGGTTTTTCCCAACCTCAGTGATTCCAGAGATGAGGAATATAATTGATTTCCCCCAGCCAGGGAACTGATGGGTTTGTGGAGCAACTGGGAGATTGGGCAAAGAGAATACAAGGAGAACATGCAGGTTTGGGAGCTGCAAAGTCAGGAAAAACCAGGATTTGAATCTCCCTGGGCACTTCAAATAATCCCACTGCAGTGCCAAACAATGGTGGGGAAAACCCAAACCAAACCCAAGGAGAAATGCACACTTGAATGGGAAATTTTGTCTTTGGGGACCTTTCTGAAATTGGGATCTACACCTTAAAACTTCCTGGCACATGAGCTCAGCCACTGCCACTGCACATTGCTGTGCCAGCTACAGCATCAAAAATAAAAAACCAAAAACCAATACCCCCCAAACAAAAAAACCCCACAAAACAAAACAAAAACAAACCCCCAAAACCCCCAAAACAAAAAAAACAAACAAAAAAAAAACTAAAAACCCCCAAAACCAAACAAAAAACAAACAAAAAACCCCCAAAAACAACCCAAACCCACCCCACACAACCAAAAAACAAAACAAAACCAACCAAAAAAACCCAAACGAAACACCCACAAATAACCAACAAACAAAAACCAAAAAACCCTCAAGCAAACAAAAAAAAAAAAAAAGGTTTTTCTCCTATTAGAATAAAAAAAAAAAATCAGTGTATCGAACTATCAAGTATTAAAACAATGCTCATTCCTTTACACATTTTGAAACCTCAGCCACAAAATCCTTTCGAGCCAGCGAGAGGAAAAACCACAAACAATGCACACAGGTCGGGCTGAATTCCTTCTCCACGCTGCAGAATCCGTGAGGATTTTGGGAAGGATGGAGCAGCACACGAGAGGGCACTGTTCCGTAGGCTCAGCACGAATCCATCCGAGCTGCTGCTGGAAACCACAGCTGAGCAGAGAATCCCACGTGGAGCCAAAGCTGCCAGTGGAATCAGCAGCATCCTCAACACCTTCTGGACATCCTTCCCCTCCCTGCCCGGCAGCATCGATATTTGGGCAGGAAATAATCAATTATCTTCCCCCAATTCTTTCCCCGATTACCAGAGTTCGCATTTTTTAGGTGCTGTGAGACAGGAGCTGACCCAGGACAGTGGTTTTGTTGCTGGGGGCATAAATCAGGTGTGCTGGACACTCCACAGGGCATAAAAACCTTCAGGAGACTCCCAGGTCCACCCCAGGAGGGAGAAGTTATCCAGATTTATCCCAGGATTTAAGGTTTAAACAAACTGACCCAGAAACTCCGATGAAACTCAGATTAAACAATTCAGATTAAACCCAGTGGTGAAGTAACTGGTGGGAAATTCAAATGGCACCACAGATTCCCCAGCTCGTGATTCCTAGAGGTGCCAACACTTTGGGATGGGACAGGAGCAGAGGGGACAGGGGAAACAGGGGACAGAGGAGATAGGGAGAAGAGGGGACAGGAGCAGGGGGGACAGGAGCAGGAGGGACACCAGCAGGGCTCTGGCCAAACCAGCAAACCCACAAGCAGGTGTCAGAGAGGTTCCCAAATCCCACAGAGCTGAAGCTCCTCCAGACTAAACCCCAACTGCTCCTTTCAGCAATTCCAGATCCACCTTGTGCCACCGCCCTGCTTTTGTCCCCAGCCTGCCGCACTTGTCACCTGCATTCCTGCCACCTTCCCTGCCCTCTGAGCCCCAAATCCTGTCCAGCCCACCTCCCCAGCCTCAGGGAGCAGCAGGGCTGTTTGATCTTTTCAGTCACACTCAGCCCCTCCTGCCAAGCCCCGCTTGCAGCTCCTGTGTTCCTCCTGGTGCTGACAGATGCCACATTGCTGCTGCTGCCGCCGCCGGGGATTCCTGGGGAGCACAGGCAGACTGGAACAGGAGGAAGGCAGGAAATTGCCCTGTTTGGTATAAAAAGAAACCTCTGCATGGCTTCTCCGAGGACAGCGATGTCCCCACTGGGAGATGTGCCTCCACAGCCCATTTCCTGCCCCCAGAACTGCTGATTTCCCTCCCGTTCCCATGAGAGCTTTGCAAATCTTGGAGCTAAGTGGCCAAAAAAATTTATCAGTCCGGTTATCCTGGCTGCTCTGGGGGGATTTTCCCTCTTTCTGGGCAGAGTGGCACTTGGAATTGGGCATCCCAAACCTACTGTGGCCACCTGTCACTGCCATCCCTGTGGCCACAGCCAGCTCAGGACGTCCCCACGAAGCTCTCAGCCACTTTTTGGATTTTCAGGAGAACCCCAGGAACCACTTGGCCACTTTTTGGGTTTTCAGGACATCCCCAGGAACCCCTCAGACACTTTTTGGGTTTGTCAGGACATCCCCAGGAACCCCTCAGCCACTTTTTGGGTTTCCAGGACATCCCCAGGAACCCCTCAGACACTTTTTGGGTTTCCAGGACATCCCCAGGAACCCCTCAGCCACTTTTTGGGTTTCCAGGACATCCCCAGGAACCCTTCAGCCACTTTTTGGGTTTCCAGGACATCCCCAGAAGCTCCTTTGCCCCTCCCAGCACCAGCACCTCCTGCTGGGACGCTGCAGCCAACAAGGACCTTCTCGTGGCTCCAAGTCTCAATCTCCTGTAAATCTCCAGGAACAACACTCCTTTCCTCTGGAATACAAGAGGATTTTCGAGAGCATTTCTTCACAAAGCTGTGAGTCCTGCAGGGACCATGAACTCATCCGTGCTGACCTCCTGCACCACCCCAACAATCCCATTTCCCCCACTCCACGAAGCCCCCAAAACACAAAAAACCCCTAAAATTAAAGCTTCTTGGGGTCCTGGCTGAGCAGCCTTCCCGTGCAGGGCTGGTTTGAGGAGCACCAGGAGACAGCAAATCCTCTGTGGCACTTCCATCACGAACCCTGGGCTGTGTCCAAGGCACAATGTGCTGGGCTGTAGCTTCCAGCTCAGATTCTCACTCTATCTTTCCCTTTTGTTTCCAAAGTTTTCTCTCTCAAAATGATCCCAGTGCATAAATACCAAGTCACTCCATTTATTTTAATTTTTTTTCTTCAGAAATGCGGTAGATTAAGAGCTTTTCAATCTCTTGCTTTTATTTTTTTTAGCCATTTTAAAATATCAAATCCCTCCATTTATTTTATTTTTTTTTCCTTCAGAAATGCACTAGATTAAGAGCTTTTCAATCTCTTGCTCTCTTTTTTTTAGCCGTTTTTAAATACCAACTTCTAATTTTTGACATCCTTTGGAAAGGAAAAATAGAACCAATGCCCCATGGTTTGGTGGGGAACACGAGGCTCTCCTTCACAGCCATCCCAACACCTCCCTGACCTTTCCCTGCCCTGCTGGGAGCTCTTCCTGCCCTTTTCCCATGATTTATTCCCATGGAAATGCCACGAGGAATGCCCAACCTGCAGAACTCCGGCTGCATCCAATGGTTGGAAATGGCTGGAAATGGCTGGAGATGGTTTTATTCCCAAGGGCTGAGCTTCCCAAATCTCCAGAGCACACAGCACAACCCCTGAGCCACCACCCTGCCCTTCCCAGCCAAGCCGAGCCGCGGCAGCAGGAATTTTATCAGGATGATGGGAGGATGCAACAAGAGCAGGCCAAGCTCACGGAGCCCAGGCACCAAAATCCCGATTCCACCAGGGCTCCCCGATGAGGAATATTTCATTGTCAGATGTCTCAGCCAGTTTTGAATCCCTTTGGTGTGGCTTCAGCCCGTAAAACACTGATTGCTCTCCTCAGATACGCGGCCAGCCCTCCGGAAAAACATCCGGCTTTATTCCAGCCACCTTTGTCACGCAAATCCTTCAAGGATGAGGCAACTTTTGCTTGACCTCCATTTCAAAAGTGTCCACCGAAGCCCACATTTGTCTCCAGAACCACAACTGGAACAGTTTATTGGGGCTTTCTGCAGGAAAACAGAGCAATCAAGGGATGCTTTGCTCAGCTGTGAGGTGCACAGCTGCTTTTCCCGATATTTTTCAAGGAGAGAAGCGGAAAAACATAAAATTATCCATCAGTGCAGGGCAGTGGGAGCAGAGAATGTGGGACCAACCATCAGTCAGGAGCAGCTCTCCAGGAGCACAGGCATTAAAAGTGAAAACTGCTTCAAGAGCCCTCCGAAGGGGAAGGTAAATAAAGTCCTCACGTTTCCCTAACAAAGAGCACTCGGCTCCTTTATCTGGCAAATCCGCCTCTTAGGCCAAGTCATAACAATCCATAAAACGACCCGGAGCCTTCCAGCAATTCCTGCAGCTCTGAGGAACGGCCTGAGCGGACAAACGTGAGTTACCACGGCGAGAAAGGAGTTACCACGGCGAGAAAGGAGTTACCACAAGTCAGGGCTACCAGTGCCACCCCATAACTCAACCCAGCCCAGCTGCTTTCATCCCCAGCCAGCCCCAACCATCGACAGCTCCGACAAATCCCGACTCTTCCCAACTTTCTTGCCCACCCAACGGCTCCAAACACGCGGCGAGCCTCTGGGCTGAGTAATGGGAAGGGAATCTGCTCCGTGGCGGCGCTGGGGGCTCTCGGGTGGACTTGGATCGGCGCGGATGTGCAACGTGATGCGATTTCCCACAAATGTTCCTGCCAGCGGGATTCTGCGCTCATCCTGAGCGGCTGGGGAGTAAACAAAGGAGCAGCAAGCACCAGCGAGGCACAGCAGCGGGTTTGGGGTGGGAAAATATCCACAGGGGATGAGCCCGAGCGCGTGATGGGAGCAGGGCTGATACACGGGATCACTTTCCCCGTGTTGGGAAAGAGGGAGAATTGGCCTCGCTTCCCCCTCCGCTTTTACAGCCTCGTTTGGAAGAGGAAATAGAGGTAACAATTCATAACCCAATAAAATCCCATCTGAAAGCCATCCCAGAAATTGGTTGAGAGCTCCCCGGTTCGCCTGGGGCGCTCGGCACACGCCAGAATTGCAAGGTGATGGAAGGGGTGGGGGGATGAGGCTGACAGGAGCACGAAAGGATTTCAGACAGGGATGGCTCAGGTCACACATGGGGCTGATCCTCCCGACAGCCTCCAGCTGGGATCACAAACAGCTGGGAAGGGATTGGGTTACACAGGCACGGGGAGAGCAGAGAGACACCCAGGTGCTCATACAGCCCTCAACATGCGCTCCGGAAAAATATCCTGGAAAAATATCCAAGGCCTCCTTGGACCTCCATTCACTCCGCACAATATCCCCGTTTCCAAAGGCTCTCACCACTTAATCCAGGAGCAACTGGGATAAAGATCCCAGGTTTTCCAAGGCCTCCATGAACCTCCATTGACTCTGCACAATATCCCCGTTTCCAAGGGCCCTCACCACAACCTTTGGGAATAACTGGGAATAGAGATCCTACATTTTTCAAGGCCTCATTGCCCAACCATGTGCTTCAGGAGCTACTGGAATAAAGATCCTGGATTTTCCAAGTCCTCCATGACACACATTCGATTCACTCTGCACAATATCCCTGTTTCCAAGGGTCCTCACCACACAATCCAGGAGCAACTGGGATAAAGATCCCAGGTTTTCCAAGGTCTTCATGAACCTCAATTCACTCTGCACAACAATATTCACTCCGCAAGGGCACTCACCACAAGCTTGGGAACAACTGGGATAAAAATCCTGGATTTTCCAAGGCCTCCGTGAACCTCCATTCACTCTGCACAATATCCCTGCTTCCAAGGGCTCTCACCACATAATCCAGGAATAACCAGGATAAAGGTCCTGGATTTTCCAAGTCCTCCATGACACATTTGATTCACCCTGCACAACAATGTCCCTGTTTCCAAGGCCCATCACCACAAATTCCATGAGTAACTGGGGTAACGATCCCAGGTTTTCCAAGCTCTCCACAAACCACTCAGTTCCCTCTGCACAATATCCCTGTTTTCAACATCCCCATCACCTCTTCCTGCAGTTAAAATTCGGGATGCCAGAGGAAGGTGACGACCGAAAGTAAAATTAAAATCCAAGCACAATTATCCCAGCATTAAAACCTTTGGAAGCGGCATGAAATGGGAAAACAGCACGGAAATGGAATGAAGGAAATGCAGTACCTGGTGCAGGTGCTCAGGAGGTGAATTCCCACAGTGCTGAATCAGTAATCCTGCCTGGGAAAAGAGAGAAGGAAAATTAATACTATTTTGAAATTTAAAATAAAGACCTTCTCTAATTGAACAAAATTAAGATAATTAAGCCATTTAATGTCAACACTTTAGCAGATTTATTCATTCAGTAGTAGCCACCTTGGGTTTTTACTTTTTTCACCAGAAGCTTCTTTCTGATAATAATAAATAATAATAAATAGTGCTAAAAATTATTAATAATTAATAATAATCCTTCATTATTATTAATATTAATAAGCATGTATACTAATAAAATGTAATTAACTATAATTAACAATACTAATTCTGTCTAAATATATATTGTTTATATCGTTATAACACATATTATAATTAATTACAATTAATACTAATTCTCAAAAAAAAATTCATTCTAACAAATAAAAGGCTCAGAACAAAAATCTGTAAGTCTTGAAGGAATCCCATTACATGGAAGTTACACAGACAAGCTCCTTCAGCAGCTGATTCCTTCAGGCACCGAATCAGGGAATTTTTGGGAGTACAGACACTAGCAATGGCCACACATCCCATTTACTCCACAGAACGCTAGAAAAACCTTTAGGAAATACCATTTTATTTTCATTTTCTCAGTTAAAAAAATGAAACAGACAGTTAAACACCTAAAACTTCAGGACGTGGTTGGTATCAATGATCTTAAAGGTCTTTTCCAATCTAAATGATTCCATAATTCCATAATTCCCATTCCCAGCGTTCTCCACAGGCACTGATGGCTTAACAACCAAGCAGGTTCACCAGAGCAGCAAGAACAAGATCCAAAATCCAAATGCCCCTAAAATCCAAATAAATCCTCATCCCTTAGAGCCTACAGAATCTTTTCCTGCCTCTAACTTGAGGAGACACATCCCTGGCAGTGTCCCAGGCCAGGCTGGACATCTCGGAGCACCCTGGGACAGTGCAAGGTGTCCCCTGCAGGGGTGGGACTGGAGGAGCTCTCGGGTCCCTTCCCACCCAACCCACCCCATGATCTCACCCAGAACCACAGCGATTGGGAAACAAACCAAAATCCTCCTCCGTTTCTTAATTTATTACAAATCCATGATTTTTTGGAAACAACTCCTGATTTCTAAGTGCTCGGGGTTGGCAGAGCTGCAAATCCTTTGGACTCTGAGCATCCATGGGGGAATCCCCAGCTGGCCTTTGCTCCACACCCACTCAGGGAAGGGCAGTTCCGACCAGGATCCTAAACACATCCAGCCGGGAACGTGCCTAACGTGCCTCCCTGTCCGTGATGACCACCAGAGAATTCCCTGTCAGAGCATCCATGGCAAAGCTGTTGCACAACAAACAACATGAAACATCCCATTAAATCACGGCCAGGGATTGGAATCCTACAAGGAACGCTCAGGATATAAATATTTATGGGGGTTGATGAACTGCAGCCCTGCACTAATGAAAGCAAGGCTGGAGAAATGGGCCTGGAGTGTCCTTTGCCCAAAATGAGGAAAACTGGAGTGGAAATCTTCCTGCTCCATGAACCAATTGCAGCACATGTGGGACATCGAAAGCAGGGAATCTTTTCCTGGAGCTGCAGAGGGAACGCTCAGCCAGCCCTGGCCAAGGTGTGCAGATGGCACCAGAACACCTGGACTGGCTCATCCCAGCTGGCATTCCAACCCAACTCCCTTGGGTTTGGATGTCACCCAAGAGACGGACAGGGAGGAAAACCCTTCTGGGAAGGGGAGATGGCAGCCAGAGATTGCAGGAGCTGAGCAAAGGGAATCCTCCTGCACCGAGGGAGAGAGGGGATTCTTCTCTTCTGCTCAGGTGAGACCCCACAGGAGCTCCAGCTGTTTTGGGAATTCCAACACCAGGATGTGGAGCTGCTGGAGTGAGTCCAGAGGAGGCCATGGAGAAGCTCCAAGGGCTGGAGCCAGGCTGGGAGAGCTGGGGATGTTCCCCTGGAGAAGGGAAGGATCCAGGGAGAGCTCAGAACCCCTGCCAGGGCATAAAGGGGCTGCAGGAGAGCTGGAGAGGGACTGGGGACAAGGGCTGGAGGGACAGGACACAGGGAATGGCTTCCCACTGCCAGAGGGCAGGGTTGGATGGGATATTGGGAAGGAATTCCTGGCTGGGAGGGTGGGGAGGCCCTGGCACAGGGTGCTCAGAGCTGCAAAACTCCCAGGGGAGACTCCTGCAGACATCCTGCTCTTCCCACAATGTCAAACGTTATTCCAGGAATTCCACAGAAACGCCCCTCCAATGGGATTACATCCCCTCAGCCAAAACATCCCAGATAAGAAATGTCTGCCTTGAACACATGGGAACTTCAAAGAGGAAAAGCTGCTCATCCCTGCAAATGTTTGCTCCAGAGTCTTCCAGTTGTCTGATAAATTTATGGATTCTCCCAGCCATTGCCAGGTGGATGATAAACTCCCCCAAAAGGATCAGGGAGTGAGATTAGATAACACAACCCAACCATGTGGGCAGCAGCTCTGGCCACGATGGTTTTCCAAGGAAATCAGAGCTCCCTGCACACTCCACAGCCTCGGGATCCACTCTGGGAACACAGAAAAGCCACATTGTGGCTCCAACCTCAGCCACTCCAGGGGAATCAGTGTGATCCCCTGGGAATGCCAGGATGAGCTTCTCGAGGGATTTGGGATGAAGGCAGTGTTTTTATGGAGGAGCTGGCAGCCACCACCTCCGGGCAGCCCATCCTCTCCCAAAGCCTCCACGAGCCAAAAGTGACACTTGGAAAGTGCTTGGAGCCCTTTGGAAAAACAAGGCTGTGCCCTTCTCCAAAGGGAAAACAGAAAAATGGGATTATCCCTGCGGACAGTGCTTCCCAGCCGGCACTCCCAGCACCTGAGGGGATCTCTCCCTGCAGGGGGACAATGACAATCCAGCCCCTCAAGGTCCCTCAGGTGGGTGCAGATCCAGGAGCACCAGCTGTATTGCCACCATCCCCGTTCAAAACAGGGAATGAGGCACAGGAAGTTTTCCGTGGCACTGGATTTAACAGGACCATCTTTGCTGGCTGGAAGGGAAGCTTTCCATCGCAGGTTTTTTTGGGACTGGGGCTCAGGACTTGGTTCCTCTCGGCTGCATGGAAGGAACTTGATGTTTTCTGCCCGAACAGTCCAAAGGGAATGGGATTAATTCCAACAGTATTTGGTGGAACAGAATCCCAGGTCCATCGTGATCCCTTGGCTGCCTCTGGAGAGATGAGGGGAGGCAGAGGGGTGGGAGGGGGAGCCTTTCCTATCCAAAAACCTCATGTTTTGACTCCATTCCATGCAAAAAAGGGAAAAAACCCAACACCTTCCAAAATCCTCGGCCTCCAAGGCCTTGTTTTCATTCCTGTGTAGAACTCGACCCCTCTGGTTTTGCACAAAGCACAGTTTTTGTTTTCTGGGCATTTAGAACTTCCCTTCCACCACCGTTTCCAAGGCACAGGTGGAATTCCCAGCAGGAAGTATTCCAGAGCCAGAAAGAGTTTTACTCCCTGTTTTCCACAAGGACACAAAAACCCACTCTGATTATAAAGACAATTCCTGAATTAACTTTCAGCCTCTAGAACGGTAAAAATTCCAGGATAACCTGTCCTCCATCCCTGCAACTTCACCTTGCAGAACTGGGCTGCAGCTCCATCCCATTGGAGATTCCCACCCTCCTCCCTCTCCCAGGGCCAGAGGATTTGGGGTTGGATTTGGGAGGATGCAGGTTTGGGTGCTGGGGAGGTCCTGCCTGTGCCCCAGAGCTGGAAAATGGGCATGAGGAGGGAAGAGAAGGATGTCATTCCCTGTTTTTAGCAGTTTTATGGCAGCTGGGAGTGTAAATCTGTAAATTCTGCTATTTCAACGTGGCTTTGGAATTGCAGGGAATCCACCACTGCCCTGGGCAGCTGTGCCAGCCTGGCCAACCCTTCTGGGAAAGAATTCACCCCAAAATCCACCCTAAACCTCCCCTGGCACCACTTGGGGCAAATTCCTCTTGTCCTGTTCTCTGGGAGAAGAACCAACTGAGGGGAAGTTTCACCTCATGTGAGCAAGAAAACAAATCCTGGAGGGGAAACTTCCCCTCCAGCCCCTCTCTGCCCAAAACCAAAGATCCAGTGGCTGCAGCCACATTCCATCTTGTAGTTAGCAAACTCTTCCCATCTGCATCATCCCATGCCCATTTTATGGGTTTATTCCACGTATCTCTGAGCCAGGATCTTCTCCAGAGCCTGCAGTCTCTCCAAATGAGCCATTTATCTCCAAACCCAAATAAAGAACATTTTTAGGCCAGGCAATTGCATGGGAAAGATGCACTTTGAGCAAACAGCTTGAATTAACAAGCCAGTAAAACTTCAAATGACCTTTTTTGTAGTTCTTGGCATTAAAGGGAGCAGCAAACTTCCTTTTTTTTTGTTTTGCTGGAATGGCAGAAATGGGTGAATAGAGCACAGTTATGGTATCAAGTGATGCATTTCAGGTTTGCTGTCTACCAAACAGAAATAAAAACCCTTTTTTTTTCTCTTGGAGAGCCTTTTCCTGCCTGATAACCAGGATAATTGGATTTTAACTGGGCTGCCCACAAAGAATCAGCATTCCAAGCATCCCCTGCCTGCTTTCCCGTCTGAAAAGGCTTTGCAGGGAGAAGCAGAAGGAAAGGAGGAACCATAAAAACCCCATTTCAACAGGATCCTTGTGTTTCTCAGGGCGAGGCCATTACAAGATGCACTGATACCTGCAGGATTGGGTTCCCCATTTGGGGGAAATGGGATGTTCACTTACCAGGGCTGTGCTGCAACCTGATCCCAAATCAGCTCCGTTTATTTCCACCTTTCCTCCACCTGAGCCCAGGATGCTGAGCCAGCTGTGCTGCAGATGTGCTGCTCCTGCAGCCCACACTGCCCCGAGCACCCTCCTGAGCTTTTGGGGATTCTTCCTGCACTTCCCCTGGAAAATTCGGGCTCAGCAGCTATTTGGGAAAGCTGGAGGAGTTGGAACCACACAGGATCTGCCAGGTCCATCCTTCCAGCTGCTCATTCTGCACTTCCATTTATCTCCCTGAGATCCCCAAGCACTCCAGGTGTCAATAAATTAACTTTTCAGGTCCCAGTGATGCCACTGGAGCCTCCCAGCCAAGGACGAGGTGAAATCCTGGACTCCACCTTGCTCCAGAACAGCCCATCCAGCGATGCCACCGCAGGCAGGGACATCAGCCCTCCCTTAGGGACATCAGCCCCCCCTTAGGGACATCAGCCCCCCCTTAGGGACAGGCTCGGGACACAAACTTCTGCCACCAGCAGCAAATTCCTCCACCAGACATGGGATTTGTACTTTTTTCTCCCCTCAAAGAATTGTTTTCCTTCCAGTTGGGAAGGAAATGGGTGCCCTGGAGGGGAGGGAGGGGAGGAAGGGAGGAGGAAGGAAGGCAAACCAATGCAATCATCGCCACTTCCAAAAGCAGATGCCAGCCATGGACAGCCATCAAGGCACAGTTCCTGCTTCCCCTTTCCGTGGCTCCCCAAAAACCAGCAGCTCCCCATCCCAGTTTCCTGCAGGCCTAATTCCCAAACCAGTGCCCACTTCCCACCTCCTCCTCCCAGCAGCAGCAGCCTCTGAAGGAACAGGAATGGAGCTCCTGAGAAAACAGCTTTTTTTCGAGGAAAACACCCCCAAAGGTGTTTTCCTGCAGAGGTTCAAGAGTGCAGCCAAATATTCCAGAACCCCTAAATCAGATTTTTAAAGCTCTTCAAACACCTGATGGGGGAAAGCAAGCTCACAACCGAATCAGCACAGGGGCTCTCAAGAAAAGAAAAGAAATTAAATAAAACAGCCCAGCTCAGCTGCTCTTTGATCCTGGAATTATTCAGACCCTACGGACACTTAAAGGAACTTTAAAGCTCTCCAGGTATCCAATATTCTGCTTCCAGTCAGGCAGGATGGATTTATTTGGGAGAAGTCTGTACCTCAAGCCCTATTTCCAGATGGGATCAGATCATCATCCAGGAAACACCCAGGGAAGGGAAGCAGATCTGCCCAGGATAAACTCCAGACACAAACTCCAAGCACGGATTTGGTGTCCCACACGCCTTTCCCTCCTCTTTCCCTTCTGTTCATGACAATTCCCTCCGGAGCAGAAAGCCCAAATCCAGGACAGGCTGGAAAGCATCCCTGGCAAGGCACGTGGCCGTTTTTCCTTAATGAGCCCGAAGTGGAGACACCTGCACAGGCCAGGGTTAATTATTTAATTAGCTGGGTGGGATCGGCGCTGATGAGCGCCTGTGGTTCCAGCTGGGGGCAGAGGACACTCAGCTGGGGAAGGAAAGCAAAAGAAACTTCCAAATAAAAGGGAGGAAACTATCCCAGAGCCCGTTAAATCCACGAGGATCTTCCAGGCAGCTTCCCGAGATTTTGGCTCAACCCCAGCTGCTGCTTTTCCTCCACAATTCCCAAGGACTTCCCGACGGGGGGAACACAAAGCCCTTTTGTTCCCCTTTTCCAGATGGAAGGAACGGGGGAAGCTGGAGCAGAGCAGCTCGCGGTGGCAGAGCCTGGGGTGAGGCTGCTCCTGCTGCCCCAAAAACTCCAGCTTGCAGGAGAATTGGAGCCTCCAACCAAACCCATGTGTGGCCAGAGAGCAGGAAGGGCTTGGATTTGGTTTTTTATTGAAATGACTATTTTTAAAAAAAGAGGATTTTCGTGGCAGAAAGTTGTCTCTCCAAGGGGGAGCAGAGGGATACCAGAGACACCCCAAAATTCAGATTTCATGGGACATCACTTAGGCTGAGCTCGAGGAATGCAAGGAAAGGAATAAAAGAGGAAAACAACACAACGCAGCACAATAAAAGCCAAATATTCATTACAGCCACCTGCCAACACTTCAATTGATAAAAAAGGGGATTGGGAGAAATAACAGCCATACCTTGGGATGCCAGCAGAGCACAGGAGCAGGAGGGATGAGGTTTGGGAGAAATGGAGAGGAGAAGTGGGAGCTAAGCAGGGAATATCCCCGTGAAGCAGGAATGGTTT
This sequence comes from Grantiella picta, assembly GCA_013397955.1. Classification (NCBI taxonomy): domain Eukaryota; kingdom Metazoa; phylum Chordata; class Aves; order Passeriformes; family Meliphagidae; genus Grantiella; species Grantiella picta. Next base: position 1,764,852 of record VZRM01002573.1, read on the forward strand.
CCATCTCCCGAGCCCTCCCAGCCCCAGGGGTTGGCACCAAACCCTGCTCGGAGCAGGACGAGCTCTGCATCCCAGAGAGCTCCAATCCCTCCTCACTCAGCACAGCTCAGCCTCCCTCCCACACAGCCCGGGAAATCCCAATCCGTTCAGCTGCAGCAGAGGCGGTTTGGGGACACGGAGGGGACAGAAACCTCACTGACCTGCCGAGCTCTGGAGCTGCTCAGGGAGGAAAGCACTGCGCTGGGAAATGCCTGCAGTTCCAAAGGAGGTGACAAAATTCCCACAGCACCTCATCCCCAAAATCCAGGGTGTCACCGAGACCTGTGCAGCTCCCTGAGAAGGGGGAAATCATCTCTTCATCCCCTTATTTCCCTTAAAACTGAAAAATGAGGAATAAACGCCAGCTCCAGGTGGCAGCATTACCAAAAATTGCCCCCAGCTGGGCAGCAGAGCTTCTGGGGAGTTCAATCCCTCTGCCAGGTGGGAAATGGGATGGTTGGGGATCTCCCACCCCACTGAGCTCCTCCAGCTGCTCCTGATGAGCTGAGCCCTGATGGTTCCACCTGGGCAGTGCTGAGCTCCTGCAGGGAGCCAGGGAAGGGCATTGCTGAGCCTGGCAGCTCTCAGCCCTGTGGATCTTATCCCATCCCCACGGATGCCATCCCGATGGATCCTTCTCCTCAAAGCCCTCCCAGGTCTTGTTCTCCAGCGTCCTGGATGAATTCCTCCCTTTTCCTTCCTCAGGGAATCTGAGCAGCCCCAGGGATGCTCTGGTCCTGCCTTGCACTGAGCCCAGCCCAGGCAGGGGATCAGCAGTCCAGAGGGAATCCCTCCCAGAGCCAGGAGCAACTGAAATGGTCCAGCTTTCCAGGGGTTTCTGTGGGTTTTCTCCAAAAAGATGGGGAAAAGGATCATCCCATTCCCCCTCCTGCTATGGGACACCTTCCACCATCCCAGGCTGCTCCAAGCCCTGTCCAGCCTGGCCTTGGACACTGCCAGGGATGCAGGGGCAGCCACAGCTTCTCTGGGAATTCCATCCCAGTTTAAACACCCTGGAAGTGCCCTGGCTGCTCTGCCTCATCCCCCTCTCTTTTCCAGGTGAAAATCACCCTGTGGAATTACAGAGCTCTGGCTTGGCTCCACCTCTCCCTCCAGCCACCCCTGGGAGCAGTGCCCTGGCGGAACAGCCAGGGATCCATCAGCAGGGGCAGCCAGCAGATTAAATTCCCTGCTGGAGATTTGGGAATGACGAGGAGGAGGAGGGAGGTATCAGCAACTGATGTGGATTTCTCCCAACTCTGGAGTGTGCAGAGGGGAGGAAACAACAAACAGCAAAGGGAGGAGCTCTGTGATGGGAGAGCGAAGTGGAGCAGGGGAGATTTCCAATTCCATCTGCCCTTGGATAAAGACAGATAATGAAACACCTCTGGAATGAGGAAGAATATTTCCAGGGTGATGGAAAAGCTGTTAGCAGGGGGCAGCAGCTCCGGGGGATTATCTCCCTTGCCAGGACAAAGGTTCATTAATCACTGGCACTGCTTTATGCACCAATCTTATCTTCCCAAAGCTCCCTGTGCTTCCCTTGCAGGACATCCTGGAGCAGCCCTGCAATACTGATTCCTGCTGTTACACCCTTGTTCTCCTCTGGAATTGCTGTGGTATTTAGGGAAATGGGAATGCAGGCGTGGCTTTGCCCCAAAATGCAGCCAGCAGGGGAGCATTTGGGATAAGAACTGGAAAATCCTTTTAATCGTGAGGAAAAATCATGGAATGGTTTGGAAAGGACCTTAGTGCCCATCCAGTGGTATTATCCAGATCCTTCCACCATCCCAGGCTGCTCCAACCCCATCCAGCCTTGGACACTTCCAGGAATGAGGAATCCACAGCTTCCCTGGGCAATCTCTTAAAATAAAAGGCTTGAGGAAAGGTGGGATGTAAGGATATAAATAGGAATTAGGCCAGAACTACCCAAAATCCCTTCTCTCTCGGGAAGGTGCTGCCAGAGCTTTGTAGAACACAGCTGGTGGAGACCCTGCTTCTTCCTTAGCTCTGGAAAAATGGGAATATTCATCTGCCTCTTTCTGGCTCAGCAGATGAGATTCCCCGGCCATCAGTTGTTGTTTTTCAGAGTTTTTCCTGAATCTCTTGGCAAGAGGTTCCCTTGTCTGACATCTCCAACAGGGGCTGTGCTCGTGCCTGGGTTGGGAACGAGCAGAGGAAGCTGATTTTGAGGAATCTCAGCCGGGGAAAGCCCAAATCCCAATTTCCCATCAACCAGCAAGGCACTTTAGCCTGGCTGACACCACGGAGGAGCTGCTGAGCTCTGGGCTCAGCTTAACCTCTGTAAAACCAGCCTGGCAGCACTTCCAGCAGCTTCCCACTGGGAATTGCTGCTTCCCGAGGGGCTTAGCTGAGTCCCCCAGCTGGGAGCAGCAGCACTCATGGCCATCCCTGGGGAAGGGCTGCAGGATGAGGGTCACAGCCAGAGGGATCCAGGGATGGAATCCCACCAGGAGCAGGCAGGCAGGGGATGGGATAAGGACTGGGATGGGCAAAATGCTGGGAAAGAGCCAGAGGGTTCAAAATAAACCCTCTTTGCCTGATCCATTATTCCTGTAGAAACAGAGTAATTTCCCAGCAAAGGGGTGTTGGGAATGAGTGGAGCATGGGATGGGTGGCAGGGCTGGGAGATGACCAGGAGGTGACACTGAGGGCAATGACCACAACACTGATGACCTCCAGAGCTTCTGAGTGCTGCCATGAGGAGTCTGAGGCTATTTTTGGGGTCGCTGGATGGGATTGGGAAGGATGGATGGGCGCTGCTGCCATGGGAAGGCAGTGGCGCCATGTCCACACCGGCACTGGGGACACCCAGAGCTGTCCATGGGGGACAAGACCCTCTGGAATAGCACAAACTAGGACCTTGCTGGGAGGAGAAAAGCCACATTTCTGCAGGAATGGCCTTCCAGGAGGTGGAGCCTGATGAGCTCTGGAGCCACAGCCGCTCCCCCTTCGGCTGAACTTACGCAATGATTTATTTGCATCCTGCCCGAAAACAAATGGATGTTTTCCATATTTATATCATAAGATAGAGTGATCCTGCAGCTGATCAAAGGCAGGGCAGATCTGGAGGCGATTACAGCAAGTGTTTGCTTAACTGAGGTCACGATGCTCTCGGAGCGGGCGAGGCTGTGGCTCTGCTGCGCACATGTGAGCTCCAGGAAGGTCGGGAGAGGCCCGGGCTGCCTTTCCAAGAGCATGGACACTCCAGGCAGAGCTGAACCTGGCTGCTCAGACTGGCCTTGGGACAAAGGGTTGGTCAAGGGGAGCAGCGTTGTGCTGCTTGGGAAATGAAATGGAGTTTGTGGAGCCTGAAGGGTTTTGTGGCTGATGGAAGCTCGGTTTGGTTTCGTTTGTAATTCTGGTGAGACTGAGGGAGCTGGGAAGGAGCTGAGCCTGGAGCAAAGGGGATCAGGGGGACCTTGTGGCTCTGCACAGCTGCTGACAGGAGGGGACAGCCGGGGGTCAGGCTGTGCTCCAGGGAACAGGGACAGGAGGAGAGGGAACAGCCTCAGGCTGGCCAGGGGAGCTCAGGGTGGACAGCAGCAGGAATTTCTCCATGGAAAGGGTGCTCAGGCCTTGGAAGAGACTGTCCAGGGAGGTTTGGAGTGTCCATCCCTGCAGGTGTCCAAGCAATTCCTGGATGTGGCACTCAGTGCTCTGGATGGATTGGTCACAGGTTGGACTCAACGATCCTGGAGCTCTTTTCCAGCCTCAGAGCAGACCTGGCACAGCCCGGAATGGCCTTGGAGGGATTCTCCCATCGGAATCCGAGGTTACCCTGAACCACACTGTTGGAAATGGGCAAAGGATAAAGTGGATGTGGAGTTTCCTCTTGGGAAGCCTTGCAGTGCCTGGGCAGAGGCTGCCAGATCCAGGGATGACTGTCCAGCCTGGCACTGTACTGGGACATACTGGGAATGCTGGGGGCGCCGCAGAGTGAGCAGACTTTCCCGTCCCCCATGGGAATCCCAGGAGGGATGTCTGTGGTGCATTCCCTGCCGCTTCACTAATGTCATCACAGAGAGTTTGATTTCTGTCTGCTCCCTCTGAAACAGCAAATTCCTGCTCTTACACCACAGCCTGCATTCTGGCGCAGGAAGAGCCGAATTCTCCCTGAAAAACAGAGTCAGGAATTTGCCTTCTCCTGAATTTCCAGCCCTGCAAAGCCACGTTGGGATTTTCCCCTCTCTCCACGCAGCACGAACGCCCAGGAGACACAGCCAGGCGGGATTAGCAATCCCTGGGATCTCATTCCCGGCCACATCTGGGGCCCTGCCGGCTCCATCCCGGCCCGATGGGATGGGAACATCCCTCCTCCCGTTTAACGGGATGCCGAAGTGAAAACCACATCCTTATCTCCCGCCCGCTGTCATCCCATCTCCCGCGGCTCGTTCTCCCCGCTCCTGTTGGCACCTCCGGGGCAGCGGGAGGACAGCGAACGCCACATTCCCAGCGCATCCCTAATCAACCCCGCGTGTCCCGGGAGGAGCTTCCCGCAGCCCAGACCTTCAGCGGGATGTCAGCGGGATGCGATAAGAGCCTGTGCCGCTCGTTAGCAGCGTGTGCGGGGCGGGATGCGAGCTGCTGCTCCGCGGGGATGGACAGAGCACGGCTGCCTAGGCAATGGTGCGGACAGATTCCCTGCAGGTGGGGAACCCCTGGAGCTGGGAAACCGCAGGAATTTTGGCGAGGATTTCCCTCCAGTGCCAGCGGAGGTGACTGCGCTCCGAGCGCTGAGCTCCTCAGGGATGCTCCAGTGCGGAGCTCCTCTCCTCTCTCCTCTCTCCTCTCTCCTCTCTCCTCT
>VZRM01002573.1:1769920-1820896 GCA_013397955.1 Grantiella picta
CCTCTCCTCTCCTCTCCTCTCCTCTCCTCTCCCCATTCCCTGATCTCACAGAATTTTTTTTCCATATGTTTATTCCCTTGCACACCACTGGAAGAGAAGCCAAATCTGTAGCCAAATCTCATCTCACTCGTGTTCAGTGCATTCCCAGCTTTTCACGAACCCCAACTTTCCCAGCAGTTCCAACCCTCGAAATTCCACCTCATGAAAATGGCCCTGAAAAGCAGCAAAAGTCTGGAAATTTTACCCAAAAAAGCTAGAGATTTCTCTTTTAGAGGGAAATCAGCTCAGCAGCATGAGCAGGTTGGAGCAATCTGGGCATGGGGCAGAGGCTCCACCATGGAAAAGGAATTATTTGGTCTATAAAGGGATTTTGATATAAAATACATGGAAGAACCAAGACTTCCTGTAGCCAAATTTCTGCATAAACCATAAAACCGGCCGAGACTTCAAACAGAACTTCTCAAAAACTTTCCAGCAGATCCATTAAAAGCTGTGTTTTTAAGGAAGCCAAGGGAACCAGGGCTGCCACCCAGCATTTTGCTGATTTTATTTGGGAAATTTCGTGTTTCTCACCACCCACACTCAGTAAAAAGGGCTCACCACGAGTCTGAAGCAGATTTCTCTGCTGAAATGGCAGAAGGGGTGAATCCAGGCTGGATTCTGCCAGGACTGGGGAGCAGAGGTGCCACAACCTCCACCCCACTTGATTCCCAGGACATTCCCAACGTGGGGAGCAGCAGCTCCATGGGGAAACACCTGAATGCCAACAGCTGGGACAATGCAGCACAAATCAGGATTCAGGCAGAGCTGGAATGTCCCCTTTGGTGGGATAAGGGTGGCAGCTGCTCCAGGGACAGAAGGGAATCAAAGCCAATTCCAGGCATGGAGATCCTGGATCCATTTTCCTAAGGAAGTCTCCATCCTGCTGGACATGGATTCTGAGCAGGCAGGGAGGAGACACCTGCAACATTCCCTGAGCTTCAATTAACACCTTCTTTTGCTTCCAAAACACCCTCCTGGCTTATCCCGAGGCAGAGCTGCTTCCTGCAGCTCCACAGAGTCCATCTGGGCTGTGCCAGAGATGTGCAGCCAGGGAGGGAACACAGTGTCCTGCCATGGCCGGGGTGTCTCCATGACCTCCCCCTCTCCAGCCTTCCAGGGTTTTGTTGTTGGCACTCTCTGTTCATTTTTATGGTTCCCCCGAGCTGACAGGCTCAGCACAGGCTCTGCTCCCATCATTCCCACATCCCATGGCCAGACAGAGCCTGCAGAGCAGAGCCAGCCCTGTGGAAAACGGCTCCTGGGAGCTGGTGGAACCAAATCCCGAGGAAAGCAGGCTGCCCTGGTGTTCCAAAGCTCTCAAGAGAACTTCCCTCGGCAGTTTTTTCCCGTGGAGCAGAGCCAGTGGAGCTGCCCGGGGCTGGGATTGCCCAAGGGCAGGTGCACACATGGATCAGCCTCATTCCAGCCAGGAGAGGCACCTGGAGCTTTGGCACCTGGAATCCAGCAGAACTGAAGTGTTTCTGCCTCTGGCTGAGCTCAGCCTCCCTCCCAATCCAGCCATCCTGGGATGACCTTCTTGGGATTAAATGGATGTGTGCAGAGCTGATCCAAGGGCTCTGCTCACTCCATGGGGATTTTCCTCAGCTGCTCCTCACCACTGGCTGGGCTCTGGGTGGCACAGGAGATTTGGGTGTCACCAGCTCCCAGGAGATTTGCCTGGTGGCTTTTGGCAGCACTTTTCCCAGGATCTGCAGAGCACCAGGCACCAAAGGCTCAAACTGCAGTGGGAACTGTGCACGACTCCAGCTCCATGGAAAATCCCAGCTGTCCCAGGCAGGAATGTTCTCCTCCCTGCTGGGAGCAGCAGCAGCTCTCACTGAGATCAAGGCAAGTGACGATCCGAAGAGTCCAACCTTTGTAGGGAAATTCCAGCCATCAGGACATGATTTCCTTCTCCCCCATCCTTCCAAGTCAACCATCACCAACCCCATTTTCCCCTTGAAGCTGAGATATTGGGATTGTCCATTGGAATTATCTCCCAGTGGAGGGGCAGCTGCAGTCCCAGCCTGAGGAATTGCCCTTTGGAACTTTTCCAAGGTGGATAACTCCAAGCCCCAGGAGTTGCCCATGACAGAGCCAAGGCTTGAACCCAGCTCTCCTGCTTCCTGTTCCCCGATCCCACAGGCTTCTCCCTGTCTTTGGTTCCTCCAGCAGCACTGAGCAGCTCAGCTCCCTTGTGTTCAGTGCATTCCCAATCCAGCAAAGGATTCCATTCCAGCCCTTGAATCCCATGAGAATTCCCTCAAACCCAGGGGTTTGACTTCTGGAGGGACTTTGGGGAAAGAAAGGAGCTGCTGCCCTGGAATAAAGCTGGACAAGACAAGACAAGACAATTCCATGGAAAAGGCTGAAGTTGCTGCAGAATCCTCTGCTGCAGAAGCCACAGTGGCTCCCAGTGAGATCCTGATCTCCCAAAAAACGCAGCATCCGTCCCCAAAAATGCAGCATCCATCCCATCCCACCTTGCATTCCCAGCCCCACAGTGCCTGGGTTTTGCTTCACAGCCCCAAAACCCCCACAGGAGCCCAGCGCTACTGGGAAAGTGCAAATTCCTGCAGTTTATTGCCATATAAAAGCTCTTGCTGGGACTGAAGATGAGGAATGGAAACACATCCTCAGCAGCCCACGCACAGTCTGGCTCCCACTGGCTGCTCCATCTGGATCCCACCCAGCTGCAGGGAGCTCTGACCCCAGGCAGGTCCTTATCCTGGGTGTTGGATCAGCACAGCCTGTCCTCTCCTGACCATTTTCTCCCCGTGCAGCAGCTCTGGATTCCAATCTCTCTTCCTGTGGTTTGCTCTGCTTCCTAGCCCAGCTCCCTGCCTGGGTTTGCTGAGGGATGAATCCCAGTTGCTGCCTGGCTGCAGGAAGGCTGTGCCCCTCGGTGGCTCCTCTGAGTCACTTCTTGGCCAGACACAGGCAAAACTCTGCTGAATGGACCAGCAAAGCCAAAGGCCCAGCTTGGGCTTTAATTTGATGACAAACAAATCATTTATCTGCTGGGACTGGATGGGAGGGGAGGGAGAAGGCTCAGGCTCCATGCACAGCCTTTTCCCATTGGGAATGTCCTTCCCTCTCCTGGCTGTCACCTCTGGGCTTTGAGGTGACCTTGAGGTGCTCAGTGTGGTGCTGATGTTGGGCTGAATAAGCTCAGATTTGGGGTGTCTGAGATGGAGCAGCCCTGGGGGGTTTTATTGTTTTAAAAATCAGACAAAATGCTGCAAGAGGCTCCGCTGGGAGCAAATCCCTGGGAGATATTCCCTGCTGGAAGGGCTGGAAGGATGCTGGTGGCTCTGAACTTCTCCTTTGTCACCTCCAGTGCCACCACCTCCAGGTGGGGATGAGGAGATCCCTCAGCTTGGAGCACAACCAGGGCACCATTTCCACCCCATTTTTGGGTTTTGGGTGACACAGGTGAAAGCAGCTCAAAAAACAACATCCTAGAAATGCTGAAAGCTCAGAAAGGCCATCAAGGAATTGGAGGGATTCTCCCTGCACATTCCAGGGAGGGAATATTAACCTGGCTTGATTGGAACCACCCCTTCTGTAGGAATTGGGCACCTGGGAACACCAGAGCTGTGAGTCAGAAACAGGAGAAGAGCAGAAGGAAAGAAGGAAGAGGTGTGGGAGAAGAACAGGAATTGAACATGCTGAGACCTGGAAGGAGACGGGGAGATAAAGGGGAGAAAAAGGGGAAATAAAGGGAAAATAAAAGGGAGATAAAGGGAACATGAAGGGGAAATAAAGGGGAGATGCTGCTTCAGCTGGCAGGAGCAGAACAAACACTGGCCTGTGCTGCCATCCAGCTCTGTTTAGGGTTGGTTGGGCTTTATTTTGCCAGGAATTAACAGGACCAAAGCAGAACTCCGAGCAGTGCAGCAAAGCAAAGCTTTGCCCCAAAAGTGGGGAAGAGACAAAGCCCTGAAGCCCTAGAGACATTCCCAAGGAAAACTCCCGGGGGATCTCGGTTTGGAGAGCAGGATTTGGTGGGGCTGGCAGCTGCCACTGCTGCAGCCCCTGCAGGATCCAAGGGGATCAGAGCTCCATCCACCCCAAACTCCTGCACAGCCTGCTCAGCAGCCCTGGGGGTTTTATCCAGGAGGCTCCTGGCAAACACTGCGAGGCAGAACGGAGGGTTGAACCAGGGTGGGCTCGGGGTGCCTTGGAGACAGTTTTTCATGGTTTTCTGGGGTGTTGAAAGAAATCCTTCGTTCTCCATGACCCTGGAGTGCAGCAGGGCCATGCTGGAGCTCTGGAGCTCATTAAATCCAAGCACTGAGGCTCAGGAGCTGGAGAAACCTCGCTGAGCTTTATTGGGGATGTCAGCACTGCCTCGGGGCTGCTCCCAGCCTTTTCCTGCAGCATTCCCTGAGGCTCCCTGAGAAGCCCAGGGTGGAAATGGGGTGATTTTTCCACACTGCCAATCCCTCAGTGCTGTGCCCAGAGCTGGCACAGCCTGGGAATGGTCCCAAAAGGAGGGGAATGGCTGCTGGGAGAGCTCAGAGGAGACACAGAGGGAATTGGAATCACCAAGAAACGAAGTTTTACATTTTGCATCCATCCTCCTTTCCCAGGAGAAAGGAGCCTGGAGAAAAGAAGGCTCAGAGGAGACCTTTTCACTCTCTACAGCTACCTGAAGGGTGTTTGTAGTCAGGTGGGGTTTGGTCTCTTTTTCCAGGCAGCAGCTGACAGAACAAGAGGAAACAGTCCAAGGGAAATTTCAGTTGGATGTCAGGAAAAAGTGTTTTACTGAAAGAGTGATAAAGTTCTGGAATTGTCTGCCCGGGGAAGTGGTGGAATCACCATCCCTGGATGTGTTTGAAAAAAGATTGTTTGTGGCACTCAGGGCCATGGTTTAGCTGAGGTGGTGTTAGGGTATGGGTTGGACTTGGAGATTTTGGAGTGATCTTCCAACCCTGTGATTCTGTGGTTCTGTGATTCTCTGAGTTCCTCCCATGAACTCCATCCTTTTCCTCTGAACTCCCCAGCTCTAGACTCCCCCTGGAAGGCCCTGGTGCCATTGTGTGAAAGGAAATGGAGAAGAAAGGAGGAATAAAGAGCTCAGAGCTGCTGGATTTCTCATCTGCTCTCGCTCACGGGATGAGCTCTGTCACCACACAGGGCAGCAATTAGCCTCGGTGAAGCCAAGCTGGAGATTTCCCCAAATCCCTGAGGAAAACAACTCTCTGCTAATCCCAGAGGCTGCAGGCCAGCCCTGAATATCCATCAGACTGGGGCAAAGCCAAGACTCCAGCTCAGGCCTCTGCTTTGGCTCTTGGTGTTGGTTCTGTGCTCATCTTCAGGGACTCTGGGGCAAAAACACCTCCAGAGGCCACAGGGCCACCACTGCCCAGGGACACCAGAATTTCAGGTCTCCAGAAGCAAGAAGCTGATGAACTCCTCCAGCACATCTCCCTCTCTGGGAGCTCTGGAGATCTCCCAGAGCAGGAATTCCCCAGCAGAGCAGACCACACAGATGGAACCAGCTGGAAAAAAGGGCCTGGAGTTCCTACACATATATATATATATTTAATATCTTTTTTTTTTATATCTCTATTTTTTTCTGTGTTGCTGTAAGCTGCAGACAGTAATTCAAAGAGGTGCTGCTCATCTCCTAAAGTTTCCTGCTGCCCAACCTTAAATGACATCCAGGGAGACACAGAAAACCCTCTGAGTCCCTCCTGGCATCACCCCAAGCCACAGAAACTGAGGTGTGAAGCCCCCAGAGGTGCCAGGACACCTCCAGACCAGCCTGGCACCCTCAGTGTCCCCAAACTCTCCTTTTCCACCTCAAATCCGAGTTCATTTGGAAGGCAGCAGTTGCATAAGCACTTCTGCGTGTGGTTAAGCTGTAAAACTTGGCCTGAGGTTTCCCTCACTGTGGCTCAAGTGTTATTTTAGGGGGGAGGGAGGTTGTAGACACAGAAAAACCAGACCTGCCCAAGCTTCAAATAAGTCTCTTTTTTTCTTTCTTTCTTTTTTTTTTTTTTGGTCCTGCAGACTGAAATTCCTGGAGTTTAAATCCCTACTCTTTTTTGGAATGGCACCTGGGAGAAGGTTTAACCCTCTGAACAAGCACTGCCTCAGAGAAAAGGAAGTTTATTAGTCCTGTTCTTTAGAGGAATATAAATGGATGATTAACAGCATCAGGGATTATTAAAAGCTGGGGAAAGCAAATGAAAATCGAATTCTGTCCTCACAATTTCCAGCCATTTGATGCTTTTCCTGCCCTGGGTGGGAGATGCTGCACAAGAGGGGAGGGATGGATGGGAAAAGCTTCAATTGCCTTCCCTGCCACTGAAAATTGCTCTGGATTTCCCATTCCTGCTCCTTTTCCCTTCCCTGTCTCCACACACTGCAGAGGGGAACACTGGAAGTTCCCAGAGCCAAAACATTTGAATTTCCCCCCAGCTCACCTCCTAGTTTGAATGAAATCTTCATTTTTCTAGAGTGCATCTTTGGATAAAATGGGAAATAAGGCAAAATCCAAACCGTGGTGATCTGAGTGCAACCCTCGAGTAAAGCAAACTGAGCACTGGGAAGAGACTCAGGGAATTCCCTCGTTCCTGGGGGAGCTGAAAATTGTTCTTAAATGTGTGATAAAACTTAATTAAACATGAGCTCAATACCAGAGTTTAACAGGAGAATGATCAACACCCAGCTCTGGTGTTGCTCTTTCTCACCCTTTGTGATATTGTCAATTTATACAAATTACAGCCATTAGTAAAAAAAAAAAGAAATTATTTGTCTTGCAAGGTGCAAACAATCCCAGGCTGCTCTTCCATCCAGGATGGTGGAGAGAGAATAAATTAGGGAAAATAGATTCCTCTGCCTGCCTTGCTTTTGGAAACACTTTTCCATATCCTTGTGACCTTCCTTGCAGGGGATATTTATCCTCCAAAATCATTTCACATCCTGTTGCAGTTCAAATGTTTTTTTAAAAGGATGCAAATAAAATCCACTAACCTTGCAGCCCTGGGTGCTGAGAGCTCAGATCCTCTGCAGATCTCACTCCTGAGGGAATTTCCTGAAGGGAATCCTTTTTTCCAAGTGGGACAACACGAGTTCCTGGTGAGAGGGATCAGAATTGAGGTGTGTTAATGGGGTTTGTGGGACAAAGCTCCACCCAAAAATCCCAGTCAATAAAGGGAGGTAGGAACAAGTGGGAACAGTTGATTTCTGTGAAATCCTCCAGGGTTTTTCGTGGAGATGTGGATTTCATGAGAGCAGACAGGCAGGTGAGCACAAAACCTCCTTGAACAATGCAATGCCACCTGCATGCAACTGGCCTTCATCTCCACCCTGGGAAAAACAAGGTTTTCCAGGGAAGATGCCATTTCTTTGGGAATGTCCCATCCTGGGGGTGCTGTGGGACATGAGGTGTTCTGGTTTTGGGGACCTCAGAGTGTCCCTGCTGGAGAGGATCCACAGCTCCCTGTGGAAAGCTGGGAGATGTGACCTCGGGGTCACCCCAGGGAGGGACAGGACCCAGTGCAGTGTCCCTGCAGGGATTCAGCTCCAACTGCCAAGGAAAACCCCTCTGGGGGAGGCAGGAAGTTCAGCCCTCGCTGCCCCTGAGTTTCCCTGTTTTTCCTGGGATATTTTGCAGCCCGAAGACACCACAGGTGGTGATTTGGGGTCTCTTTTCCAATCCAGCTCTGATGTCCCTGAGGAAGGAGCCACTAGAAATTCCCATCAGTTCCTGGCTGGGAGGCTGGGGAGGTCCTGGCACAGATTCCCAGAGAAGCTGTGGCTGCCCCTGGATCCTGGGAATGTCCAAGGCCTGGTGAACTCCTCTCCAGGACCTTGGGGTGGATGAGCAGCAGTGTCACCACATCCAGTTTGGAGGGGACAGCAAGGACAGAACTGCCACATGCAGAGTCCCTTTAGCTCTACGAGTCAGGAGATCCAAGGTCAGTGTGAAGCTGAACCAAGCTGGTTTCCATCTTCCCAAAAAGCTGGAGAACTGGCTGGAAGGAAGGATGGAATCTATGCAGGACTCCTCCATCCTGGCAATCCCAACTTCCTCGTTAGAACCTTTGCTGAAAGCAATGTGATTTAGCCAGCCAGGGACAAATCCCAGCACAAGCAGTGTGGAGCATTTATCTCCCTGCTCCCCCATCATTCTCCTGCTCTTTCAGTACCCACAGCCCTGGCTGGGAGCTGCTTTGATGCTTGGTTGGTTTAGGGTGTAATCAGCACCAACAATTTCTCCACAACAGGATTATTAGGCTCTCCTGGGAAGTGATTTCCCACCCTCCAGGGACTCTGCAACCGGATACCTCGTGTGTGCTAAACCATGGATTTGCTCCACTGCAGTCTATCGAGGAAATCTAATCTCGAGGAAATCAGCAACCTTAACAGATTCTGCTGGGGTTTCAAAGGTGAATTCTTTTAATAAAGCTGCACTTCGATTGGATTGGGGGCTGGAGACAGCTCTGTGCAGAACCAGGCACAATGTCCCAGACAAAGAGGGATTTGCCCAAACTTCAGCTCAGCTGTCACGTAGTTTTGTGTCCTCCCTCCCTGCACTGCTGGTTACCCTGTACTATCTGTAAATAATTACAGATTATTTCTGTCTCAGCACAAGTTCAGTCACTTTTCCTTATCCAGCAGCTCGTCCTTTCCACGAGTTCCAGAGAAAAATGAAAGCGAGCAGATTAAAAATAGAAGAGCAAAAAAACAACCCAAACAACTTGCTATCTCAACTGCCTTTTGCTTCTGGCACTTGCAGAGCTGTTCCTTGTTTTGTTTGCTTTATTCCTTGCCTTTTGGTCTCCCCTTTCCCACCAGAGAACGGCAAAGGTCAGACACTAGCATGCTCTGGGTGTCCTGAGGCAGGAGCTGCTCGGCTCTTGGCAGGCTCAGGATCCTGAGAATTCCTTAGGAGAGATCCCAGTCCAGGCTTGGGAAGAGCAGGACGTGGGAATTCTGAGCCATGCACAGGATTTGGCACAGGTTTGGCCAAACCCCAGCACAGAGCATTGAGGAAGAGCAACATCCACTAGGCCAGAGCTAGAAGGGCTCAGAGGATCTGCTGATGATGAGAGGAGACAGGAGAATCAGGGAAACAGGGATTGGGAAGCCTGCATTTCATCCCTTGCCCTCTGAAGAGTGAACGAGGTGAGAGATTGGTTCAAGGAGCTGAAATCTCAGCCCAGAGTTCTGGGAGGAGCTCAGGGAGTGAGGAGTTGGGCTTGGCTTCACCTCCCTGCCTTAAAACCCAGGGAATTTAAACCCCAGCATGGAAAGAGGGAGCAACAAGTGCACAAGGAATCCCAAATTTCTGTGCATTGGCTGTTCACGGTAGCAGGTGACTCAGTCTGTCCTTCCAGGAGCCTCCAGCAAATCCCCACCTGGAAACTGGGAAAAGCTTCCAAAATTTTCCAGACACATGAGGACAAGAGCTCAGACTTGCTGGACAGACATTGCCCCACGATGTGGAACTACCAATTTATTTATTTTTAAACTTTTATTGTTATTATTATTTATTACTACTGAGAAACTGGATTTACTCATGGCAAATATTAAGAACTAAAATAATGAAAGACAGGGAAGAACTGGGAATGTTTATGTGCTACAGGATTCTTATGCACTGGGGTGGTAAAGGTTTCCCTGTGCTGATGAGGACTCAGGCCGAAGATGTAAAAAAGGGTTTATTTCAACAGAGCAGTTGGTTGGATCTGCTCTTCAGGGCACGGGGAAGTAGTTAAAGCAGAATAAAAACCAGAACAAGGTTTCTCATCTGTAACTCGAGCCTTGGGTTTATTCATGTGTCATAACTCTGAGCTAATTATGCTTAATCATAGCGTAATTATAATTAAAAAGAGAAATACCACTGGTGCAGAGCTGTGAGCTGGTGACAGCTGAAACTCAAGGATGGATTACTCTTGGTTTCCTACAAAGAGTGGTGGGTGCTGCACAAGGAAGGATGATCCAAACTCAGAGGGACAGAAAACATGAACACAGGGAATGCAGGGCAGGAAGGGACTGAAGGATGAGAACTGAAGCATTGGAATTGCATTGAAATTTTACATTTTCGTTGTTTGCACTGAAATGTTGGTCCAGCCAAGGGCAAGGGGCAGCAGGGGGAAGGAGCAGATCCTAAATGAGAGCGGGAATGGGGTGAGGACAGGCCAGGGAGGACAGCAAAATCCTGATGAGTATTTGATGTGACAGGAAAAGAAAAGGCAAGGAGAGGAAGTTTGTGAATGGATCTGATCTGGGCAAAAGGAACCTTCCAGCCAGGCCAAGAGCAAAGGATGTTGCATCAATGGAGATGGGATGAGACAACAACTTGGCCACGGGTTTGACCTGGAAAGTTGAGTTCTCAGGGCTGAAAACACTTAGGGCAGCAGCAGGAAAACAGGAAGATGTTGACTGGCCAGAAAAAGAAGGAAAAGCTCTCCCCACCACCTGAACCACATCAGCTGAGACAACTCCTCTCAGGAGATTTTCCTTCCCCTCCCACATTGTCCAGCTTCCTCCTTTAACTCCGCTTCCCATCCCAGCTTTCTGTTATCATTTGGATGTTGGGATGATTTGGATCATCCTGCACAGGACCTGACCCAGGGCTAGCAAAGCCAGCAGCCCCACGGGGCCTTTTGATGTCTGGAGCAGGCAGCCAGGCTGCTGGGATTTATGGCTTCCAAGGAGGACTGGGAAAGGGAGAAATTTATGTTAGGAAAATGTGACTGTCATCTCCGTTTATCTCCCGGTTTTGTAATGGAAAACAGGCATTTTTACAAACATGTAACCCAGCGTGAAATGGTTCAAGGAGTCGAGCGCGTTAGCTGTGAACTCCGCAAAGCCTGGTCATTAGAATATTAATTGTAATATTAATAATGGTGCAATAAATGCCACCCCAGCTGGAACATCCCATCCCATGCACCTGGCAGGGTTAGTTTTCCCCGTGGAGCAGCAAGGCAGCAGCATCCCTTCCCTCTTCCATCCTTCCTTGGGTGTGGAACAATCAGAAATTCCTGGATTTCCAAAACACAAACCCCCCTCGCTGCGCATCACTCAGGCAGCACAGAAAGCTCCACCAGGATGCTCCAAAATTCAGGAAATCCCATCCTGAACGTGTGAACTGCCTGGGATCCTGCAGCTGGAGCAGATGAGGAGAGCAGCTCGAGCTGCTCAAGCTGCAAGGAGTTAAGCCATGCGAATCCAAATGCTCCCATTTTTATAGGAAATCACACAAATTTGCATTCCCACACCATGAGTTTGTTTGCAGCCCTTGGCAGCTCACGAGGACTGTAGGATTTGCAGCAGGAGAGAACAGAAACTCTGTCTCAGCCCCCCCAAGCTCATTCCCAGCGCCTGTCCGCAGGAAAACCCGAATTAAAAGAGCATCCCTTGGATCTGACACCAAACAATCCGAATTCACCTCCACTCCTGAGCTTCCCACCGAGCCATTCCCCAGATTTAAAGGATTTTCCAAGCGTTTAGACAGGAAGTTTTTCCACACTCACCCTGGAGAGGTGGTGGCACTGCTGCTCCGTGTCCTGCTCTACACCCAGCGTGGTCGGGGAGTTATTTATGTGCTTTTCCCGACTGCCTTTGACAGGGAGCTGATTGCAGAGCTCTGTGATTACGTCTGCATCTCCAAATCTTTCTTTCTCAGCTGGAAAGTCTCAAGTTCCAGGCTGGGATTCCCTCTCCACCCCCCTTTCCCCAGCAGTTAACCCTCCTTTTGCTGGAAGGGGCTGTCTGCTCAGCGCCCACCAACATCTCAGGGACCAAAGGGAGAGGGAAGGTGGCATTTTAAGAGAAAAATCTGTATTTTCTGGGGTGTTCTCTGATTATTAACGCCGTGCTCTAAGAAAGCTCTTTTTAAGGATGATATTTTTCATTGTGGACCTTCAGAAACCAATCCTAAAGGATTAAGGGTTTCAAGTACTTTTAAAATTGCTTTTATCTTAAATTATTTTTCCTCATGATCTTGATCAGCCCCTGGATTTCAAGTCACAAATTCGCTGTCCCCCACAAACAAGGGGACAAGAACCCATCATTTCCCTGGTCAGAACCCAGTAAAAAGCACTTTGAGCCCAACTCAACCCTCCAGCTTTGAGAACTTCACGTGAGAAAGACATTTCCTCAATATTAGGAAAAACTTCTTCCCCAGAAGGGTTGTCCAGCCCTGGCACTTGGGGACAGAGGTGGCCTTGGCACTGCTGGTTGCACTTGATGGCCTTAAAGGTCTTTTCCAACCTGACTGATTCCTGGNGTGACAAAAGGGACCTAAAGATGAGGAATCCACCAAGAGTTTCTTGGTTGTGAATCCTCCTCCTCCACATCCACATCTGCCTCATTTCCCACCTGGATTTCCTGGCTGGAAGTTCCTGCAATTCCCTCCCTGCCCAAACTCTTCCCTAATTTTTCCTCCCAAGAGCAACACTCCAATCATGAGCTTTTCAATTTACCCTCGACTTGATAAATCTGCACGTTGATTAAAGCTGCAAATAGCTGGACTCGGAGCCAAGAGCCTGAGGGACCTCAAATCCAAGGATATTTGTGCAGCACAGAGCTGGAATTCCAGCAGGATTGGAGCAGGGAATGACACAGGGAAATCCCAAATAAAAGCAAAACCACNGGTTGTCCAGCCCTGGCACTTGGGGACAGAGGTGGCCTTGGCACTGCTGGTTGCACTTGATGGCCTTAAAGGTCTTTTCCAACCTGACTGATTCCTGGTTCCCTAAATTCAGGACATTTCCCACATTATTGGGTGGTGCCTTCTGGCACGGGGAGAGAACAGAGGGAACGTTGTGTGATATGGAGCTGGGAATGGATCCAGTGGCTCTGGGCTGTGTGGATCCAGCACTGGGAGCATCCCTTGGGATCAGCCCTGCACCCCCAGCCACACATCATCCCCATCCCCATCCCATCCCCNGCTGGAAGTTCCTGCAATTCCCTCCCTGCCCAAACTCTTCCCTAATTTTTCCTCCCAAGAGCAACACTCCAATCATGAGCTTTTCAATTTACCCTCGACTTGATAAATCTGCACGTTGATTAAAGCTGCAAATAGCTGGACTCGGAGCCAAGAGCCTGAGGGACCTCAAATCCAAGGATATTTGTGCAGCACAGAGCTGGAATTCCAGCAGGATTGGAGCAGGGAATGACACAGGGAAATCCCAAATAAAAGCAAAACCACACACACAAAACCCACCTCGAAACGCTCAACCACTTCCCATTGAAGAAGTTTGCTCAGTGCCACGAGTGGAAAAGAATCAGAGGGAAAGGATCAGCATGGAAAACTGTCAATCCATGCAAAGACGTCCCCAGGAATCTAAGTTTTTTAAGGGAATAGTCCGACAAAGTTGATTTTCTGGCAGAAAAATGAAGACTTTCCATCTTTTCCAACGCGGAAAACAAAAGGAAATCACTCGTGTCACTGAGCCCAAAGTTCATTGAGCTCTTTGCCACACAAGAAAACCTCCATGAAAACTCAGGGAAGTGTCAGAGGGGGAAAGTGTAGGGATGCACTGTTTATTTTTGGAAAATCCTGAGGCAGAACCTGCCAAAGGAGCTGCTGGTTTCGTTCTAACGCTCAATTGAACGAAACTCCCAGGAATTCCAGGCAGAACCCAAACCAGATGTGATCCCCCCAGATGTTTACAGACTGTTTCAAAACCCAGCAAGGGATAAACAAAATGGAAAAGGGAAAAAAAGATGGAAATAGCCCCCCGAGCTTCTCCCCTCCGCCTCGCCCCTGCCTACCTCCAACGCTGCTGCTCCTCGGAAAAATCAGGAGATTTGGGCACTGGTTTATCCCAGAAAATGAGGAACTTCTCAGGATCCTCCCTGGGCTGCAGAGAGGAGGGAAAAGCAACCTGAGCGTGGAAAAGGAGGGAGGAATCCAACCAAACCAACACACTGCTCCTCGTTGCTTGCCTCGCTTTTCCCTGGATTCCTCCTCCCGCCTCCTCTTTGCCAAACGGTTGGATTGTTTTATTTTTTTGCTTTCTCTTTCTCCTTTTTTTTTAAATTTTTTTTGCTGCGGAGAGCAGGGAGCCCATTAGAACAGGGGGATTAGGAGGGTTGAAGGATTGAGCAACGGCAAGGCTGGTAAATAGCAGGAATTGCACAAGGCAGATGCCCCAAGGAGTGAGGAATCCCAGGATGGACAAGGAGCTGAGCTGGAAAAATCCCATCCTTTGGGGCTGATTGAAAATCCCATCCTTTGGGGCTGATTGAAAATCCCACCCTTTGGGGCTGATCGAAAATCCCACCCTTTGGGGCTGATCAAAAATCCCATCCTTTGGGGCTGATCAAAAATCCCATCCTTTGGGGCTGATTGAAAATCCCATCCTTTGGGGCTGATTGAAAATCCCATCCTTTGGGGCTGATTAAAGCCACCCCAGCTGGATTATTGGGAAATGCTGATCCAGGAGGAGCTGGGAGAAGGAATTTTGGGGAGAAAAGGCACCAAAGCAGGAGTTTGCTGTTCCACCTGAAGTGGGAATCAGCAGAATTCCCAGTGTCATCACCTGGAGGTTTTATTTCAGTGCCACATGGAAGCAGCAGGGAAAAATCTGTTTATTGACTGAAAATGTTCCTAATTAGCATCAAACGCTGGAATTTCCAACTGTGGGATTTTGGGAATTGTTAAATCAGCCCAGTGAAAAGCATCTTCCCTGTGCATGAAATTAAGGGTGAAAATGGCTTTATTTTTTCCTGATTAATGGAATTCAGAATCCAGCAGAGCAAGGGATTTTTATATCTATCTATCTATCTAAAATATATGGTATATAAACAAAAACATAAACATAAATGTAAATGTAAAAGTAAATATAAATATAAATTTAAATATGCATTATATACATGGAGTAGAAATATAAAAATATATATAGTATAGATGGTGTGTATATAAAAATAAATATGCATAAATTGTATCTATGCTGTGTATACATAAAATATATATTATATATTGTAGATACTGAAGATATATAAATAAATTGGTATTTTATATGTGGTGCATATAAAAATAAATATACATATATTGTATATGAGGTGTATATATAATATAAAAAAATAAAAATAGATATGGTTATAAAAATAAATGTTAAGTAAATAAATAAATATTCAAAACTGTATCAAGTGCACCTTTCAGCCACTCAAATAGTGTTGGGAAAAACTGAATAGGAAACAAAGAGGAGAAAACTTTGGAAAAGGTTTAAAAAAAGGCAAAGAAGTCAAGCAAAGAAGACATTTGCTGTTGAATTAAACTTTGTATGAGACATAAGTGGGGGAAAAATCAGGTTTTATCCATTTCCTTCCAATTTACCATTGTAAGGAACAGGATTTGACTAAAAATCACCTTGAGGAAGGGCAGTGCTGACCCATTTCCCTGTTAACATGGATCTCGTTATTCCCAGGAAAGGATCTCCAGCTGCCCAGGGCTCATCTGAGCTCCCACAGGAGCTTTGGGATCACCAGGAATGAAAGGGATATTATTATCCCTGATAAAGGGAAACAGTTTGTGCTGAATGTGAATTCAGTTCCACATTTGCAGCGCTGGGCTAATTGGGAATTGAGGAGGAAAACTGATTGCTAACAGGAGTTGGAGATCCCGCGATGATTTGGGGGTTTTGGGGAGGATTTTTGGGGTTTTTGGGGAGGGTTTTTGGGTTTTTGGGTTTTTGGGGAGGATTGGTTTTCTCCCCACGTTTTTCTAACGTGAAATTCCATATCCAGAGAACTGGATAATAAAATCCACCGGAGGATTCCCACACAGCAGGATCTCCACACAAGCAACTTTTTGGATGGAATTTTTTTCGCTTTCACAGGCGAAGTGTCGATGCTGAAATGCCTGGAAATGCAGCTAGCGAGGACATTCCAGTTTATTTGGGTCACGGGAGGGGTGATGATTTTTATAGATTTGTTTTGCAAGACAAAAGACATAAAACCAACAGGGAAGAAAGGGAAGAAAAAGAAAAGCAGGAGAAAAAAAAATACGCCACATCCCTCACTTTTTTTAGAGCAATTTCTAACTGTACAACCCACCAAACCATCATATTTTAATTTTAATCAGGAGCATGGAAACCCTTAAGAATTCTTCTTTTCAGGTGGGATTCAAGATTAAGTGGTCTGAAAGGTTTTAATAATGGTCACCTAACAGAGTTTTAGTACAAAGGGAGCAGGGACAGGGAATACTCACCAGAATTCCTGGTTTAGCTCTGGAGTCTCCTGAGCTCAACCTCCTCCTGAACCTCAGCTGGAAAAGGCAAAGAGAACAATTCTGAGTTCACCAGAAAGCACAGAGCAGAGGGCAATTCCCAGCTAGAGCTGCCAGGACACAGGGAATGGATTCCCACGGAGGATTAGATGGGGTCTTGGGAAGGAATGGAATCTTCTCTTGGGAATGGAATTCCCAGAGAAGCTGTGATGCCTCTGGATCCCTGGAATATCCAAGGCCAGGCTGGACAGGCTTGGAAAAGCCTGGGATAGTGGAAGGTGTTCCTACCCATTGCAGGGGGTGGATCTGGATTATCCTTAAAGTCCTTCCCAACCCAAACCATTCCATAATTCCATGATTATTCAAATATCCAGGCCTTGCTTTATGTTTTGGCCTCTCTTTGGGTGCCAAGCTCTTCACAGGCTGAGAAACATCCAAAAGCAGCTGAGAACAGCCAAATCCTTGTCCCACTGCAAACCCCAAGCTCCACACGCTGGGGCTGGTTGCATTGTGCTTCTGCGTCAGGAAATATCCTAAAGGAAGGAGGAATTTATAGGAAGTGTAACACTTACCAGGGACAACATTCCCAGGAGCTGGGGGTGCTTAACCCTTCCCTTGGCAGGGAAAAAATAAAAATCCAAGTTAACCTGAGTTCAGCCACGCAGGATTTGTGGCTATTGCTCATTTATCAATTCAGTTAATGCATTGTGAACCTAAATTGGCAATGAGCACGTGGAAATCAGCTAAAAATCAAACACAAAGCAGCACCTCCCTCTCTGTTTTCCAAACTATTTTTCAAACTCTGTTTTCCAAATCCTATTTTTCAAACTCTGTTTTCCAAATCCTATTTTTCAAACCCTGTTTTCCAAATCCTATTTTTCACACTCTTTCCCAAACTCTATTTTCCAAAACACGCATCACTGAAATAACCAGGTTATGGCAAACAGGTTTCCTTTCCACTCATGATTAGCAAATAGGAAAACGGTGTTTTGTCAAAATTCGTATTTAATTTCCCAGACTTTCAGAGAGGGGATCTCACCTGGCTGTTGGATGTTGGTTCTGATGGATGAATCCCACTCTGGGGAACTGCTGGACAAAGGAGGTAGGAGGAATTAAATGGGAGAGAGCTCAGAATTGTTCTCGCAAAATAAAATTATTTCATAAATTCATTTAATAAATTGGATTTGCAGAATCAAAACTTAACTATCCCATTTTTCTCGCACTGGGAATTTAGATAATAAAATGGTCTGAGATTGGGAATTTCTGTAACAAAATGGTCTGAAATTGAGAATTTATATAACAAAATGGTCTGAGATTGGGAATTTCTGTAACAAAATGGTCTGAAATTGAGAATTTATATAACAAAATGGTCTGAGATCGGGAATTTGGATAACAAAATGGTCTGGTATTGGGAATTTGGATAACAAAAAGGTCTGAGATTGGGAATTTAGATAACAAAATGGTCTGAGGTTGGGCTTTTCCTCAGAGGCTCAACGTGGATCCATCCCCAGCTCCTCCAGGACAATATTCCTGCCCACCCAACCCAGACTCATTCCCAAGGCAGAGCAACTTAGAGCTGCACTATTCATAAATACACATTTATTTTTTCATTAGAAATGCGTAATTACAGCATTTTTAAAGCATTTTCCCCTAGAAAAGTAGTTAAGCAACAGTACAAACAAAATCGTTAGTCTTCTGCAAATACAGTTTTCATGACACTGAACAGAAAACACCAGCAAAAGGCCAAGACTTGCTGTCAAGGGATCTTTCCTTTTTTTTTTTTTAAATATTTTCCTTTTTTTTGTTATAAACACCGTAGCAAATAAAAAAAAGGCTGTTCCAACAGTGAAAAATATTTGAGCTCTGGGATTTTCCTCTATGTGGCAAAGCAGGTCCTAAACATCTGCTGACATTCCGACGGTGTTTTCACGGGAGAGACCGACGGTGTGGACAGGGATGGAGTCTCTCAGTTGGGATGCAGGAGGTTTCTTCCTCTTCCTCTGAAGGACTGGCTTTGTCCTCTCTGAGTGGCTTGAAGTGCAGAGCACTGGGGTTTTTTTGGGGGGTTGGATTGGAGGGGTGATGCAGCTCCAGTTGGGGTTGGAATTATTCCGGGTGAGGACAATTCCAGGTGTGGCTGGAGATTCCACCAGGCTGGGAGGGATTTCCAGCCCCTTGCGCTCCGTTTCTGGCTGGAGTTCACTGCCAGCTCCCCAGCATTCCTCCATTCTCTCACTGGATTTGGATTGCTCCGTGCTCTATCTGCATTTCTGGCTGGATTGCTGATTGAAGGGAATCAGTGCCCTGCAAAGGACGGCAGGAAATCAATTCAAAAGCGCTTTTTGGTGGTGCAACCAAGAGAATGTGAACTCCTTCTACAAATAGAAAGTTCTTGTGTGTACCAGTGGAAAAATTCCAGAGCAAAATCCACATGGCTGTGGGCTCTGTGACAGTGGGAATGGGAACACACTCACAAAGGCACCAAAAATAACATGAAGAGTCCCCACCAAGCCTAATGAGGAGGCTGAAACAGTGCAGTTAGGATAAAGATCTCCAAAATCATGAGTGGCACCAAGGCAATTATTCCCTCTCTCTTCCCAAAAAAAGAACCAGCTCCAAAGAAAGAGAATAAACACAGAGTTTGGCACCAGCTGTGCTGGAGCTGTGGAAAGGCTCATCCCAACAGTGATGTTGGGAACAGGGAGAGACCGCCAAGGATGCTCATGGAAGAGCCAGGAGGAATTCCTGGATTTGGGATAAGGGCAGTGAAATCACCTGTTGGTTTTGTCCTTAGGATTTCCCCGCTGGAGCAGGATAAGGTCTAAAAATGCTGGTTTTTCCCCACTGCAGCCTTTCAATATTTTATATAAAATGAGAAGAGCACAACTACAGTCAACATTTCCTCAGAGAAAATTCCTCCTGCAGGATTGATTCTCCTCGTTTTCCACGGAAAACCAGAAACAACTAAAAGTTTGTTAAATCACAACTGATTTAAACTTTTAAAGGAAATCTCTTAACAAATGAACTCGCTGGGGAAGGATAATCCCACAGCAAACTCCCACATTCCTGGGAGTCAGGAGAAGCATCTCCAGAGCTGTGAGAGGAGCAGAGAGCAGAGCAGCTGCCCTGGCTTGCAGAGAATCCCTCACACCCAGAAAGCTTCCCCTGCCAGCAGCATGGATCCCAGCAGGGAGAGAATTCCAAGAAAAGGGAAAAAATTTCATCTTTTATTCCCTCTAAACTCCCCCTGATCCCACAGATCTGCCCCTGCTGGATTTTCCCTCATAAACACCTCAAATGGACAAGAAATATCTCTCTGACAGCATTTCTGGGAGAAAAAAAGCCTCATTTAAGTTCTGCTTTGTGTTCCCAGCCTTGAACCTGCCACAGGATCCACAGGGGTGGAAAATCCAGATTTCCCAGTTTTTAGGTTTGACTACACAGTCCCAGCTTCTTTATGATTCAAATGAAAAACACCAGAGGTTCGAAATCATCCTAAATTCAGATTTTCTTGCCCAATTATTTCTCTCTGCCTCGTTGCCAGTAATTGCACTTGGCTACAGGAATTTTTTGAAGGGTATTTTGTGTTTGCTTGAAAGTCCAATAAATTCATGCCAAGGTGCTGAATAAATCTATGAGGTTGCTAAATTCGATAGCAGAAAAGTTTTTAAATAATCCTCCAAGTTTTCCTTCCCATTTAGAGGAAAAGTGTATTGAGTAAATAGAATTATCAAATATCAGCACAACGACAACACCATATATTTATCCAACACTCAGAGCTGAACAGATTAGAGGAATTTAAATTTGGAATGATGGTGGAGTTTTTTTCCAAATCTAACAAAATTTACCACCAGCACTGCATTAGAGCACAGAATTTTAATCCAAATACTCTGTATTCCTTGACTTTGTAAACTGCTGTCAAAACATGAAAAGAAGCCAAGCAAAAATCATTAATGAATAGACTGAAAATACAAAATTCAAGTGGATTTTGCTCTGCTCCAGCTGAACTCAGAGCAGGAATTCATTTCAGGAAAAAAAGGGCAGAAAAAAGGCACCTTGCTGTGAGACGTGAAATCAATTCCCACCGCTGCTGTTTGAACCAGGGAACTGGCACAGAATCCAACCCAGGTGGAAAATAAATTCCACTGGAATGAGCTTTGATTGATAAAGAGCTCCAAAACCCTTGGGAACATCTCAGCACCTTGACAAAGTGTCAGTGCAGCCTAACTCAGAAGGATTTTCCCTTCCCTCAGGTAAGACTTTTCCCTGTAGATAAAAGATCCTCTCCACAGACAGTTCCATAATTTATCCACCAAAAAAGCTCCTGAACTATGGATAAACTCAGAGCGATGCAAACACCAACTTGGTTTCTCCAATTCCTTTCCAGATCTTCAGTTTTCAGTCCCTTCAAACAGAGGAATTATTTATTGCCAGCTTGTTTTTGGGCTTGTCTGGTTTTCCTTTCATCCCCTTTTCCTGTCACATTCCTTCCCTGCTTTCCCTGGGCTCCCTGTAAACCTCTGTGGTTAACCACAGCATGAAAACCAACGTGGTGCAAAGTGGTCCTGAAGAGGGAGGAACTCCTGTGCTGCTGCTGCTGTTGGGAGCTTTGCTCCAGAACTCCTTCCCGGAGAGTTTCTGGGTGAGGAGGAACCCCAAGGGAGGGAAATTTGGGAATTCCACAGGCCTGGAGTGAGGACAGCAGCATGAGGAACACCTCTCACTGCCTGCTTCACTTGTTTGGGGTC
The DNA here is from genome assembly GCA_013397955.1 of Grantiella picta. Lineage (NCBI taxonomy): Eukaryota > Metazoa > Chordata > Aves > Passeriformes > Meliphagidae > Grantiella > Grantiella picta. The sequence goes on from VZRM01002573.1 coordinate 1,790,909, forward strand.
ATGATTTTTGTAGGTCCTTCCCAACTCAGGGTATCCTGTTGTGGGATTTATTAAATCCTCAGCAGAGATGGAGGATCCATAAAAAACAAGGCAAAATCCCTGCAGAAAACCCTCAGTGTCCAGAGCACTCTCACAAGTGACTAAAAATATATATTTTTTTTTATTTTTAAGGGCAGTGCTGAGGCAAAACAAATTCCGCAACCACTTGGCTTCTCCAGGAAGAAGCCCATGGAGTGGGATTTTCAAAACCACGTGTGACCTCCTCAGGAAAAGTTGTTCCAACTGTTTTAAATCAATTTTCTGGTGCTGTCACCAAAGCCTCAAGCTGATGACAAACTTTTTCTAGCCTCAGACACATAACTGTTCAAACTGATTAAAAAAGACCAAAAAACCCCCAATAATTCCTCCTCCACAGCAGAGAGGATCAAGTGTTCATTTCCAACTGCTGCAGGAATTTCTGTTGATCAAAACAACTGGAAAACTGCTGTCTGAACAGGAATAACTTTCCTGAGGGAAACCTCAGTATGAAAATACTTCTTGGCTGATTCAGGCACACTTTTGGTGCTGTCCTTTGGGACAGCTGTCACCCTACCAGGACACAATGGTGACCAAAATAACTTCTCTGGAGGCACTGAGCAAGGATAGAAAAACAGGATAGGTCACAGATCATTTATACCTTAAGAAAAAATTTTTAAAAATTAAAACAAAATTATGTATCTTATAGTAAATGATGGTTTTTATGGTTTGGAAAGAGGCTGGTTTGGGCACACTATTTTTGGGCACACTTTTTTTGGACACACTCCAGCCTTCCAGGACACAGTGGTGACCAAAATAACTTCTCTGGAGGCACTGAGCAAGGATAGAAAAACATAGGTCAGAGATCATTTATACCTTAAAAAAAAAAATAAAGTATGTATCTTATTGTAAATGATGGTTTTTATGGTTTGGAAAGAGGCTGGTTTGGACACACTTTTTTTGGGCACACTTCAGCCTTCCAGGACACAATGGTGACCAAAATAACTCCTCTGGGGGCACCGAGCAAGGACAGAAAAGGAGGATAGGTCACAGATCATTTATACCTTAAAAAAAAAAATAAAGTATGTATCTTATTGTAAATGATGGTTTTTATGGTTTGCAAAGAGGCTGGTTTGGACACACTTTTTTTGGGCACACTTCGGCCTTCCAGGACACAATGGTGACCAAAATAACTCCTCTGGAGGCACTGAGCAAGGACAGAAAAGAAGGATGGGTCACAGAGAATTTACACCTTAAAAAAATAAATAAAGGATGCATCTTATTGTAAATGATGGTTTTTATGGTCTGGAAAGAGGCTGATTTGGGTACACTTTTGGTGCTGTCCTTTGGGATAACTCTCACCCTTCCAGGACACAATGGTGACCAAAATAACTTCTCTGTGGGCACTGAGCAAGGACAGAAAAGGAGGATGGGTCACAGATAATTTACACCTTAAAAAAAAGAAAAAAGGATGTATCTTATAACGAATGATGGTTTTATGGCTTGGAAAGACGCCGTGTGTGTGGGCGGATATCAAACACATCTGAGAGCCGTTTGAAGCACATTCAGTGAGAAAGGAGGGCAGTGAGAAGCGAGAGCTCACTCGTACTTGGCTGGTGGCAGGGTGGTCTGGCACAGGCGTCAGCTGCACGTACTGCACCTGGATGTCGCTGCCCTGCAGAGGAGAGCCGTCCACACTGCCGGCCGCGGGCTCGGCCGAGGCCACGGCGATCAGCTGGGCTCCCTGCAGCACCTGTGGGAGGGAGGAGAGCAGGGTGAGCAGCAGGGAACTAACTGCGGGATGGGGCTGGGAGGGAGCTCGGGGGGCCGGGGGACACAGGATCCCCTGCCCATGCTCTGGAATGGCTCCTCATGGACACTCCGCACCCCCTGGATAAGCTGTTCTCACACAGGGAAGTTGTTCCTCATGTCCAGGTGGAAGTTCCCATGCTCAGCTCCTGCCCATGCCCTGCTGTGTCCCTCCCTGCAGATGGACATGGATGAGGTTCCCTCTCAGCCGCCTGTTCCCAAGGCTTCCCAGCTCCCTCATCCCTTCCCCGTGAGAGAGATGCTCTCCTGCACCAGAAATACCCCATGAAACATCCAAACAACCTGAAATACCCATGAACCATCCAAACAACCTGAAATACCCCATGAACCATCCAAAGAGAACCAGGAATACCCCAAGAACCATCCAAACAACCTGAAATACCCCATGAACCATCCAAACAACCTCAAATACCCCATGAACCATCCAAAGAGAACCTGAAATACCCCATGAACCATCCAAAGAGAACCAGGAATACCCCATGAACCATCCAAACAGAACCTGAAATACCCCATGAACCATCCAAACAACCTGAAATACCCCATGAACAATCCAAACAGAACCAGGAATACCCCATGAACCATCCAAACAACCTGAAATACCCCTTGAACCATCCAAAGAGAACCAGGAATACCCCATGAACCATCCAAACAACCTGAAATACCCCATGAACCATCCAAAGAGAACCAGGAATACCCCATGAACCATCCAAACAGAACCTGAAATACCCCATGAACCATCCAGAGAGACCCAGGAATACCCCATGAACCATCCAAACAAATCCAGATCCATCACCAAAACCCACAACAAGATCCACAAGAGAACCTGTCCCTCAGTCCCAGCTGCTCCCAGCCATGAGGTTTCCCAGAGCTCACAGGTTTCCATACTGGATGCTCAATGCATTTGGCCATATGGGATTGATAATTCTGTTAATTATGACAAATTAATTGGGATGGAGTGACAGATCACCCTGAGTGTGATATCACCAGCACTGAGCAAGGTTTTCCTGCTACATAAACACCTCAATCCAAGATATTCCTTCCCACAGCAGAAGGCATTCATTACAGCAATGTTTATATTGCTATCAATAGGCAGGTGTAGATTTAGGAATTTCTAATTAATGTTTAAGTTCATCCCATCTGCATTTGACTGGAGAGGACAACAAGTCCCTCCCAGGCTTCAAACCCACAGAACAGTTGATCCATCTCAAAGAACTTAAAAATGGGCTTGGGATAAAGTAATTTTCATTCCCTTCTTGAAACAAAAATAGGAATAAAATCCACGTATGTAAATAATGACAAGTCCCCCTTGCATTTCTCCAACCCAGCCTCACGTCCAGTTCTCATTTTTATGAGCCACAAATGAGGGATTTTTAAACATTTGAACACAAGGAACAAAAGGAATCTTTCAAACCCAAAGAAGAGAACAAAGAGCAACAATAACATTGTTAACAAAGGTTGTGCTGAACAAAGAATGATTTCTCAGCTGATCTGCAGATGGGTGGCCATGGAGGAAGGGGTGAACCCGAATTTCCCTGGGGAGAGTGGGAGGAAGAGGAGGTGACCTGCAGCAATGACCTCAGGGTGTTGTCAGGGTTTTATTGGGATCTTGGGTGTTCTGGGATAGCATCAGCACCAAGCTGCTCAAGGATGTCCCAGGCTGGCTTTACAGAATAAGCAGAATTCTCTCATCCCAGTATTTTGGAACTACCCGATGCTATCAGGATCTCAGGCTGTCCCACTGATCACCTGCAGCTTTGAAAGGACTTTTGTCCTCATTTATTTCTCAGCTGCAAAATTCAGAAGGACTGAACAAACCCATTAGCACAGAATCCTGGAATGGTTTGGGTTGGACCTGCTGGGATGGTGAAGGTGTCTCTGCCCATGGGGTGGGATGGGATGACCCTAAAAATCCCTTCCAACCCAACCGTTCTGGGATTCTGGGATTCTGGGATTCTCCCCCTGTGTCATCCCACTGACCTGAATCTCTGAATCCCATTCTCTTTGGGATTTTTGCTCTCCTCTCCCCCTTTTTTCCCCTGTGTCAGTGAGGTTTGAATCACAGAAAGAGTGAATATTTCTGGAAGCTGAAAATCCAGGGACACTGATGGCCAAACACATCCAAATGACAAACAGCTCCTTCAGATGATAAGAAGCTCTGCTGATAACAGTTTTCTTCAAAAACAGAACTCCTTGTCCCTCATTCTTTTCAGTCTGAAACTTTTGGAGCTTTAAACTAAACCATCTCCTGCATTTAGTGCCAACAAAACATTCATTTAGTGGCTCACATCCTCAAATATTCCAATAGGAAAGAAATACAGTGTTGTGGGATAAGGGCTTTGCAGAAAATCCCACTGCAAGAGCTTTAAGGTGCTTTATTCCCATTAATGTCTCAATTAATTGCTCTGAAAATAAAAGTGTGTTGGGTTAAGGTAACTGAAAACAGAATAAAACGCATCCACTGCTCTTAAAGCTGAGGGAGGGGATGACTGGGAATGTAATGAGCTACTTCCGAAAGTGGCTTGGAGACCTTTCCTCCTCCAGCAACAACGTGTCCCTGAATTTGTTATTTCTTCCTGACATGAAATGCGCCAATATGAAAAGAAATTCAGCATAAATCCATAAATCAAAGCCTCTCCTAAAAGCAGTGCAGAGCAGAGGAACTGTCCCTGCTGTGCATTTCGGGGAGTGCTGAGTGGAACTGTGCAAAAAGTGACCTTAAATCTGTCAAAACTTCATTAGGGAACCCCCTGCAGGGCCATAGAACAGGGAGCACCTCCTGGAAATTCCCCAAAATTACAGCCATGGAAGGGGAAACTGATTGCAGCTCCACGGAGTGGGGAGAGACCAAAAGGAGAATTCAGAGTGTGTTTTTAGCAGGGGCATTATTTAATTGTGTAACAAAGAATGAACCAACACAGCTGATTTCCCGGTGAGCCCAGCTCTGAGATTCCCTTCCCATCCTGGAGAAACACGGGAATAAACCTGCAGCCATTGTGTCACCTGAACTTCCCCAAAATTTCCTTTTTCCTGGTCAGATGGAGTGAGAGGAATGATGGCAAAGTGTAGCTTTCCTTTGATTCCCAGCAGGAATGTGTTCAGGCCCTGAACAGTGATGTCAAATGCATCAAATTAAAAAGATTAAAAATCCACTCAAAAGCAGCACATGTGCAAAGGTTAATTATAATTAATTGGCAGTTCCAGTGCAGATGGAATTTCAGTAGAAATGGTTGTGGAAAGAGGAGTTACCTCATCTCCATTCCCTGTATCGAATTCAAGGGGATGTTTGGAGTTAAGGAAATCTGGATGGTTCCTCTGACTCATCTCCTGCTCCAGCAGCCTCCCAGGGAATTGTCCTGCGAGCGAAACTGCTCAGGACAGCTCTGGGGTTATCTGATGGCTCTTCCTGGGCACTTCCCAAACAACCTGCACTCCAGAGGGATGGAGCACCTTTCCTACTGGGAAAGGCTGGGGGGATTGGGATTCCTGAGCCTGGAGAAGAGAAGCTTCAGGGTGAGCAAACTGTGGCCTGAGAGAGATACAAGAAAGATGGGGAGAGACTTGGGACAAGGGATGGAGGGACAGGACACAGGGAATGGCAAGAGGGATAGATGGGATATTGGGATGAAATCCTTCCTTGTGGGGGTGGTAAGGGGCTGGGATGGAATTCCCAGAGAAGCTGTGGCTGCCCCTGGATCCCTGGCAGTGTCCAAAGCCAGGTTGGAGCAACCTGGGATAGCAGAAGGTGTCCCTGCCCATGTCAGGGGGTGGCACTGGATGAGCTTTAAGGTCCCTCAGGAATCCCCAAATCTCCACAACTGCACAGAAGGTGAAGGAATGGTTCAGTGCCAGCAGCAAGTAGAGCAAAATCCATGGAGCTACTTCCCAAAGGAAGAGTTTTCAGGAGTGGGCAATTCCAGATCTCTAGGATAATTCACTATTTTGAGCAATACTAAAGAAGCCTTTGGCTTGAACTTTTTTTTTCCAGCAGAATGTTATTGTTGGGTTTTATTCAATGTACAACTGAGTAAGAAAGGGCTGGATAATCCAGAGGAAAATACTCCAGTGTCAGGGAAATCTTCCTAAACTGGAGCTCAGGGAAGGAGTCAAAGACGAGTGACCCAGACTGCTCCAAGTGCCCAGCTCTGGAGAGGTCATCCCAGGGAATACCTGAGGGTGACTCACACAGCATCAGCCTGGTGGGAAATTTGCTGGAGTGACATAACCCAGCCAGGAGGGAGAGGATCCTTCATTCCTGAAGGAAAGGCTCCCTTTCCATCTGAATGGGGCAAATCCCTGAGAAATACAAATATGGCTTGAAATGTCACCCTGCTCTCCAGTTCCTGGTGGGATTAGCTCTGCTAAAAACGAAAGGTCGGGAGAAATGCTAGAGTATTTTCGGCCTTACTATGAAATCGTGCTGAAGAGTTCAGACAAACTTTTCCTAAATAAATTCAGAGGAGGATTTGGCCTCTCAGTGCTGCTGAGAAGGTCCATCCCCTCCAATGAGGCTGGCAGTAAATATGCCACTTAAGAAGAGTCCGAGCAGATTGCCGAGGATCTCCCCAAATCCCACACAGCTGGGAAACGTCTGCTCCAATCCCTCACTTTGCCCTCAGAAGGGTCATTTCACTTCGACTCCAGAAAGAAAAGAGATTTAGGGGGAGCTGCAAATGTTTACATCATAACTGGCAGTGGGTTTTTGGTTTTTTGTTTTTTTTTTAATGCAAGCAAAATAACATCTGAAAGTTTGGCTCTTGTTGCCAGAGAAACAAAACACTGCTCCTACCGTCCCCGGCAGGATCCCATTAAGTGGGAGAAATATGGATGGGGAAAACGAGCAGAGCAGCAGAGACGTTCTAGGATTGCACTGCTCAGGAAAAATCCCAAGAAAATGGATCTTCTCCCTCCCTCCTCCACTTTAATTATGGAATGATGTCACCAGCTCGAGTTCCATCCGTCAGGATCAGAAGTTCGTGGTGGCTTCAAAGGAAAAGCAGGAGGAGGATGGCAGGAAAAAGCACAGTGAGGAGGCTGAGCTATAAATCAGGAGCTGGAGAAAGTTCTAAGGCAGTCCTTGTCGATTAAAGAGCACTTAAAGCAGCAAACAGTGCTCTGGAGAATTACCTGAACTCCATGAATGAGTTCCTTACAGAAACCTGCACCAAAAAGAACCTGCTCTGGATGTAATTCATGGAAAAAAAATCCCTAGGAGAAGGTAAAGGGGAAACTTGACCCAAGTTAATGAGCAGATTCAAACCCTCAGGGTTTTTCCTCTTTAACAGCCCCACACCTTTGGGAAGATGCTCCCTGATTTCCTGGTCAGGGAAGGAATCCAGAACGTGGAGCTGTCTGTTGTCTTTGGTTTTCCTTTCCCACCCAAAGCTCCTGACAGGAATGACAGAGCTCTACTGAACACGAGCAGTTCTCCACGTCACAGGGGTATTTCCACGTGGAAGGGGAATATGAATCCCAAAATTCAGGCTAAAAATAAACAGATGGAAAGGCTGGGGTTCAGAATGAAAACCACATGACAGAACACCTGCACTTCTCCAAATCCTCCTACAAAATGCCACAGGATAGTGGTAGGAAAGGAATTAAAACACCTAACTCCAGCTCTAATCCGGGCTTTTATCTGCTAGCAAAGTGCATGTGCAAAGAATCCAAAAGAACAGAAGTTTTATCTGTTTGATTTCAGTTCCTGGCACTGGGCAAGGTGAGTGTGGCTGCAGTGGTGACCAGAACTAGGAGCAGCTGGGCTGGATATTAAAAGTGATCCATCATCTCCCAGCCCAGAAAATCATCTCTGATGTCCAAACCCTTTTCCTGACGAAAAGCAATTAGGAGAACGGATGGATTTCCTCCATGGAGGTGGATGTTGTTCCACACAGCCGCTGTCATTTTTAAAATATTGGTTTTTGATAGATTTAATAACATCAGAGCTGCACAAATCAGCACCTTCTGATTCCCACCAGGACTCCCAGATAAGACATGAATTATCTCTGTTTTCTCCACCTGAGGTCACATCATTTCTGCTGCCCCAGAGCTGGAATTCCACATGTGCTTCCCTTTAAGCCAAGGCACTAAGTGGACAAATGTTTCCAATCCCCTGGAGAAAAGCTTGGGAATTGGTGCTTCTTTCACAGCAAGCCTTTGCAATGATGCAAATGTTCTTTTTCTCATTTCAAGCCATAAAATGGAAATGAATCCTAAGAGAGTGTCAGTTTGTTTAAGTCAAGTACTACAAGTTCTGGGGCTGCACATGATGCCTTCCCAATTTTGCAAATGAATTCCTGGTTCCTTGAATTAATTTCCTCCTTTATGGACTTGTCTCAAATCAAAGCCAGTAGCCTGACATGTAAGAATTGTACAAATCCTTAAGAAATGGGATTTGCCAGTTACCTTCCATGTTGAGCCCACAAAGAAAACCACTTTTCTAGGAGGGTTTTTTAAAATTTCATTTTTTTTCCCTGCCTGCACGGGAAAGCATTCCCACAAAAATTAAGATTTTAGCAGAGAACCAAACCTCCGTTTCAAATGGGAACAAAGAGGAATAAGAAGGGATTTGTTTATCCACTCCACTTCCTGCATCGCTCCGAAAACTGCATCGAGTCATTCTAAAGCCATTAGGTAACACATCCACCCTGTTCTGCTATAAATCATTAAAATCTCTTTGCTTTGGGGGTGGAAAACAATTGGCACAGGCCAAGTGGAGTGCCTGTTCTCCCCTGTGGATTAAACTCCAACCATATGTGAGATGTCAGGGCAGTTTTACCCTTCCCGGGGCTCTCGGAGGTTCCATGCTCTCCTCACCCCTCTGTTTACCCTTTCCCTTCATTTTCCACTCCAGCCACACGCAGGGGATGGAATTACGAGGATCCAGCCCAGCTCTGAATCCCTGGCTTTGCTGTAGAGCTCCAAGTTTCACCTACGTGGAGCTCCCAGCCATCCCTGGCCTGCGCTTGAACCTCACTCTCCCATGAAGCCATAAATTTCTATTTTGCTACCAGCTGAGCCTCCAGGCCAGCCAAAGGTCTTTCATTCCCCTCTCCGGATTACATTTGCATACATGTTAAACTTTCCCAGCGTCATTTGCATGGTTGAAAAAGGCATTTTGGAACTCCTCTCCATTTGATTTGATTTTTTGTGTGTGTGTGTGTGTGTGTGTGAGTTTGAGGCAGACATCAAGGAGAGCTCTGGACCCAAAGCCATTGTCTGCTCTGACTCCACATCTGCTTTTTCCCACCAGATTGCCAGTTCTGGAGCTCACTTTAATACCCAGCTGGGATCGTGGAAAATTAGGATAGAACCTCAAAAAAAAAATAAAAAAGGCTGGGAGCACATATTTGTGCTCAGGAACAGTTGTGTGCAGCGAGTTCAGCCTCACTCGTGTTCTACCCACCAAAATTTCATCTTAAGGAAAAGGAAAGGGGGAAAAATCCCACCCTGAACCCTGTGGAGCTAAAGCTCACCAGAGCTGGATAAAATCCACTTTTAGAAGGTTAAAGTGAATTATTTTTACAATCAACCCCTCGGTTTTTAAAGCAAAAATGTGGTTTTCTCACAGGGTCAGAAAGGAATTACCAAAGTAGAGAACACAGAATGTTGCCTGGGCTGCTGGGAATCTTCTCCCTCCCCAGCTCTGAACTTTCTTCTGTCTAATCCGTGGGAAGTCTGGTGAGAAAATTCTTAATTCTTAGGACACTCCAGCTATTGGAGCACAGTGCTGGACAAAGAGAGCTGAATCTATGGAATAATTTGCTACAAATCACCCATTTTGGCAGCTTTGGTGGCCCAAAGATCCATCAGGAGTCGGGCAGCAATAAAAGTGATAACCTGATAAGGTTATCCCAAAGGCTGAGCTCCGTCTGACAGGGATTTGTGGGATGGGGAAGGAGTTTAGAGAGTGTCAGGGAAAGTTATTCCTCCTCCCAGCCCATTAAGGGATGAATTATTTGGATTTAGGTTAGCAGATTGCTCTTCACACAACAACTGCACATCCTCCAGGCTGAGGCTGACTCTGTCTGGCTCTTTATGGAGAAAGGTTTCAAACGGGTTCAGCGTTGGAGGGAAAATGAAAAACCCACCCACAGTTGGACTCGCTCAAGTCTGGTGCTGATACAAATGACAACATTTCCACGGATCCAGACGCTGCCTTGGGAGTGCCAAATGCCAAGATCCCATTAATATAAAGATTCCATAGAGCTTGTGCTCATAAAATGCAGTTTTTCATATCTAACACAGAACACGCTGGGGTTTTTTCCTTAAAAATCTAACATATGGAAATTCAGTAAAAGCAGCTTGTGGAGAGACACCTGGAATGAACCTGGTGCCACCGAGCTCCCCACACTGAACTCCCCCAGCCAGCCCCGGAATTCCCAGTTCCTAATTCTGGGAATATTCCCTCCTAATTTGCAATTTCTTGCTGAACACGAGGCTTTCTTTGAAGCTTCTTCTCCTCCTGGTACCAATATTTCCCCCTGGAGCAATTTGGGGTTTTATCCACCCGGGATGGAACAGTCCAAGTGCGACTCCAAACCTTATCCCCCAAAAATCACCTCACAGCCCCCAGTAAATCCAAGTTTCACACTTTTGGAGGAGAAAGGGAGAAATGGGATTTAAGGAGAAGGAGGTAGTAAGTGCTATTTAAGCTTTTGTCATAACAAGGAGATAAAAGCACAGGAAAGGAAGGGATAAAAGACTCTCCGAGGAGATTTTCAGCTGACCAAGAATTCCCTCTGATCCTTTTATTTACCTACTTAGAGCTTTTTCCTGAATATATCACTCAGGAATTGGATCACACAAAGCACAAAGAAAGCCACTGTACAGTAAATAAGCCACAGAGGAGATCAGTCATGAAACAGCACCGAGAAAGATCAATTTAATATTTTTCCCCTCCTTTCTCTGTGCAGTCAGATTAAAAAACCTTTAGGAATTATCCATTCTAAAATTGGAGATCAATAATAAAGCACTGGACATCCCAGAGTATGGTTGGGCAGTGTTCTAAGAAGAGAAATAACAGTTAATGATGAGATTTTAAATTCGATTTTAAGGTTTAAATGGTGGCACCCAGAACGGAGCAGGAGAAGAGCAAAGAGAGGAACTTTTAAAAGGCTTGGGAGTCTCCAGTTGTGAGAAATTCCACGTTCCAAATCCATGGAAATGAACATTTCCGGCCATTTTCACCCTGGTTGGCTGCTGAGGGGTTAATTGCAGTGCTGGAGTGCGCAGAGCTGGAGCCAGCCCTGCAATCCTGTCCCACCCTGCTGCAGCTCCCCCAAATCCATGTCCAACTGAATTTCCAGGATCAAACCCCTGCCTTGGCCAGAGCTGCTCCTCCTCCACCTGCAACCCCCAAATTTCTGTTCTCAGGGCTCAACCTTTTCCTTCTCTGCCCTGCAGGAGCAGTGCTGACCCCATGGAATGGAACTCCTGGTTTGACCCTCTGGAACAATCCCATTCCCAACTTCCCCTTTCGCGCTGCAGCTGAATTCAGCTTTTCCCAGTTCTTCCCGGCTGGAATTCCTGCTCGGCAGCAGCAGCAGCAAATCCCAGCATTGTTCAGCCTGTGACCTGCTGGCTCCCAGGGTCACCCTCGGGTTTTTGCTGAATGTTGCATTAACTCATCCAAAATGTCAGCAGGGAATTCCAGGAAAAAATCTGCTTTTTTTGGGGTGAGCTCAGTCCCGATTACAATGGAAATGCTGGAATTTGAACCTCTGACAACATCTGACATTTCCCCGCTCCGTACAACATTTTCCATTTCTGTCACAGGAAAAATTCCCCAACCTCGAGGGGACATTCCCAGTGTCCCCCTGGTCATTCCCAGCTTTATTTACAAAGAGTCCCTTTGAGTATTCTGTATTATAGAATTCATAAAACTATAAAAATATATTCTATCACACATATTATACAAGATATATTTATTTTACATAGAAACACTAGATAATAATGCGTATTTTTTCTTTTCTATTATAAACTATATAAAGTTATAATACAGAATATGCTGTACTGTGAATATTATACCATTTAACCATATTAAATTGATTTTAATTGAATTTAAATGAGTAAAAGACCAGGATAGAAACACAGAGGTCCCTTTGCTGCTTCTGTAGCTGACCTTGTGTTGGGAAGGAGTAAATCAGGAGTAAATTCCACCTGAGGTTTGCACCCTGTTGTATTTCTCAATACTTAGCAAAACTATAAATTAACGACCTTATTAACATTATCCCTGATAAACATTTCTTTTTCACACCAATAAGTGCAAAGATTAAATTCTAAAAATCCAGTTTGACGTTGGAATAATCTGTGTGGAATTTCTGGAGGGAAGTTTGGAATTATTTGGATGCTGCAGAAAAAGCACGGAAAGGAACAAGGTGCACGTGGAAATACTCAATGTGGATAAATCCCGAATAATCCTACTAATGGCACAGGAATAAATCTGGAAAAGTTTACACACAACACGTGGGAAGAGCAAATCCCAGATTTAAATATCCATAAGGAATCCAAGACTGAGGAGGAACAAAAACTCCACAAAAGGGATTAAGGGAGAAAATGAAAAGTTTGAAGTCCCCCTAGATATAATTTTTTCAGGATAAAAATTCCAGCGGAATATTGAGCACTCCAGAAAAATTAAAATATTGGAGGCTGCGCTGCCATTCCTGCAGCTCCACAAAAGCCGGGATAAAAATATTTTATTCCATGTAAGATAAATCCAGGGCACAGGGGGCTGGATTTATATCCAGGGGATGGGATTTCTACCCTGATAAACAGCTGAGAAAATCCCCGGACATGATGTGCAGGAAATGTTAGTTTAAGATAATTCTGCAGGAGGGAGAACTCCAATTTATTTTTGGTGTCCTGGAGTCATTAAGGCTTAAAACAGAAGGGGGAAAGTGTAGCAAGAAACAATTAAAATAATTTAAAATCTGAGGAATGACACTTAGTTCTAAGTGGAAATTACAAAGATCATCAGTTAACTTAAAAATTAAAATCTTTCTTCTTGCACAAACTGAAACCACTTGAGCAGCAGCCAGTCGTGCAGGGAAAGCAAAGCTCTCCTTCCAAAGCTTCCAGTGGAAGAGCTGAGATATCCCGAGAAAATTCAGACTACATCAGATTTATCACCAGAGGGGCAACGAAAGAAAGCAAACATCAATTTGATTGTTTTTACTGCGGCTGGAAATGAGATTTGAGCCTGAAAAGAACAAACAATTGCGGGTTTTGTGTCTAAAGATGTTTGCTCCCCAGTTGGGAACTGGGGGAGGATTTTATCCAAGGAAAACAAAATCCCAACAAAGCAAAGGGTGAGGGAACCTCGAGCCTGGGTGATGCTGAGGGTCCAAATTCTGTGAAATTCCGTGGTGAAAAAGCAGCAGCTCAGCTTTGCAGCCCCAACATTTCTCACGCTTATATAGATTTTCAACATTTCTGGCTCCAATTCTGCTCCAAGCTGGAGCACAAGTGGATTTTGGCCACCAAGGAGTCAAAGGGAGCAGTGCCAGGCACCCCGGAGAGCCAAGCCAGGGTTAAAATCCTGATTTAGGATATTTAGAAAGGGTGGGTGATTTGGTTTTAAAATGCAATTAGTTAAAATCTCTTGTAGAACTCAAAAGGAGGAACGAAAATGAAAAATAAGCTGCTAATTCCCTCCGTTTTTCTAAGTTTTTATTCTCTCGGTGGTAACAAAAGGGAACAGTTCCCAATTGCTTTAAGAAGTTTTTGTGTCTGCTGGTCACTTATGACTTAAAGCACTAAAAGCAGCAGATTAACAATTTTAGGGGATTTTTTTCTGACTGTGGAAGTGCTGTTTTCAAATCCCTTCACAGCACTATCGGCTGTTTTTATAAAAAGCCAGGGATTTCAAACAAGTAACATTTCAGGGGGTTTATCCCACATCGATGCCATTATTTTCTTATTTATGGGGTGGCAAAAGGACCTCGAATTTTCGCCGAATTTTGAAATATCTGCCTAACGAGTGACTTAATTGTTGAGTAATCCCATGGCTTCCATCGCTGCAATCCCAGGTAAATAATAGGAACTGCCCAGCCACGGAATGTTCCCAGCAAAGTGTCCAAGATTTGGGAAGCTGGCTGAGGATGAGCCGCGTGTTGGAGGAGACACGAGGCTGAGGAAGGACTTGGGGAGATTCCTCTGGGAGAGGCTGAGCTCAAGGAATGGTCAAAGGTTGTGAAAGATCCCTTATGTAACCAAACCACCTGGATTTTTCTGGGGAAAACAGGGAATTTGAAATGGACCTGAAGGTTCCTAAATGAGGGTGGTGGGGTTTGAAAAGATCGGAGTGATGCTGTGGAAAGAAAGGATTTTGTGGAAGGCTAGGAGAGCAGCACAGGACAATGAGAAATGCAAAGCAAATTAAATTAAGAGACGAATACAAAAGCCTTGAGCAGATATTCCAAAGGAGAGACACCAAACCCCATTCCCAGAGCTCCTTAAAGGCAAAAATGCAGACAGAAAATCTTCACCATTAACGTTCTGTGTCGAGCACTTGTTTTGCACGAGCCCAGCAGTGACAGGAGCAGCTTTTGCCAATATTTATCTTTACAACGAAGCGAAATAACTCCTATTCCGTGCATTCCTTGCACTCCCCTGTTAGGAAGGAGCAACTCCGTTTAACCCAGACCTAGCAAAGCTGAGTTTGCTTAACCCCGAGAGGCTCTAACCCCGACCTTTGCTCCTCCAGCTCCAAGGGGTTCCTTGTCCTTATTCCCTTTTTTTCCCTGACCTCACCTCACACCTCACTAAACACTGCCAAGTGTTTTACAGACTCCCTAATGCCCTGCTCCGTGTCGCTTTATTGGGATTGTAACCTTTTCATGAGCTTGTAAATCACAGACGTGACAGAGCGAATGAAAACCAGCGATGAAGATATTCCAAAGCTGTTGTGGACAGTTTTTTTAATAAAAACATTTTGAAGCATTTCTTTTTTAGCTGGAAACAAATTCCTTTTTTTTTTCCCCTCTCTTTTTTACATGCAGCTGTCAGCAACTGCTCGGCGAATTAAATATTCTGCTTTCAAGAAGCAAATGTTTCGAGTTCAGATATTGAGATTAAACCCAAAACTCATTAAAAGACACCCAGAGCTGACCTGAGGCTATCCCTGCTCACATTTGGTTCCCACTTCAGAAGGGCTGCCAAGAATCCATGAAGTATTTTTCAAAATCTTTGGACTCGCGTCGATCACGAACGAGTTTTTCTCGCAGAGGCTTTAAGGAATTTGCACATCAAAAATCAATAGTGAAAAGCTAGTATATTAAAAGGGTACAAGGAGAGTAAAAAGAAGATTTTTCAGCTTGAAAATTAAAAACCAAAGTAATAAAATACTGAATTTTCCACCACAATAAACAAGCCACTTCATTGTGTCAAATAAAGTTAAATTAAAAGTTTCCTGAAACCTTTCAATTTCGACGCAACAAAGGAGAATTTGTTCATCTGAAATGTAACAGTGAAATCAAATCCATCCCAGAGATTTTGAGGGAAAAACTTTTCACAAATGTCAAGATCCCTTTAGAGGGAAAAACTTTTCACAAATGTCAAGATCCCTTTAGAATCTCAAGTATTTGAAATTATTAATATTAATATTATTATATTGATTTCTTATTGTTATTATTGTTGTTGTTGTTATTGTTGTTGTTATTATTATTATATTAATATTTGAGCTTGGAAAAGAGGAGCTGCCCTGGGAGCAGAGAACTCCAAAATTAAGAAAATGTCAAATTCCAAAGGTTTTCCTATGGATTTTCCTATATGGATTTTAAATTTTTCCTGATCGTTCCATGCAAAAGAAAACACATTTCTGCTAATTCACAGCAGGGGAAAATCGGGCAGAGGTTCTGTGATTATTCCCATTCCTCAGCAGGGAATTTTATCCAGGATGAGTTTTTATGTCTCAGAATATCCTTTTTTCCCCCCTGTTTTTACAGAATCCTGTGAGGCTGATTGCACCTAAATTTGGCCCATTTTTGGGGCAATAATGATTATTATTCCCATTTAAAAAAACAGATCTACAATCAAAAATCTGCATTGGGAAGGAACTTTAATTAAGCAGTTCTTCGTTAATTTATTCACCCCTGGAATTACAATATTAGGATTTCATAATAGTGAGGAATATCTGTGCTAATTCCTCAGGATTTTTCCTTGGGGTTTGTTAAAATGCAAAAGGTGGAGTTAAATCATGACTGGAGTTAAAATAATTTATGGAGTAAATACCATTAATGGAATAAAAATCATTAATAGAATAAAAAAAGTCATTAGCAGGATACACTTTAATTACTGCCTAATTGCAAATTTATGGATTTTAAATCCTGCAGTGTTGAGCAAAAATAATTCTGCTTTAAAATTGGAAATTTTATATTCCCCACAGTGCAAACCTCAAATGTTCTTTGCTGTTTTATTAAAAAGTTCAATAAAATGTAATTTCTCCATTCAGCTGAAAGGAAATAATTTTTAATCTGCTAATTATGATTATTTAGAGAGTATTTAATTTGCACCTGTAATGAATAAAAAAGAAATCAACCCCAAATCTGTCTGACAACAAAAAGATTTGACCCGCAGGGAAATAAATGCAAACCCCAAATTCTCCTGTTGTTTCAGATGGTCCTAAATTCAGTATATTTGGGAATGTTATGGAATAAATCAGCACATGCACAGAGCAGAATTTTTCAAAATTCCTTCTAAAATCTTCCTTTAAAAGCACGTAGCTTTTACCTTCATGGAATTAATTCCACATGAAAAAAAAAATTCCATGTTTTTAAATCCAAAAGATCAGCTTTGCTTGCGGAATCCTTGTTTAATTTAAATTATTTTTGTCTAGAACTGCATTTTTTATCCTCCTCACTCTGCTCCCACCACCTGGTCTGTATGAATTGCTATTATCTGTATTTTTTTAACTTTTTCTATAATTTTTTCCACAAAATCTCTCCGGGAACCAAGATTTCCACAGCATTTTTCCATGCATCCCACAGCATTATGAAGCAAAACCCTTGCAAGAATAACAGAGCTTTATCTTCTGCTTGATTTATCTAGTGGATTTTCCCCCTTTTTGAGGTGATTTGCAGGAAGAGCGAATAAAAGGGGGAAGAATTCCAGGCAGAGCTGATCTTTCCGTGACAACAAATCCTCTCCTCTCCCTCCCCGGGGCTCTCCCAGCCTCGGGAGCTCTGTTTAGATAGGCAAGAATGAGGAACAAATGGTTATATTTGTCAGAAAGTGAAAATATTTCCAACCCTTCCTCTTTTTTCTACGGATAATGTGCATCCATACGGATTTCACTGGCTCGGCCAATTAGGACAAGTGGTTCAAGATGCTCCTTAATTTCTGGTTCGAAGGAAAACAATAATAAATTTGGAAGCCCCGCTGGTGTCAGATGAGCACGTTTGGCCAATTTGAACCATTTTCTCCCTCCTCCCAGAGCCTCCAGGGGATTTCACGGGGATTTCATTCCTCTGGCTCCTGAGAGGATGGACAGAAGGGTTTGCAGGGAATATTTGGGAATGTTTAAAGGGTGAAGTGATAAGGCAGGGTGAGCTTGGCCAGGAGCAGGACTGGGGGATTCTGGCTGCTCCGGAGGGAAGCAGAGGAAGGTGATCCCATCAAAATCCTATCAAAATCTCATCAAAATCCTATCAACATCTCATCAAAATCTCATCAAAATCCCATGGA
The DNA here is from genome assembly GCA_013397955.1 of Grantiella picta. Lineage (NCBI taxonomy): Eukaryota > Metazoa > Chordata > Aves > Passeriformes > Meliphagidae > Grantiella > Grantiella picta. Next base: position 1,808,432 of record VZRM01002573.1, read on the forward strand.
AATCCCATGGAAATAAGGGTTGTGCTACTCCAAATGCAGGACAACAATTCCAGTGCAACACAACCTGGGGATTTGGACCTTGGAAAACGCATCCCTGAGCTGCCATGGAATCACAGGTGGGAAAAGCCCTCTGAGGCCGTCAAACCCAACCATTCCCAGCCCTGCCATGGGAACAGATCCACATCCCCAAGTGCCACATTCCCGTGGTTTTACATCCCTCCAGGAATGGGGGCTCTGGGCAGCTGGGCCAGGGCTGGACACCCCTTTCCATGAGGGAATTTTCCCCAACATCCAACCTAAACACCCCCTCCAAATCAAGGTGTTTCCACCTCAGCGTTCCCTGGGAGCAGAGCTGAATTCCCAGCCAGCTCCACCCTCCTGCCAGGGAATTTTCAGGTCACTCTGATCCCCTTTGCTCCAGGCTGAGCCCCACCAGCTGCTCCTGGTGCTCCCAACCCTTCCCAGCTCCCTTCTCTCCACATCACACAACAAACACTGCATTCAGCTATCGACAACTCCTGAGCCCAGAAAGTAGAAAACACCAAGGACCTCAAATAATCCCCGAATCCTAAATTGGTTGAGGTTGGAAAAGCCCCTCCAAGGCCGTGCAGTCCAACATTCCCAGCACTGCCAAGTCCCCGAGCTCCACATCCACGCGGCTTTTAAATCCCTCCAGTGATGAGTCTTGGAGTTGGAGCTGAAAACGTCAAGGTCTGATCCAGGTCCTGTCAAACCAATGGCAAAACTCCCAATAGTTTGAAAGGGAAAAACATGGAATCAAAGCGTGGAGAGTGTAAGGAGCTGATGTTCATCCCGAAAAAACAATTCAGCTGGGAAAATGAGTAAGAGGCACATGAGATAAGGCAGGGAAACCCAAGGTGCCCTTCCCAAAATTTGATAGAACCTCTGGAATTAAGGTAAACACGGAAAGTTGTCTGCCGTCCAAGCCATGAGCAGCTTTTCCTGCAAGTGTGTAACTCCATATTCTCTAATTCCTCGGCTCTGCCTCCCCAATCCCCGACTCCAGATAACATTGCTGCAGCCGCAGATGAGTTAAGATAAAATATAGGTAAAAAATAGCCCCACCAAACCCTGGATGTTTCCTTTTCCAGCTGCACTCCTGCTCAGAGTGAGTATATATCGAATATTTTGTTGCTTTTACAAGGACTGAGCAAACTAAAGAATTGTGTGGTGCTTCTGAACTGTTGGAATTACAGTCAGGGCTCCAAAAAACTCTGGTTTTGCCACACAGATTGTCCTGTTCCGTGGAAAAGTAAATATTTCAGGGTGGCTATCCATAGCAGGACATGGGGAAAAATAGAGGGATAAATATGCATTATATATATGGGGATAAAATATAGAGATACATATAAATTTTTCCCTATAAAATATATAAAATTATAGGGATTCATATCGGAATATATTTTCCCCTATAAAATTTAGGGATATATATATGTAAATATAGGGAGAGAATATAGGGATAAAGTCCATTAAATCCCTCTGCACTCTCCCTCGTAATTCAAATGACTTTTATTAAATTCAATCTAATTAGACTCGGAAGTGAATTAACATCTACGAATTAAATCCTCTGGAATTCTGTCAAACACTGCCCACACAGGGGTTTACTGGGGTTTAAAATAATCCTCAGGATGTGGATCTTTGTTAATTTAGATAAGGTTTTGGGAATATTCTTGTACAGAGGAGCCCAAAAGAACCTGGGTTCTCTCCGAAAGACGAGTTGAGAAGAATTAACTAAGTTATTCTTGCTATTATTTACAATTTTTGGATGACGCTTTTAAGACAGGACATAAAAATGAATGTATTGCCATTTTTAATGAGTTTTTAACCTGCTCCAGTTTGTGCTGAGTGCTGGCAATGATTATTACGTTTTTTGGATGTAACATCCACCCAAATGTTCTTCACCCAACCTCACACTGCCCCCATTGTCCTTCACTCTTCCACGTCACCGAAGAAGTTCCAACATCCATAAAACTATCTAGAAACCCTTTTTTGGTAACAAATCTGCTCTTCTAGACCACCACTCTAAAGATTGTTATAACCAATGCCCACACAGACGTTTTCCTCTCTAACTCAATTATATTCCCCTGTTAATTAGGGGCTTTATTTACTGGCTGTAGCAATGCTGTCCATTGGCTCCAATCCTCACTTTGGCTCCGTCCTTTTTGGGATTGCCATGGAAAAAGACTCCAAGGAAACACCAGTTTTTTAGGGCTGGCCAGTCCCAGCCCCGACTCCATCCACTCTGCACATTCCCAACATCCCAACAAAACTCCTTGGATATTCCCCTCGCTCCAGGAGGCAAAAGTTCCCAGAATGTGGGGATTGATGCCAAAAGCAAGTCCAGGTCTGAACCCTCTGCTTTGTGAAAAAATAGTAATAATGGAGAACGTTGTCGAGATCCCGCGGCTGGAGCACGATCTCCAGATCCTGCTGGGAGTTCTGATTCCCTCCCTCATCTCTCACACCTCCAACGTGAGAGGTTTAATAAAGAAAGGGGGAAAGTCAGGAGGGATTTTGGGAAGATTGCGTTTGAATGATAACTTAAAATCTTGATGTTACTCTTTAATAACCACGGAATTTGCTCTCGCGTCCTGCCTTGTTACAAACCACAAACATCATCCCTCCGTTCTATAAATCATCATCAACAGAAAAGCACAAGATACAGCAATCAGTTAGCCCACGGCTCCCAAATCCACCTTTTATTCAGCACAAAAACAGCTTTTCAGGTGTTAAAAGCACAGCCAGCCAAGAGCCCCTGCAGCTCCTGTACGAGCACAACCTCGGTGTGGATTTTGTGTTTTGTTTTCCATTTATCTCCTTGAAATGCCTTTTGAAAGGCAGCCAAAGCCAACCTCTCCCTCACCTGGAAGCCTCACAGAGTGAGGATCCCAAGACATCCATCACGTGCATCTCCACACTTCCAACAGCCTGAGAAATAACTAAAAATTTAATTAATAGAGGCATGAAGTGTTTCAGGTTTCCTCTTCTCTGTGGAAGCTGCTGCCTGTCCCCGATGAAGAATTGTTTTCAAGATTCCTGAGCTCTGTTTCTTGTTTTAAATACTTGTAACTAAAGGCAGCAAGAAATAACTCAGGGAAAAAAATATTTACAGGAAAAGCTGCACTGAAATATTGGTTTTATGGTTTTCATCAAGAAACATTTGGGTTTTGTTTCAACAGAAGTTGGAATAAAACCTGCTGAAGTCATTAATGCCCTAATCTACAGAAATAAACACCAACTGAAGTCACATGGCTAAGAAACCAGGAGCAAGGTATACATTTGATGGGGGTTTTAATGTTTTTATCTAAATTCAAAAATCCATGGTTCGTTTCAAAACACGAAGTCGAACATTCCCATTTCTCCCCCTTTTTGTTATCTGAGTTTTCCAAAGAATCACTCCACGGAGAAGATGAAAGTTCTTCCAATTTCTATTTTTTTAATTTTTTTTTTTTTGGTTAAACAAAATTTGCAGAACACAAGGTTAAAGTTGAAAGATGCCCCTGCTATTGTTGGCTGGCTGTTTGTGAGTTGTCTGCAAATCCAGCTCTGAAGTCTCGCTGTACAAATGACCTTTCCTTTGGATAACTGCAAGAAAGATTTCCTTGGCAATTCACAGAGAAAAAGGCTTCACATATAGGGTTTTTTCCATAAAAAGACCCAAATGAAATGAGAGATAAGAGGATAGAAGTCTGTACGATGAAAATCTACAACGATTTTGGAAATTCGAGATTTAAGGAAGAAAAATCAACACAGATAAAAAAAGGTCCCACATAGACCCTTTTAGCCTTGCTCAAAGGTTGAACCCAAAGCTTTGAAAACAGGGAAAAAAACTACTTTGGAAAAAAAAAAACTACATAGAAAAAAACCTACTTAACAGTTTTGAAAAAACAAAGAGATTTAAGGGGAAAAAAAATCACCACAGATAAAAAAAGGTCCCACATAGACCCTTTTAGCCTTGCTCAAAGGCTGAACCCAAAGCCTTGGAAGAAAAGGGAAAAAACTATTTTGGGGAAAAAAAAAACCTATATAGTAAAACAACTACTTAACAATTTTGAAAAAAAAAATATTTAAGGGGGAAAAAAGCTACCACAGATAAATTCAAGTCCTTGGTGACTCTGGCTCAACCCCAAAGCTGATCTTTTATTTGATGCCAAGACTGGAGCTGTCAGTTCAGCCCCACAGAGGCACAAAAATCAACCTCTAGCAGTTCTCTAGCACCCTGCTACTGTCATTGTGCTCTCAGAAATGCAGCTGCAGGAGAAGGATCTGAAACCCCTGCAGCCATGGCTGGATCAGGCACTGAAATTCGGACATTTTTGGGCAGTTTTGGAGCGCTTAGGGTTTTGTCTGTGCACTGATGGTTCAGGCAAACAAGGATTTCATTAGGAACTTCCCTGGAGGTGGAAATGCAGGATTTGAAAAGGGAAAACTCACTGGCAAAAGTTCGACTCCCCAAATCCTTCCCCCTCCCCAGAGCTCAAGCACAGGTTGAAAATAGAGCTGAAGGTGCTGGGGCAAAGCTAGAGTTTTAAATACATATTTTTTTTTTCCTGCAGGTTCATTATTTTTAATTATCAATATAAGATAATTTTAATTGATAATTTTAATAAACTGGATTAGGGATTTTGAAGGGATTCGTTCCTAATTCTGTCTCAGCAGACCCTCCAGGTTCAGCTGTGGCTCAAAAAATCAGATTTTATTTAATCTCTATGTTTTATATATAAACTGGATTAGGGAAAGAGGTTTTTTTTTTTAATTCATGTTTAAGTAAGTGCACAGGAATAATTACAGACACGAGCAGAACTTAGGTGTCTTTACTTGAGAATTCTTTAAAGAATTCCTCTTTACTTGGAATTCTGTGTCTCCTCCCTTGGAATTCTGTCTCCAGCTCTGAGCTTGCACATCATCTGTCCACAGCTGCACTCCTTACTTTACAAACACACTTAAAAACCTTTTAATCACCTATTTTTATCTGCATAAAAGACACTTCCCAAACCAACCCTCTTGCTCTAAAAGCTCCCAGCCAGCGCTGCAAAAACCCAGCCCAGCTCAGATCGCATCTCTCGAGTCAAACAATGACTCCTTTTTCTGCTCTTGTGCAAGTGAATGTAGGAAGGCTGAACTCTGAGCAGATGGACCTAATTCCCCTCGAGTGATTTAACAAAATTAATTTCTATGGGGTGTTTTGAGGGATTTTCCCTTCCCCAAAAAGGAGAAAAGCCAGGAATCCAGAATTTACACACAATTGAGCAGGCACAGAGTGTATCTGTTTGACAACTTAAAGAGGGGAAGCAGCCTTTGTTTCAGCTATATCATATTGACTGGGGAAAAAGAGAATATGGTGAAGTAATTCACAATATTTTGACTTAAAATATACAGTTTGCAGAATGTTTTTCTTCTTAAATATCCCTTAGTAACATTACGAGTTCTGCTGGAAATGGGAATTAGCTTATCTGTGAGACAGCGAATCTTCTGTCAAAAACTCGGCATCAAAAACATGAGGAGAAACACTTCGAGATTTTTAAATTTCCAGGAATTTTTTAAACCTTAACCCTCAGAAAAATGGATGTAAAGAGTATGTAAGAATGTAAGGAGCACATCCTGAGAGATACCGAACCCAAACCAATGAAGGAACACTTCAAAGCATCACAAAGGCAGGTGAAATTCATCCCCAACGAGCACAAGTTAATCCCACAACGATTTCCAAATTAATTGCATCAATTCAAGGAAAAGAAAGCAAAGCACAGGTTTGTAATGTCAGCCTAAAGCGATGTGAAAGGCTTGGGAAACAAGGAAATGCATTTTTGGAAAACAGAATTTAGTGTTATGCATATAAATAAATACGTGTCCAATTTTAGCTTCTCAACCTCAGAAACAAACCAAAGAAAATAGAGACATTGGCCCAGAGAAAAGCACTGAAATCTATGAGAGACCTGAAGGTTCTTTCCTGTGGAAGGGAGGTCAGGAATTTTAAGGATTCCCAGGACAAACGGGCACAGCAGGGCTGCGTTTGCTGCACGGCGGCGCCGAATAAAAACATCTCCCCACACTTCCCGGATTTCATTCAGCACCACAAGACATTTTGCTGCTTTTCTGCGCAGCGTTTGAAGCCTTTCCCCAGTGCAAAGGACATTTGGGAGCTCTTGCAGCACAGCTGGTTCGTGTATCCCCAGCACCACCGCCGCTCTCGCGCTCTTCGGCTCACCCCGAGCTACAGAAATCCCCTGGACACAAAATCCAAGCAGGAAGCACCTCAGCAAGGTGAGGAGAGAGAGGATGAGAGAGCCAAGGGGAAAAAATATCGATAAAGAGTGGAGCATTCTTTGAATGAAGCCACAGAAATGACTGGAAAAGCACTCAACTGCTCTGTGTCGCTGTTGCAAATTAAGGAGAATTCCGAGAGGAATTCGAGCAGCAGGAGGATGAGTTTTGGAAGGGAAAGGTTTCATTGTAGCATTGAAAGCCACATCTAAGCACTGTCACTGAGTTTTGTTGAGAAGTGACAAAACTCCTGATGCTGATGGCACAGATCTTCAGCACTCGACGTCTGGTGACAGCTGAAGTGACTGACAACAATATTAACGACTAATTCGTTAAAAGCCAAATTAATCAACAAAAAGGACGCCCAAATTATTAATTATGGTCTATGCTGAGGCTGTTAAAAACTGCTATTACGGATTTCACAGCCTGCCAGATGAATTTATTGCCCCCACAGCAAAAAGCAATTGGGCGAACTGAGACTAAACCCCAACCATTAAACATTAAAAAGCAAATTCTTACCCCTTTCACGCTCTCCACTATCTCAGGGTTGATGCCGAAGCTAAACTAAGTGTAAGGAGGATTCCTCACTCTAAAATGGCTCATCCTGAACATTCCCCCTGAAATGTGAGCACCCTCTCCACGGCAATTCTCTATCTGCTGCTCAAATTTTTCAGGCTGCTCCTTCCAAATCCATATTTCTGCCTGCATTGCTGAGCAGAGCTGAGCATTGTCACTGAAATAAAGCAGACCCAGCTGGGAGTGCAGCTCCCCCAGAACGGAGACTTTAAAGACTGCAGAGCTGTCACACCAAGAGGGCTACAGGGAAATTGTTCCTTTCTAATCACTCTCTAAAACAGGAAAAGTTTAGAAAAGTTTCATCAGGTTGAATAAAAATATCTCATTCCTCCTTGATATTAGGAATTTTTGCACAAATATCTAAATAACACTTTTTTTCAAACTCCACAGCCCCCATGTTTGACAAGTACCAATATCAGATAAAATCAGAAAGTTCAATCCAGGAAAAAAAAATTCTCCATATCTGTAAAATCCACATTTAAAAGGAAAAAACAACCTATTTATTTTTAACACATCTGTTTGACATCAAGAAAAGAAAATTTCTCTTTTAAAATCCTTCAGCTTAGACATAGCAATAAAACACTGGTAGTAAATTAAAGAGTATTTTTATGTAAGTCCACAGATTTTACCAATACAGTAAAATACTATTTCCACTCACATGGGTTTAAAAATTTTTATGCAGGATATTAATAAATAGGCAAATACTAACAGAGGGTATGTATTCAGTAGGGTATTTCTGCAAAGTTTCCTTTCATCTATTAAATTCTGGCTTGGTTTGGGATCATTCTTCAAAATAAAAAATGGAGGTATCAATGAAGAATGTTACCCAGAGAATGAATTACTTTAGGGATCAGAGAAACATTTGTTATTTTCCCATTTCTTAACGACAAAAAGCATCCAACCTGCTCTCTTCTTTGGCAGGAATTCGTTAAAGCTTTGCAAAAATCAGCATTAATAAGGGTATTGCCAAGGGTTCCTTTTTTCCACGTAGGCTGTAGGATAATATTATTTTCCCCAAATGAAGGTTAACATGAAAAATCAACTGTTGGTTCGATTTGGTGTTTAATGATGTACTAAACTCCAGTGATCTCTTTTTCCAGGATAATTCTGGAACATTAGGTTTCTCCCTTTTTTCCACTACAGGAAAAGGATCTTCTTTGCCCAACACGAGGGAGAGGTGGAGAGCTCTGCTGGGTGATCCATCATCCCCAGATTTCATGGAATTATGGAATGGTTTGGCTTGGAAAGAACCTTAAAGCTTCATCTGGTTCCAAGCAGGACCTGACCTTAAACCACTGCCCCAAATCCATCTGCTCATTATTAATTAGCAGTTAATGGAAGCAACCTCTTTGAGAGAAAGGCTGCAAGGACTGGGTCCTTCCATGAAAGCAATAGGACAAATAAAATTGTGTTTGTTGGCTTTTTAGCACCAATCCCCACATTCCCTTCCATCGAAATCAAGTCCAAATTTAAAAGGGGAACACTGAGAAAACACGGGTTAAAGCAAATTGTGTGGAATTATTTGTGATTCAAATGTAAGCACAGAAAGGCGGTCATAAAAACCAACTTTTTTATAAACCTTAACATGCTTTTTGCCTCTTTTATCCCTTTGTCTCCCTAATATTTTTCCGAAAACCAGACGCGATACCCCTGGTGCTCAACCAAGTCCGTGGGAGTGACTGCAGGAGAGCCAGGGGCGCTGGGCTGGGAGCTGGAACGTGCTGGGGTGCTGCCTGCCCTGCTGGGGATGTCAGCTCTGCCCCTCTGTTTGCTCTGTCCCACCGGATGCTTTCCTTGGCATCCCGACAGGTGAAGCTTTGGCAGCCAACTCCGTCCTGCTCCGGCTGCAAAACCCTGAGCAGGCACTTGGATGGGAAAGAGAAGGGTTCTCATTGGAGCTTTGGCTGGGATATGAAATTCTAAATCCTAAGGACCTAATAAAAGCCTCAAATAGCCTTATAAATATTTATCATTTATTCTTATTACATTTTATTTATTACTTCAGCAAGCCTGAACCATGGAAAATTACACCGAAGCCGTCGAGCTTAGCATTGACTTGAAAGGCCATTTTTAACAGATAAACAAAAAGGCTCCTAAATAAATCCTGGAAAGCTCCCAGTCCAAGACAAACAGGATCATTATGATTTTAGGATGCTCCTGCAGAGCATTGCTGGGTGCTTTAATTGTTTTATGGGGTGGAAATAAATCTCTGCTGATGGGTCGTGGTTAAAAGCTGGGGCACTTCTGGGGAATCCACACATCTAACAACATCCTTGTCCAGACATGTAAAAAACCTGTGAGACCAACTGATTTTCCTGCTAAGGACTTTTGCTGGTATTCCTGCAGGAATTCAGGAATTCCAAGCAATTCCATTGGTTTTCCCAGTGGCAGCAATGATTTTCCTTGCCCAAGCTGTGACCACACCCTGGAGAAGTTGGGGTTTGCTGGTTTGCTTCTCTGCCAGCAGCTGCAGGGAGAACCTGAAGTTGCTCACGGAATCATGGAATACCCAGGGATCATCCAGGACAATCCCAAAATCCCATCCTGTGCCTGAGGGCATTGGCCAAACCCTCCCTGAGGGAAGAACCTTTTCCTAAAATCCAACCTATCCCTCCCTGGCACAGGATAACACGGACAGTTGAGAGGAACTGGAATATCAGGATGTGCTTTCCAATGCTATTATTTATAGTGTAGAACCTAAATGTAAATCCATGGAGGAAAGTTCTCTGCCACTTGGTTTTAAGTCTCATTAACACAGAAATTTCCTCTGAATTTACAGTGGAACTTCAATTGAATTTTGCCCTGTGACACCTTTTTGCACCAGTAACTGTTTCAGGCTCTTGTTTCTGAACAAGTGGCTGGAGAAAACAGCAAGCTCAGACTTGTCCTCCCAATTCCATTTATTTAACCTACATACTTCAGGAAGGAAGAGGCTGGATAACAAACTGATTGTCTTTTTTTTTTTTTTTGTGGATCATCTTCGCTCTGAACTTTTTTTTTTCTCTTAGCCTTCTCATAACCCTGGAATCCAATAATGATAAAATTCCAGAGATATTCTGGAGATGACAAGGGCATTTAGTTGAAGTGTAGTGCTACAGATATGACATTTAAAACTGGGTCTGGAGTTGGCTGCACAGTCTCTAATATAATAAAAATAGCCTTTTCTTTCCCACATTTTACTATCTGCCTTTGTTTATCCAACCATTCAGCAAACCCAGCTGGATCACAGGCATTGTCATCAAAGAAACATTCTAGGTCAGCCAGAAGTGGATGCCAATTGTCTAAAAATAAATAGAGGCTTTGTCACTGGAGTATAATTTTAAGGCCCCTGTCATGAATAATGGAAGAGAAAATCTTTCCAAACAAGTGGGATACTCTGATTTCCAGCAGAAAGATGTCACAGTTATTGTAAGCTCCAGATAACCTAATTTTTAGTTTATTTCGACTTTAAAAAAAAAAAAAAAAAAGATAGACAGGAGCTCATGCAAAGGTTTGGGATTGGTTTGGAACGCTGGAGGAGCTGCAGAATTCCCTGGAAAATGAGCTCACAGCACTGAACTGCTGTGGTGAACCAATTTCCTCCGGGTCACCGAGTGGCACGACTGGCATCAGATTTCACACTTCCCACCTCTTATCCCCGATATAATGCACAAATGATTTCCTCTGAGCCAAGATAAGCCCCCGTGGCTTTATCAGAGCAGCCTAATTGCTAAAGATCTTAAAGGAGCTGCAAGGAGCAGCTGAGCACCTCCAGAAGCCCGAGATGTTGTAACAACGTGGCTCTGGAAATATATTCATTTAAAGAAAATACTTAGCTAAATTCCTTCAGGGAAGTTTGTAAAAGCTGCTTCCTCAGTGGATAAATAGCAGAGTTTTCCAGCTGAGTTTTGGCCAAGTCTCATCAGCAAAGACAGGGTTTTGTCTCGAGTGCCTGACACTGAGGAGTAAAGGATCGTGTGGAAAATCATTGCAAAGCTGTAAATCAAAGGGAATTTTTGCTCCATTTTCTTTAGTCTTTATTAATTCCTACATAGGATATTTCCCTCTTTTTTTCTACGCACCTCGAGGTGCCCTGAAAGTGGGATGGTGCAGGGAAAACACTTCCAAGGTTTGTCTGCAGTGGGGTTTGCACTGAGCATCCTGAGAGTCCAAAAAACTGGGAGAAAATGTGGGAGCCACAGGTAATTACCACAAAAAATACCTGAGGGGCCAAAATCCCAGCTGTGCTTCCCTGGAACTCAGCTGGCCCAGGACAGCCTTGAGCTCTCTTCTCACTACTGCATAAAATCCATGGATAATCCCCCAAAAAAAGTTTTTAAAAAAGTTAAAAAGTGATGCTGGATACTGACAATAAAAATCCCACTAAGTGGAATTCAGGTGAAAAATCTCCTGGTTATTAACACTGTCACATCACCACAGTTGGGAGCACCAGGGAAGCCCAGAAATTTGGGACAGAGCAGCATCAGGATCCTTTCCAGAGTTAGAAATGTTCTCATTTCAGTTTTTCTATAAAATACCAGTTTTGCTCCCCAGTTCCTTCTGTTTGCCAGAACGAATCCCACCTTTCAAAATGAATTCAAGGACACAGGGATCAGAGAATCATGGAATTGCTAGGATTGGAAAAGACCAACCATCTTAACCATGTCCCCAGTGCCACATCCATGTTTTCTCCACGCTTCCAGGGATGGAGATTCCACCACTGCCCTGGGTTGCCCAGAGCTATTTTACAACTCTTTCCATATGGAAATCTTTCCTAATACCCAAACTAAACCCTCACTCCCTGCCATAGGCTGCGCATTGTGTGGGTTTGTGTTTTATATGTAAATTTTTGGACTGCACCAGTTTTTTAAATGATAAAATATTACAGATTAAGAAGCTCCACAATACACTAACAGTCTCATTTTTTTTGTCCTATCAGTGAAGGGACTTTTTCTCAAATTCCACTTTGCAGTGGCAGCAGAGGAGTCAGAAGTAGCAATTTTTGGCTTCCTGACCACCACTCAGTGGATTATATGGCATTAAGGAATGGACTCCATCCCCAAGAACCATAAATCCAAATCCTAAAACAACAAACTGCGTCAATATTTCTCTTACAAACGGGAGGCACTAAATTGATCTTCACTGAACTGGTGAAAAACTCGTGGTTTTCACTTGTTCAGTGTTTTGAAATCATCAAGAGAAAATGTCCAAAGAATGACACAGTAACTGAGGGAGATTTGAGGGAATATAATCCACGGCTTCATGCAGAAATAGGGAATTACTGAGTGTATTGCTGTGCTTCTGGCATTGCCTCAGTGAGATATAAACCCTCTCATGCTTTTAACATCTGATGTTGCTGTGAAATGTACTAAAAATTATGTTCTATCTCTTCAGAAGGAAATCCAACCACTTCCTAACCCTCCATAAGATGCAGAAATTGTTTAAAATCGAAAGCAAACTATCCCAGACACAAATAATTTGCTTTTCTAATTGGCTGGAACTCTACTGCTCCTTAAAAAAAAATAAAAATAATTAAAAAAAAAAAAAGCTCTTCCAGGTGCTCTGATTCTGCAAATATTCCAACTCCGAAGTTTCAAAGGTTTCTCAAAGTGCTCATGGATAAAAATA
>VZRM01002573.1:1820947-1864894 GCA_013397955.1 Grantiella picta
GGGAGGGGGGGGAAGAAAAGGTTTTTTTGCACGTTTTTCTCATCAGGTCGGATCTTGGTTTTCCATTCAAGCGATTCCAAGCAAGGAATGATTCCCAGTGCAATCTGTGGAATCCTCCATGCTCACCCTGCCTACAGTGGGAATGAGAAGCCACAGGATTGACAGGAACGTGGAGCTGATGCTTCCCAGCTCTCTGCACCACAAACCAGCCTTTGTTGGCTCTCTTGTGAAATCCTCCATCTCGCAGCACTTCTAATGAAGAAAATCTGCTCCCGAGATAATCCTGAGACAATTCCCTGCGAACGCTGAGGCACGAACAGGAGATGCAGGAGATAAAGGCTGTCCCAGCTCCCGGGAGAGAACTCTCCGTGTTAACTGGCACAAAACGAGGGGAACAGTTATCAGCAGCTTCATCTCGTCAGGAGGGAGGAATGGAAGCTGCCAGGTCTGCAGAAGGATCATTTCATCCTCTGAGCACCCAGAGGTGCCAAGGTAACCCAGGTGGTTCTGCACGGCTGGCAGAGGTGATTCCTCCTGGATTAAAGGATCTGCTCCAGGGGAAATGGAAGGAGTTGGGCTCTGTGGGGTTGTTTGGTGATCCCTCAGTGCTCACCCCATCCCTTCCCAGCTGGCTGAGAGCTGAAACCCTGACCATCACATCCTCCTGCCCAGGCAGAGCTCAGGAACACTCGGAAGGGATTTCAACACCGACAGGAACAAAATGTTGAATATTCACAGTGGGCCTTGTGGTTACCTTATTGCTGTTTTAGAGGGAAAATACTCTGTTTCACTGCTGGAACCACAGGGAATAAAGGGGGCTCAGCAGGGGCTTTTTGCTGCCTAAAAATCCCTGACAGAAGGGACAGCCAGGGAACAGGGACAGGAGGAGAGGGAACAACCTCAGGCTGGGCCAGGGGACACCAGGAGGAATTTCTGCATGGGAAGGGTGGCTTTAGACTGCCAGAGGGCAGGGTTAGGTGGGATTTTGGGAATGAATTCTTGGCAGGCCCTGGGATGGATTTCCCAGAGAAGCTGTGGCTGCCCCTGGATCCCTGGCAGTGTCCAAGGCTGGTTTGGAGCAGCCTGGGACAGTGCAAGGTGTCCCTGCCATGGCAGGGGTGGAATGAGATTAATTTAAAGCTCCCTTGCAACCAAACCATTCCACAAAACCCCTGTTTTTCTACCTTAAATAAAATCTCCTTGAGGCACTCCCAGGCCTGCTGAGCTCCCACTGACATTGGAGAACAGCTCCTGCTGCAATAGTTGGAAGAATTTTCCACAAGATCCCAACTCTGTGGTGGCTCTGGCAGCTCTGGAAGCCACGCTGGGTCTGCAGCTGGACAGGCTCTGTGTGGAGTTGGTGTTGATCAGGTTGTCATGGACTAAATTTAACTCTGCTCTTTGCTCCACTGAGCTCTTGGCAAAAGCTCCAGAAACAATGTCTGCAAACATCCAGTGCCTCCCAGTCCTGTGTTTCACTGGGAATCCTGGATCAGCAGTCAAAACAGCCATCTCCATATTCCAGTGGGATGTCACCCATTTGCTCTCCTTGGCAATACCAGTTCATGGCCAGAGCTCAGCTGACTCTCCCTATGGAGCATGGAAAGTTTTCCCAGAGCTGCAGCAGAGCCAAACCCTCCTCCTCCTTCTCACTGGGCCAGTGCATCATTATTTTATACCAACTCCACATCCCAGTTCCTGATTTTATACCAACTCCCCATCCCAGTTCCTGATTTTATACCAACTCCCCATCCCAGTTCCTGATTTTACACCAACTCCACGTCCCAATTCCCGAGCTCTGGCTCCTGATTACACAGAGGTAAAACACAAAAAGGCAGAAATTTTAAGCCTTTCTGGTCCTGTCTCAGTGCTGGGGCTTTCTGTGTTTCATTGCTCTGAGGGGAGCAGGGTGAAGAATTTGTGGATTTATAATTGTCCCACAAGTTATCTTTATCCCTCACATTCCTTGGCTGCTGATTCAGACATAGGAATCTCTTCTGCATCTCTCCCCCTGTCTGGGACAACCCAGAAGTGACAGCTACACCTCCAGGGTGACCTTGCTCTGTTGAGCTTCTCCAAAGGGGTCACAGATCCAACACGTGATTTGATGCCTTCCATGGAGATTTCTTCCTTGTTTCTCTTTGAAACTTTGCACTCAGGTCCTTTTGAAAGAGATTAAACACCTCTTTTGAAGGACATGGAGAATCAGTGCTCCTTCCTTCCTCCTCCCTGCTTTCCCTCTCTCCTCTGCCCCAGGCTCGCCCTGCTCCTGAATCCTCCTCTCCTCCTGATCCACAGCTCTCCCAGCACCACAATTCCAGAGGATTATTTATCACTCCTCCCATCTGAGTGCACTTCCAAAACAGTGACAGAGCTGCTCAGCCTCAGCAGAGATTTTTCTAACCCAACCATACAGATCCCAACAAACACACATCCACTCCAGAATTCCTTCTGGCAGGCCAGACTGTCCCCCCGGGCTGTCCCTTGGCCATCGCTGCTCTGTGTGAGCAAAACCAGGCTGCAAAACTCAACAGGGCTCGAGCTGAACTCCAGTGAGAATCTGGGAAAGCTGTCTGCTTGAAAGAGATTAAAACACAAATAAAAATATAATGGTGCTTCCCAGGGGCTGTTGTTGTGACCCTCCTGTCCTCGTGAGGAGGAAGAGCTGCTGGATTCAACACAATGAAATATTTCACTAATCTATTTCTGCTCGACTCCAGCTCTCTCCTCCATGTGGTTTGTGGCTCCAGGTCTCTCCTCCTGGAGTATTTGGGATTTCTCCTCGAGCCCAGCAGCTTTCCAGTACCTAAAGAGAGCTGCAGAGGGACTTTGGACAATGACAGGATGAGGGGGAATGGTCTTAAGCTGAAGGAATGCAGAGTTAGGTGGATTTTGGGAAGGAATTGTTCCCTGGGAGGGTGAGGAGGCTCTGGGATGAATTCCCAGAGAAGCTGTGGTGTCCCTGGATCCCTGGCAGTGTCCAAGGCCAGGCTGGACAGGGCTTGGAGCACCTGGGACAGTGGAAGGTGTCCCTGCCATGACAAGGGTGACACTGGATGAACTTTAAGGTCCCTTCAGCCCAAACCATTCCAGGATTCCATGATTCTGGAGCTGCAGCCAGAGTTTCACCCCAAACCCAGTGCCTTGCTTTGATGGAAAAATCCCAGTGCTTTAAAGAGCATTTTGCTCCTGAGGCTCTTCCATTATCACAACCTCATCTCTTCCCACAGGAACAATAAAAAAATCCTTCAGAACCAAAAAACGGTTCTGGAATCTTCGCTCACTCTCAGGGTTTGCTGGGATTTCAACAACCTCCAGCCCCTCCAGCCTCAGAGGGTAAAAATGCATCTCCTGGTGCTTCAGATCCCCTGCAATGCAGTGCTGCTCCCATTTCCTTCACCCAACTTCCCAGCTCCCTTTTCCTTCCAGAGTTAAAAGGAAATTAAACGTCTCAAGTGTGTCCAAAGCAGCAATTCCTGCCCAGCTCTATTCCTTGGAGCTGAGCTCAGGCCATTCTTGTTTCAGCTTTCTCATGTAGCAGGATTTCACTGCAATGCGTGTTTTACATCCTCTGCTCTCCCACTGAGGAGATCCTTCTATTTTCCTTCTGTGTCTTGTACCACATGGAGTTCAGCCATCCATCACTTCCTTGAAAAATCATGCGCACTTTGGGGCTGGGCTCTTTTAAAAAATTGTATTGCCTGTTCCAAGTTGGCTTTGCCCAAAAAAAAAAACCCAAAAAACCAAACCAACCAACCAAAAAAACCCCAAAAAACCAACCAATCAAAAAAAAAAACCCAAAAAAACCCCAAAACAAACAAAAAAACCAAACAACCAAAAAACCACTAAAACAAAGACCTAAAACAAACCAAAAACCCAACAGAAAAACCCCAAAACCAACCAAACAAAAACCTTCACATACCAAAAAAATCAACCACCAAAATAACCAAAGCAAAACAAAACAAACAAACAAACAAAAAACCTAAACCCAAAACAGGCTTCACTCTGTGTATTTTGTCCCAAAAATTCCGTTTTTCAAGATGCTGTCCCCACATATTGCACCTTGCTGGTGAGAGAGGAGTGACCTGACAGCCACAACGCAGATTTTTCCTGAAATAAAGATTTTTGGAGCTCTCATGTTGCTCCCCAGTGAAGCTGTGAGGGAAGGATTGATTCTAGAACTCGACAGGGCTGATTTATAACGAAAAACCTGACACTGATGAGGGAAAATGGCCTCAAATAATTCCATGGAAACACCACCAGCAGAGGAATATCAAACCACCAAGTGGAAAAGGAGCTGGAAAAATCCCAGTGGCATCCTTGTGTTTTGTGATCTCATCCCAGCAGAGTGGTTTTGACACGAGGTCAGCATTGCACATCCCACTGCTGGTGCTCTGCCAGAACCTCTTTGGGATGAAAGGTTTTCCCTGCGTTGCCCAAACCCCTCTGAATTTGAGAAAAGCTGTGAAGTCTTGGAAAGTTGTTCCCCAAAAGTGGCACGAGGAGATTCCAAAGGGCACTGAAACAGCATGGCCAGGAAATTCCAGCTAAAAGCAGAATTCCAGCAGGAATTCCAGGAGGAATGTGAGGGAGGTAGAAGCCAGGCAGCCTTTGATGGGCTCTGAGAACACAGAAAGAGCCAGAAGGAGCCAAATTTTTCCTGGAGCAAGTCAGGAAAAAAGAATCCAAAGACTCTCCTGAGGGAGAAACCAACCCCTGATTAAACATATGGAGGAATATTGTAAATAAAATGTAGGAGTAGAGAAAGTCTGGGGTTTGACCTGAAAGAGCAGCTCAGAAAGGTCAAAGGGCAGGACAGAAATGAAGGTTTTGTTGAAGTTCATTCTCCAGGCAGTTCTAGATAATCCTGAGAGCAGAAAATCCATTTCTTACTTGTTTTTCTACAGGTTAAAAAAAAAAAAAAAACCAGCATCAAAATAATTCTTAAAAAAACTGAACATTTTTGGCCTGCACGGAATAAAATATTGGATATAAAATATCCCCAAAAAAATCTGGGCGAAACCACTCAAAGAACTGCCTTCTGTCAGCTCTCAAACCCAAAGGCTCCAACCCACAAAAATAAACCCTAAGCTTCTTCTTTGGGATCCACCTGCCAAATTCCTCTTCTATCCAGAAACATCTATTGAAGTGTTCTATATATTCAGGATTTTTTTGGAGAGGGAGCACCATTTTTTCTTTGACCAGTGATAAAGGAAGTTTTAGTGCTCAGAAAATACGGTTTTCTGTTCCAAAATATCCCGGCAGGAATCACCTCCCTTGCTGAGGAATGCCAATTCCTCGGGATGCTCCAGGATCCCACTCTGTTTCATTAATTGCTCCTTTCATTAATTGGAAAACTTGGAATATTTCTGTGCAGCAGCAGCAGCAGCACACCTGACACCAACTATTCCTTCTTTTAATTCCTTGCAGCACCTATTTCTTGGTGGAAAAAAACAATGGGAAGTGTTGCCCCCAATTTTTTCCTTCCAGAGAAGCCATTCTCACAACAATTCCCCTCTTTGTCACACTTTCACCTTCCCACTGCCCAGAATGGCAGAGAGAGAGGAAAAAGAGGAATTTTAAAGCCATTTTCTGCAGGAGTAAGTCACAAAATGCCATCGCTGCTGCTGTTTTCCTGGGATTTCCATTCCAATTCCGCAGCACCTGCTGGGCAGGGAACACACCTGAGCCTTCCTGCATCCTCCTCCTCCCAAATCCAGAGGAAGCAGGAGCAGCTGGGAGGAAAATTGAACACAGATTGCTGAGGAGGAGCTGGAATGGCTCATTGCTGCCAGTGGGATGCTATGGAGCAGATAATGTTGGATCAGCCATAAAACTTAACGGAGCATGGAGCCAAACACATCCTTCCTTCCCCAGCTGCTGCTCCCAAATAGCTCCTCCTTTTTTTGGGGTGATCCTGAAGCAAACTGGAATTTAATAAATTTTAATTTGTTTTAAAAAAATAATTTGCATTCTTTTTCAAGACCGAAAAGAATTTTTACTTTCGTTCTTCCTCTCATGGAAATATTTAATTCTAATCTATTTGGGAGTGAACATTGGAAAATTAATTCTTTTGCTGCCATATTTCCCTATTTTTACTGCTTGTGAGGATTTCTCATCCCTGGAAAAAACCTGGGATCATGGAAGGTGTCTCTGCCCCTGGAAGAGGTGGAATTCAATGATCTTTAAATCCCTTTATCCCAAACCATTCCATGATTCCATGACACTGCAGCTTTTCTCCCTGAAATAAATAATTTTCCAAATTAGGGGGAAAAGGGAAGTCTGGGAATTTTTGCAGCTTTTGCTTTTTGCACTCGGTTGGGTTGAAGAGAACCCAGGGATTTTTAGTTCATTCAAAGTTTTGCACCAAATTTCTGCTTTATTCATAATTACCCTCAAAATGCAAACAGATGACAAATCTATTTATCATTTTAATAAAATGTTTTCCTTGAAATGGAAAACACAATCCTTGACAAATTCAACATTTGGAATTCATCTGGCATTTGAATGAATTCAGAAAAAATTCCCCCAAAATGGCACTTCTTGTACTGACATCAAGGTCTGCTAATAAAGCCCAACCCAATTAAGAGCAATGGCTCAAGAATGTGACTTTTAAAGTCATTTTCTTCATCATTAGTGCCTGGAAATGTTTGGGAAAAGGGCTGCTGGATGCCATGGGTGCAGAATCAGAGATGGGAAAAGCAACTTGACAGTCTAAGCAAAAGAGATTTACAGAGGTATTCTTCACTTGGAGGCAATAATTGAAATAATTATTAATTTAAATAGCCTCGATTTTCTTTATGAATTTACTTCTCTTTTTTACTCTTCTGCACTCATCCACAGTTAAAAGGATTTCAGTTTTTCATGATGGGAAGTTCAGAAGAGACAAAAACACAGATTTCCCTGGAAATGTCAGTAATTTATAGTGTGAAAATGAGGAATGTCAAGATCTCAACACTGACAAAGTTTGGGAAGTTGGACCCCATTGTTCTAATTTGATATTTATATTGGTTTGAGGTCTGAGGCTGAAAGAAAAACCCTTTCTAGCTGATATTTCAGGCAGGGACAAATCAAACTAGCAATAAATACAAAACAATCTGGCTCAGTCTGATTAACAGAACAGGAAATAAGATTAAAACTGTTAAAAACATGGAATGTTCACTCTGGAAAACTCTGGCTCTCTAAGGGTGCCATTCCTTTTTCATTAACCAACTGTCATCAGTGAGACCAAATGCTGCTCTTGTAGAGATCAGGGACAGAGCTTTAAAGAAATTAAGTTTGACAGCAGACTCTGAATGTATTCCACTGTCTTCCCATAAAAATGAAAGTTATTCAACACATGGAAAATGAAAGGATCTTGTTGATTCAATGAAATAGCCCCGCCAAGACTTCAAAGCAAGTCACCTAAATTAAATTTTCCTAAAGGAGCATCTCCAGTGACAATGGAGAGTTGGGTGCATCACAAACCCCAGTGAGGTGGATGCAGGCTGGGTTGGATTGCAGTCAGAGAATCCTGGAATGGGTTGGGTTGAAGTGACCTTAAATCCCATCCAGTGCCACCCCTGCCATGCAAGGACACCTTCCACTGTCCCAGGCTGCTCCAAGCCCTGTCCAGGGGACACTGCCAGGGATCCAGGGGCAGCCACAGCTCCTCTGGGAATTCATCCCAGCCTCCCCCCCTTCCCAGGGAACAATTCCTTCCCAACATCCCTTTGCCCTTCCCAACTGCCCTTTCCCAGTGGGAAGCCATTCCCTGTGTCCTGTCACTCCATCCCTTGTCCCCAGTCCCCATGTCCCTCTCCTGTGCCATTCCTGTGGGATGAATCCCTCCTGGTCAGTGCCACCCCCACCAAAACATCCCTGGAAAATCCCAGTGCCACGAGGAATAACTCAATCCCAACACTTCCTCCTGGTGAACTCTGTGACACTTGTGCTGTTTAACACAAATACTTAGCAACATTCCAGGGTGACATATTGCAGGAGTAAAAATAGTTGTAAAAAAATTAAAAATAAAATATTTTAAAAGCAGCAATTTTTCAAACAGATTCATTCCCAGTCAGGCCTGGTGGGAGCCCAGAGTTTGTATCAAAGGAAAAGAAGGACAAACCTCTCTGAATCACTTCTGCTTTTGCTTCCAGCCCAGGCAGGAACTGAGAGCTCCAAGTGGATAATTGATGGAGGAAGGAGACAATTAATCCCAGCAGACTGCATCAAACCAAATGAAGCAAGTCCCTAATTTCCAATTCTTCCTCCACAAAGAGGAATTCTGTTCACACAACACCAAAGAAATGGCTACAGAGGATGAGTTTCCAACCAGCCTTTCCAAATGTTCCTCCCAGTCATGTGCTCTGAAGAAAGGAAATTTATTCCAGCTAATTAAAACAGCAGCTGAGAGGAGGAATTAAAACTGTGCTGCTGAGGGGGGATTTGAATGTCTAAATCAATCAGCAGAGTGCTCATCTGGTAGGGCTTTCTTTTAATAGATGTGCAAACCTAATCCCAAACTCAGCATCTTGGATCATCCTTCTTCAGTTTATCAGAATGCAGGAGATAAAATTTATTTATTGCTCAGCTAGTTTGAAATATTTGAAGGATTCTGGAAAGTTGGCCTGGAAATTGAGTTGAACTAAGGGAAGGATTAAATCTAAGAACACAAACAAAAGTCAATCAACTGTCAAATTTCCCTGTATTTAACAGTGTCTTGTTAAAAAACTCTGTAAATCACACAGGGCTGCTTTTTAAAGGAGAAATTGATCCTTCAGCTGAGCCAGTGGGGTTTAATTTTTGAAAGAGGTTGGTTTGATGCCCAAAGTTGGCAAAAATCAGGTGTTTTACCTGAGAGGAGGTGAAAAAGAGGAGCAATTTGTCACCTCCGGTCAGCAAAGATTCCCAAGCACCACAAAATCCTATTGAACCCTGACACACAAAATCTGGGAATAACTGAACTCCTCAAGATTCCTGCTGTGCTTCCCAGAGTGGGAAGGGAGAGGGAAAATCCCCTGAGGCTCCTTTTCTGCAGGATAAAGATCCCCCAAACCTCCCTGGGCTGGGATTTGGGAATGTGGAGCTGCAATTCCCGAGCACGGGAAATCCCTAAATTTGAAAATCATCATCCCAGCCATCCCTAAAATTGAAAATCACTGGAAGTGGCACTGCTGGGATGGGATTAGGAAAAAACCTGGAGCATCCAGACTGCTGTCACGTGATGAGAAAAATCATAAATGAAGAGCAGTAAAAAAAAATAAACAAAAAAAAAAGAAATGATTTCTCCAGATGAGGCTGATAGCTTTGTGAGCAAAGCCATTCTACAAGCAGAGATTTTTATTACCAAAAGCTCTAATAAGAGGCAGCTTAGACCTCTGCCTCCTATCAAGGTGGAGAAAATTATTTTTCCTTATATTTCGAAGATTATCGCTTCCTATCTCATCTCTGCTTATTAAGTTTACAGCAATATTAAAACAAGATTTGGGTGAATAAAGAACATAATATACTCCAAAATAGAGAGCATATTCTTCGGAGCATTATAAATGCTCCTGTCGGCTTGAATGGAATTTTAATGGAACAAACCCACCTTGTGAGGAGAAAAATCAAAAAATATGCAGAAAATATTATCCTCTTGCAAAGCTTTCATTAAACAATCTTGTTTTACAAGCAGCACAGATCACTCTGTGAACTAAGGGACTATCAAAGAGGCGCCTGTAACAGATTAACAAATCACCTCTATTAATTCTTTCCAGCAGCCAGAACGTTTGACAAATGGAAAAAAAAATCCTTTAGGGGGATAGAATTAATTCCTATTTCATCCCAAAATTAAAAGAAAAGCTGGTTTTGCCATCTCTCTGTGAATTTTGGTGCTTTTGATCAGCAAGCCAAAGAAAAATGAGAGGTTTGGGAGGTGAGGAATGGCCATCAGTGCCCAAAAAATGCCAAAAATCTGAGATTTTGCTGCAGCAGAGATTTCTTGTTTCAGAATTAAAGGTAGGCAAAGACAAAAAGAAAAAAAAAAATCCCAAACCACTGGGTGGTTGATGCTGGTGGGTAATTAATGATAATTAATAGATGGGGGAAACTTCAAGTTGAATTGAAAAGCAACTGCAAACTTCTTTATTTTGTTCTCTCTCTTACTGAGCTGCTGGAGGAGACAAAGTGTTATCCCAATGAAAAGAAAGTTATCCCAATAGAAGTTATCCTAATAAACTCCAAGTCACCCCAATTCCAGCCCACAAATAAGAGAAGATCAAGGACTCCATGTGAAAAGCAGAGCAAATAAAAATCACCTGGCTGATGAGAAATTCAATATTAAATTGAGCATTTTTAGGAAGATGCTGCTGCTTCTGCCTCGTGGTGAAGCCAAAATCCTTTCTAAAGCTCAGATCAGATCAACCTTGGTGACCTTTGGTGCCCAGAGTTTCCTATATTCCCATTTTCAACCTGATTAACAACAATCAACAACCTTTAACAGAGCACGGCATAGAAATATCCAAAATCCCCAAACCTTCCAGCTCAATAAAACTTCATTTTTGCTTTATCTCCACAGCAGCCACTCCTTCCTTGCACTGCTGACAATCTCCTCCTTTCTTCCCTGCTTCCTTCCTTTCCCACATGGAAAACTCCACTTGGATCCACTGATCTGAAATTCCCCATAAAATGCCTTTTTCCAGCCTCTTCGATTTTCAGATCAGTTTTTTTGTGCATTTAAGGGCACAAAAGCCTTAAATGCCTTTTCTCTCCTCACCACACAGAGGCTGCTGGAAAACTGAGGGGAAAAAAAGCCAAAAATCTTTGCTAATTTTGCAGTTTTTTCATCACTCCCCACTCCAGGTTGATTAAAAGAAACCAACTTAATCCAGGATCAACTCCCAGCCAAGGAGAGATTTGTTTCAATAGCTGAAGATATCAGAAACAAACTGATTTTTTTTTAATTTCTTTTATTTCTTAGCATGGCATTTAGAGAGCTAATTTTTAGTTTTCTATGGAAAAGTTTGGGAGGTTCTGCCACTCCATAAAACCAAAGCAAACTCCCCAAAAAGTTGTGGATTTTCTGCTCACATCAGGCCAAGGACTCATTCTGCCTTTGTTCTTCCACTGATTTCATGGAAATTTAAATAATATCTGCAAAAGAAGTCCCTGCTAAGCACTTGGAGGATATTTATAGGAGATAAATGAAATAAAGTTGAATTTTAAGAGGATTTAAGTCTGAACAAAACGACAGAGAATCCATCAATTTGCCGAAAAAGTGTTTATCAAAATAATTTCCTCATTTGCAGAGCAGAGCTGAGGAGCTTTAATGAGCTCCTAAATCCCTCATTTGCCCCCAAAATGGATCAATTCTGTCATGGAGCAAAACTGATATTTTCAATTGAATACACGAATTTTGTAACTACAGAAAATCTCTTTTCCCACCCAAATTCCTTAAGGTTTTTCCCTATTTTGTTATGTTTGGTTGAGTGTCACTGCAGGTCTGTCCTTCACTGTGGGGTAGAGGAATTCTGTTCTTTTAGAATGAAATCATTGATCATAACCTGGATTAAAAAATGGGCACAGCTTGTTTCAGGAATCTTACAGGGACTGGAGCTCAGTTTTTATCCTCCTGGGCACTGGTTTGTCCTGTTTTAGAATTACAATTCTAAATTATATTTCTAAACCAAATACACATAAATACATTTTATATCTATATAGATATAACCTAAATATTTTATTACACTTACTTTTTAAGCCAGCCTTAACCCAAATATTCCCATTTTCCTTATAAAATCTATTTTTCTAGAGATATTTTGGATGTTACGGATCACCAAGCAGTAGGATTTCCCCTCAATTCTTTTTTATCCTAAGATATAGGACACTTAACTGCTTTAAAATCAATTTTCTCAATTTTCATTTGCTGAAGTACTACTTTGCCTAAAACCCTGAATTTTCAGAACTAAGAATATGGTGAGTTTTGTGGTTTTGATGAGATATTCTGAGGGAGAAAGTTGAGAATACCTCTGTGAACACCAAATTAAAAAGTTTGTGCAAAACAATCCTCAAACCCAAAACATTAAAATGCTTCTATTTAAGTGTCATTAAGTATTGAATCACTCTTACTTTATCCATAAATATATAAATTCCAGAAATACTCTGGGATTTTACAGGGAGTTTGCACAAAGCCCATGTTGTTCCCAAACCATTATTTTCCTTTTTCCTCCTAAAACCAGGAGCAAACCTGCCAGACTTTAGGGTAATTTCTGACAATTCCTGAAGAAATATCAGTTAAAAATAATAATTTCTTCGTCTCCAAGTTAAATTCTCTCCTCATTCCTTCAGAAAACAACTGAGGATCATCTTCATGCTACTGCCCTCTACTGCTGCTGGGTTAGGGAGAGGAAAAAGCTTTCTAACTCGGATTAATTCGTGATTGAGCAACTCAAATAAAGGATTTGAGTCTACTGAAATCCAGAATTTTCCTATTAAATGCATTCTATACAAATTAATAATTGCGTAAGATGGTTCTTGTCTTGTTTTGGATAATGTACTGAGTTTTGGATAATGTTTTGAGTTTTGGAGAATATACGGAGTTTTGGAGAATGTATTGAGTTTTGGAGAATGTATTGAGTTTTGGGTAATGTATTGAGTTTTGGGTAATATTTTGAATTTTGGAGAATATATTGAGTTTTGGATAATGTGTGGAGTTTTGGATAATGTGTGGAGTTTTGGATAACGTACTGAGTTTTGCATAGTATCTTGTTATTGAAGCTGCCAGAGGAAAGGTTCAGGAAAAGATAATGTAATTCCTGCTCCATCCCAAACCCTCATGAAACGGCAGGGAAATGTGTAGGAATCCCCTTCCCTCTCTCCAGAGGGGTCTCAGTGCATCCCTTTCAATCCCAACTCACCTGAGACAAACTTGTGTCCACAATTACATCAAATTCCACCTTTCTTTTGGAAAAACAGAGTGGCAGAAGCAATTCTGCAGATTTGCACACACAGACAGGTCCCACAAAAGCAGTGTGCACTTTGGTTTTTTCCTGCCAAACCTCTCCTGGATCCTCCTGCTTTTTCTAACTCCCCTACAGTGAGCTAAATGCTGCAATTCTCCCCTAATTTTGCATTCCTGGAGCAGAACAAATTGTTGGCTCTCCTGGAAAACACACAATCCTATGTCAGATTTTAAAGTACATCAACTTTTCCATTTAAGAACAAGGCTATTAATTAGAGTGCTTGCCTGGTGCCATTTTAATGAATTCCTAAATTGGAGAAACACTGGGCAGGAGGGTGTATCAAATGGCTAAAAAGCAGAATCAAGGAATGGGAAGCTGCTGGAATTGTCTTTTTCCACCTCTTTCTATCCCAGGTGTATCCCTGAGGCTCCACCCCAATGCAGGACACACTGAACATCCCCTGGAATGATCCAAACTCCAAGGAAAAAAAGGATGGAGCTAGGGATGGAGCAGGGCAGGTAATGAGAGGAGACAAAGATGAAAACTCCTGGTAATTCTTAAGGATAAAATGCAAACACCAAAAAAAAACCTTCCCAGAGCTCTGAGATTTCAAGCCTTGGCTAATGGGAAGCCTAATTATTTTTGCAGTTTGGTATTTTTTATTAAACGTGCACTGAAATGTGAAACTTCCAGCTAATAGAACACATGTGGAGGTAGCCAGAGCTCTCTTTGGAATGATTTCATTCATTCCATGGACAGGGATGCCAGAAAAACAACATCTGAGTTCAGAGCAACTACCAGCACAGAGAAGGCAAGAAAAGTTCCAATCAGCAAGTGGCAAAATCCTGCAGGAAAGCCAGGATTTGGTGCTTGAGCATCTCTGTCCCCTGGGAGATTTCCCTGCTAACATTCCATGGCAGATTTGGGTCATTTCTACCTCAGTTCCCAGAACTTCCCACATTCCTGCTTGGTCAACTTTCACTCAGGACTGGGAGGGAAAAGCTGCAGCAGCAGCAAACCTCACCTGCTCAGGGAATCCCCAACTCCTGCTCCAGGCACAGGAAATCATGGAAAACAGCAGGAATTGCACTGGGAATGCTCAGCAGCCAGGCTAGGGTTCAGTTCTCTAGTGAGGATATTCATGCAGAACGGAGCTGAAAATCCCCTAAATGTTTGCTTGCTCTTTTTTAATCCACTGCAAAGTAACCATTCCCCAGCAACTACTGTTGGAGAAGCTGAGGGTTCCTGGGAATGTTCCTGGCAGCTCCTGGCTGGTGATGCTCAAGACACTGAAATTATTCTTTTGCAGCAAAGCTGCAAGCTACTGAGTGAGTGAAGAAAAAGCAAAAACCCAGCACTTCATGCTTTGTTTTTGAGAGAAGTTTAAAAGCAGAGCTCAGAGCACAGTTAGTTCATAAAAAAACTCCACAAAAAACTCCACAAAAATGGGATGTTAAACTGATTTCCCATCCATGTGTGTACAGCCAGCAACCACTGAGGCAGGAGCAAGGTTATCACAAATCTGAGGTGCTGTGATAATACAGATGCCTTTGGATAGATAATGTGATTTAAATCCCACAAAAAGGGAATTAATCATGGTTTTCTTCCCTAACACGTGCTCTCCACACTGTAACAATCATGTATCACGTAGCCCAGTGAATGCAGACATGTGGACACACAGATTTACACAGGAATGGATAATCAAGGGGAAAATAATGCTGTGAGGTGTTAATTACAAATAAATTCAACTTCATCTCTGTGCCTCACTCAGATACAAAACCACTCAGTATTATCCCTGTGAGGAGGTGGCATTTGGACAGCAATATTTCACAGAGAAGGGAAAAAGAACAGTAAGAACAGTAAGTGCTGAAAAAATGTCCCCAAAAATCACCTTTGCCAGCCTCACTTGTGCAGAACCCTTCTGCTGAACCCTCAGCCAAGAACACTCACAAAGGTTTATTTTCCTCTTTGAAACCAACTCCTGGTCCAAAGTTCAGAGTGCTGGGAGCTCCTCGGAGCTCCACACCCTGCTGGTGGCAGAGCCTCCATCCCAGGCAGGATCCCGGCTCTGCCCACATGTCCCAGTTTATTCCCATTCCCCAGGAACCAACCAACTCCTCACATTGTGATTCCACGGCCTGGCCTGAGAGATTCCTGGGTTTTAACAGAGCTCAGTGTTTCAGGTGTGTCTGAGATCCAACAGGAGCAGTTCTGCTGCCCCTGCCACAGAAACCCTGCTCAGATTCACCTTCCTGAATTCAGACTCCTCGTGCAGGAAAAGCTGCTTTTCCTTCAGTCCCACCTTCAGGGACTCCTCACTCCCAGGAAAAGCTGCTTTTCCTTCAGTCCCACCTTCAGGGACTCCTCATTCCCAGGAAAAGCTGCTTTTCCTGCCCTCACATTTCCATGAGCACCTCGTGAACCCAAATCATCGACAGGGACTAAAGCAGGTGGGGGAGATATGTTTCTCCCAGGACAGCCATGGGATGAAACACAAAAAAAAACATAAAACAAAATAGAATAAGTGCTTCAAGCCTACTAAATGTTGGGTTCACAGGGACTGAGGCCACACCTGGTGACGGTGGAGAGCACCCTGCACACACTGTCACCAGTGCAGCTCCTCCATGGAGAGGGGAGAGCCAAAGGACAGATAAAACACAGGGATAAAATGTCTTGCAGGAATGATGAACCAAGCTGGGCCAAACACATTCTGTATTTAGATTTCCCTCACGTTTTATCATTTTACAAGTTATTTGTTTAACCAGAAAGGCCCCAGAGAAGGTTTGAGTCTTTCAAAAAGCATTTATAATGTGGGATTATCCCAAAGCCACATCAAAGACCCAGGAAAACACTGTTATAACCCAGTGCTGGTCCTACCTGCCCATCCTGACCCACGTGGACTTGGTGGATCTGCAGGTTTCCCTGGAAAAGGAGAGAATGGACAATCAGCACAAGTTTGGGATTTCAAAACTGCAAAAAATCTGCTTCAATCTGAAGGAGAACCATAAATTTTGGGAGTTCTGCTGAAGGTTCTTTTGGCAATCCAGCTCCAATCAGCCTCAAAAGCAAGGAATTGTTTCACACCCAGTGCATTTTGCTTTTGGAAGTTACTGTGTAATTTATTTTTATGCAAAATTTTTCTGAGGTACAATTTTTGGGTTTCCTTCTTCATATAAAACATATATAGTGAGCCAAACCCTCACTAAGGCAGAATTAGCAACAGAACACTTTTGCAGTGTTGCAGAGCTATTTACTATTTGCTTTTGATTTTATCCTCGTTCCATACTGAAGAGCAACACAGTTCTATTACAGGAATTACATCTACTACCAAAAAAAAAAATCCATAAAGTAAAGTATTTTAAGGGAAACTGTAGCTACAAAGTCTAATAAGGAAATCGTTATGAAAAGCAGTTTTTATTCATGTGCTCAGATGTCTTTCCAAAAGTACACTTGGATTAAGGAAAGGCAGCTTCCCAAAAAAGCCTTGCAGTGAAACAGCACATTTTGGAGGAGAAAATCCCAATTTTTGTGCAGTTTCTCTTGCTGGCAGCTCCTCTCTCACTTGTGTACATTGTCATCAATTTAAAACCAGATGTTTTCATCTGTCAGGGACAAATGCAGCCTTGAAAGTCCCACAGACAAGAAGAGCCAAAGGATCTGGGGGATGCTGGAACCTCAGGATCAATTCCAACAACCTCTGCTGAATCATCAGTTTTTTTAGTGGCTCTTTACCCAAAAACTCCTTCAGTTTTATGGCAGCACCACACACCAGAGCCAGGATATTTTAATCCTTTCTTCTTTCTCTCAAGGCCTGACAAGCTCTTCAAAGGACAAGCCTTTAACTACAATATTTATAGAATTTTTATGATAATATTTATTCTCCAGTAGCTGCCTGTGTTAACAATATTCCCTCACAAAGTGGTTTTATGAGCTGTGATTTGGGTTCTTTGGACAGGGATTAAACTAAGCCAGGCAGATCCACTTCCCAGTGAGGGAAAAACCTTGACAGGGAAATGGGACAGATTCAAATTGTTGCCTGTATTAATGTTTAACCTGATTTTTCTGTTCCTTCTTCAATTAAACAAAGGGTACAAAGAACCTCACTGCAGTTTCAGCAGTCAGGAGCATCCACATATTCTTAAATAACCAACAACTGCAGCAAATGCCCAGGGAAATCCATCTGGCTTTGGAGCTGCTTTGAGCCCAAATTGGAGGGTTTAGGATTGAGTTGATCCATTTCCATTTATCCACATCCATTCCTCCATCCAATTCCACTGAACTATTTTTCTGGAAAATATTAAGAAATGCAAATAGTGCAGTGCCAGACGAGTTGGTCAGGAGTGAAGGGAAGTTCATTCTGGAGTATCTCTTTATTACAGGGAGGCTGAAGGTTTCTCGAGCTCCTTTCAACAGTTAAAGGCACTGAGTGTTCTGAGCACAGAAACCTAAAGAGAATAGTTTATGTTCACAAACCTAGAGAGAATAATTTCATTTTCATGGCAGTACAAGCATCTAGATGGTTTCCTATCAGACTCTGTAAGTACTAAATTCCCAAAGACCATCAGCCTTATGGAACAATTAACACACACTGAAATGTCTCGGCTGGTGAGGGAGGGAAAAAGAAACAAAAACAATCGAAATAAAAGAAATTAAAATAACAACAGAAATAAAATTAGAAATTAAACAATTAAGTTTTTTATTTAGGGCTCCAGTCCCACCAGCAGGGCACCCCAAACTGTGCTCACCTCGCTGTCCTGGGTGATCTGCACCTGCTCCCCCTGGGGCACCTGGGCGATGTGGAGATGGCCCTGTGGAATCCACAACAAAACAAAACACCAAGGAGCATCAGAGCAAAAGCACAGCTGCAGCAAGCAGCTCCTGCCTTGGAGCAGCAGAGTTGCATGGGGGGAAGGAAAGGTTCGTGCAATGAAACCATTAAAGGGAGGTTTAAAAAAGGGAAAGTGCATCTGTACTGCCCCACCTCGTGGGAAGTAAAAGCAGAGAGGCTTGGACCAAAGAATGGCTAATTTCCACTGAGGGGAAGGAAAAGAGGAATCATCCTAATTAATAATATTGAATAAATCTGTTTTTCTTTTGTCTTTTTGACTGGTACTCAAAGCCTGCGGCTGACTTGCTTTGTAGATTGAAACTTGAATTTAAAGACCTTGAAAAGTCAGTTTTGAAGACAGATACGCCAACATTAAATATCATCAAAGTGAGGTTTCCAAAGGTATCATTATCCAGCTGTTTGTGCACATCCACCCAGACCAAGCTAAGGACTCTCAGCTGCTGGGACTGGGCGGGAAATCTTTAATTTGAGCAGTTATTATTGTTATTATTGGTGACAATCTGCCCTAATGGCTCTAATCCTGTCCATTTGGTATTGCTGACCATTCCCACCGCTCCGAGCTGATTCGATCCCAGCAGGGAGAAGAGTGGCTGGAATTCCTGGTGCATCCTGCCCAGCCCAGCCACTGTGATTTACCTGCGGGGAGATTGGATTCTAAATAACCTCCTGGAGGTTTTATAAAGCTTTGTGTTCATTTTAATATGCCTGCATGAGATTAAAGATAATCAGCTGGAATTCTGTCAAAGGCCCCTCTGATTTTATAACACAAGAACAATTGCCTGTGATTTTCAAAGACACACAGATCCCTCTATTTCCAACAGTTTCATTTCCTTTGGAAGGAAACTGCTATTTATAGGGAGCAAAACCACACTGCAAGTGTCCCTCTGACAATAGGGGCTGGATAGAAAATTAGAGCACTGCCCAGCCCAGGGGGAGATTAAAATCACTTTGCCTCCTTCACATCAAGCTCTCAGGGCTTCTGGGAAAAAGATGGAAGGTTTAGAGGATCCATTTATAGTGGGGTTTTTTCCTGGATTTCACGATTTGACGGATAATTAATATGTCCAGGTCTTTTAATGAGGCAGATTTTCATCACTTGCATCCATAAACAAAAGCATTTGTTCAGATCAAGTTATATATTTAATAGAATTTTCCCTTCTGGCTTGTCTTTCAAGACTTGAAAAATACTTTTCAGTCATGAATTGAATCTCATCCAGAAGATCCACTTTTAAAATCTACACAGAAACCAAGAGACAAAGAAATTCCCAGGATAATACTGCAAAGTTACGGCAAAAGTGAAGTGGAAAAGGAAGATTTCCACCCAGTTCCTGCACAAAGAGAAATATTGCACTGAGGACACTTTTAAAAAATAATTTGAATTTCAATCAATCCTTGGTGGCGTCCCTGTGG
The DNA here is from genome assembly GCA_013397955.1 of Grantiella picta. Taxonomy (NCBI): domain Eukaryota; kingdom Metazoa; phylum Chordata; class Aves; order Passeriformes; family Meliphagidae; genus Grantiella; species Grantiella picta. The sequence goes on from VZRM01002573.1 coordinate 1,840,124, forward strand.
GACACAAGAATGAAAGCGAAGGTGGTTTTTTTCAGAGTACACCAAAACCACACGTAAAAATCATCAGGCCTGAGCTGTGGTGGGAGTGTCAGCCTTCAAAAATGTCAATATTTAGAATTTTCACTGATAGACACAGAGCTAAATGAACACACGTGGGAAGGACTCACTCCCAGATGCTCACAAATGCCTGAGAATGCAGTTTTGCAGAAAAACAAATAAAGAAATCGGATTTTGTTGTGGAAGTCACACCAGAACTACCTTGAAGTGTACATCACACACTGAGTAACCAAACAGCCAGGAAAAGGTTGATAATTCTCTATACAATAATCAAAGTGCATTAATTTGCAATGATTGAGCAAATCCTGCATGGATTCACTCCAATTTTTGCTCCAGTTTTTGCTCCAATTTTTGCTCCAATTTTTGGTCCTTTTTGCTCCAAAAACTCCAATTTTTATTTTTTTCCCCAACAAGCCTCCAGTGTTTATTTTCTGGAATCCATAAGTGATTACTATTTGAGAACCCAACATGCAGGGAGGGATGGAGGGATGGAGGAAAAGCTGAGCACATACTACTTGCACTTGTCCATCCTCTCCGATCTGGTGGATCTGGACCTGCTGGGCGTTGGCCAAGGCGTAGTGCAGAGCCTGAGGTTGGCTCTGCTGCAGCTCACTGGAGGCTGACACTGAGCTCTGGGATCCCTCTGCAAAGAAAAAAAAAAAATAAACCACCAAAATGCAGATTTAAAATTCCAAAATTTAAGCCCAAAATTCCCAAGTGGTTCCTGCAGAACGCCCTGGGTGTCTGTCCCGTCCTGTTCCCACAGCACTGCTCAAATCCCAGAAGTTTGGGATGGTTTGGGGTGGGAAGGATGTCAAAGCTCATCCCATGCCTGGGCAGGGATCTTGCACAGCCCAGGGTCCTCAGGAGTGAATTCAGGGCTCTCTGTGCCCATGGAACTTTCTACTCATAAATCAATTTAGTGCAACTGAGGGGAAAAAAATCAATCATCAGCTTAAGCACAACAAGAAACCCACCCAAACCTATGATCCTGCAGCCTTCAGGAGACAGGAACCCACGGAGTCTGGGTTTACAGCTCTACACAGGTGTCTCCAAACCTCCAAAGCAGATTAAAGATGAATAATTTTAATAATAAATCCCAACATCACTCAAGGAGTGCAGGCTAATGAGCACAGGCTGTAATATCCACCTACTGCTGCCTCTTTATCCTGAAATACTGATTGCTAAGGGACTGAAAGTAAAAACCCCATCAACATATAGGGCTTATGGTTATCATTACATTGATTAGTTGTTTTAATTTGAGATTTTTGGATGGGATTCCCTGTTCCAGCACATAAAATTTTCCATTGAAAGCAGATTTTGTCATTCTTTGCATAAGATACAGTGGTTAGTGTTAACATGCAACCAAAAATTTTATGCAGGCAAATAAACTGACTTCCTTTTCTTTGGGCTGCCTTCCAAAGCCCTGTTTTTAATATATAATGTACAAATGTCCCAGAACACTGCTTTATATTGAAAGCATGAGCCAGAAATGTCCTCAGAGAACACTCCTGAGGTCAGGATTTTTCATTTGTTATTGCTCTCCAGGCCTCTGTACCTAGATGGAAAGATGGAATCACCTACAGCAGATTCCCTGTCTGCAGAGGAAAACACTTCAGGAACAACATTTAGCACGTCCCACAGAATGGTGTGAACACTCTGGGAAGGATTTAGTCACTTCATTCCTCCGAGGAACAACAATTGCAGGGATATTTGGGTTTTCTACTCAAAGAGCTGAGCATGGTAAAAATCCAGTGTGAGAACACAGAGCTGCAGGAGTTGGATCCGTGTGGGTGGACAGAGAGCAGGGGGAGGTGGGATTTTGGGAAGGAATTCTTCCCTCTGAGGGTGAGAGGCCCTGGCAGAGGCTTTCCAGAGAAGCTGTGGCTGCTCCTGGATCCCTGGCAGTGTCCAAGGCCAGGCTGGAATAACCTGGGATAGTGGAAGGTGTCCCTGTCATGTGGCACTGGATGAGCTTTGAGGTTCCTTCTAACCCAAACCCTTCCACAATTCCACATTATCAGCATCCAAATTCACACCCAGGCACTTGAAAACCAACTGGGATTTGTGTTTTGGGGTGGATGGTTTGGTTTTTACCTGAGCCACTGTAGGAGGAGGAGGAGGGTGTTCTCCTGGAGAAGCTTTTCACAGCCAGGCTCTGCCCTCGCTGCTTCCTCCTCCAGGCTGTCCTGCACTTGGAGTCGATGCTCTGCTTGATGCGATACCAGTCCGACTCTGTGATGCCAAATTTGTAGAACAGGTGGCCTGGAATGATGGGAAAATGGGATAAAAGTCAGCACAGACCTGTAATTTCCAGAAAACACACCCACAAGGTGAACCACACACAAGGTCAGCACCGCTCTGAACAGGCTCTGTACCTCTGCAAAGACCCCCAAAGCAAAGATCCCCCAAAGCACTCTGCAGTGCCATGAGTTCAACAGAATTTATTCCCAGAACTCAGTGATTGCTCCTCTGCACAGTTCTGGATGTAAAAAATGCCAGCAGCCCATGGAATTTTATGCCCTGCACTTGTATCCATGGAAGCTGCACTGCTAATCCAAACTGTGCAAAACCAAGAGGAGGATTCAGCACTCCAGAGCCAAAGCTGGAGGAATTTACTCCTCACTGATATTGCCCCACATAAATCTGAGTGTAGGAAGTTCAAAACTGCCTTCTACTGATGTAGGAAACTGCATAAAATTCCCTGTAACGAAAAGAAATCAGTTCTTCTAAAGCTCAGTTCAAAATTGATCCGAATCCAGCAAAAACACAACACAAAATGAGAATGTTCTGCGAAGTCACTCCCAGAATTCAGGCATTTCAGAGCCACAGGATGCGCTTTGCAGCCCTTGGTGCTAAGGTGCCAAAGCGTTCCATAAACATGGCACTGACTGACTCAAAAACTGGGAATTGAACTGGGAATGTTGTGCACTGTCAGCTGCTCCAAGGTCCTCCTGTTATTCCACATTTTTACCATTTCACTCTGAGCTTCTGAGGGGGTTGAATTTTCTTAAAGCACCAACACTTCAGAGCAAAACATTCATAACCACCACGACTGCCGAATGAAAAAAAAACACCTGAAAAATCCTGACGTTATTTGCCCATCTGAAAAAGAGGGAGAGAGACTTTTTGTACAGACAGGACACGGAATGGCTTTAAACTGGCAGGGGGGAGGGTTAGATGGGATTTTGGGAAGGAATTGCTCCCTGTGAGGGTGAGAGGACCTGGCACAGATTCCCAGAGAAGCTGTGGCTGCCCCTGGATCTCTGGAAGTGCCCAAGGCCGGGCTGGAACAACCTGGGACAGTGGACTGAGTTCCTGCCATGGCAGGAGGTTGGAATGAGATGAGCTTTAAGGTCCTTCCAACCCAAACCATTTTAGGGTTCTCTGATTCCATCAGGTTCAAAAGTCCTAAATTCAACCAGAACTCTCTGAACATTTCACAGCCTCTAAACCTTCAGTACTTCTAAACTGAGATGTGCAGCACAGCAGCTCAACAAGCCAAGGCTGCCATGGATGCTTTTACTCTCCACGACAAAGCCTGAAGTATCTCTAAAATTCCCATTTTCCTTTCCCTACCCTGCAAAGTAAAACAATCTTTTCCACTTACTGGGCTTTCCATCTTCCTCTCAGATGGGCTCCTAATCCTGTGAAGGACTTGCTTAAGCTGTTGTATATAGAATCTAAAGAACAGGATATGGGCTGCTCCTGCAAGACAAATGATTTGAAGCCTGGAGCCACAAAATTCCAGGTTTGCACAAACGAAAAGCTCCGGAGTTTCCTCTGCATTACAAATGAGCCCAGAGTCCTCAAACCCTGAAATCTGCAGGCTCTAACAGAGCCAAGTGGAGAACTGGATCTCCTAGGGCATCATTTTTTTAAATAAAAATTATTTTTCAATGCTCTGATTTTTTTTGTAGGAACAATTTGAAATAAGAGCACACAGGAAAAAACCGCTGGAACCCAAAATCTAATTCAAAAGTGCTTAAAGATCCTGAGATTTCTCACTTTTACTTGACAACAAGAACTTAGAGAATTTTCCAGCCCTGTGTGGTGTCTCCAAAATGGGAAAGGAGGAAAATGGGCTGAAATTCCCAGGAGTTTCCTTTCCACAGGTGTCAGCAAAAGGAGAGCACATTCTGGATTTCAAGGCTGAGCCCACATTGCTCAGCCTCATCCATTCCCAATGTGCATCACCCAGAGAGATGCTCAGAAATAAATAGAAATGGGGTGGCCAATACAAACAGTTGGGCTTTAACTCCTTCCCACCCTCAGGAGGCACAAAAGCACTTGAAGTCCCACAGAAAACACCACTGCAGGCCCTGGGGTTGACTTGGAGGAAAAAAGCCCGTATTTCATCCAGAAGTGCATTTTAATGACTTTCCTGTTGTGTGCTGCCCTGGTTAGTGGCTGAGCTGCTGGCAGAGGAAATCCCAGGGAAAAGCTGTCTGGCTGGGAATTTTAACTGTTAATCTGTGGGACATTCCAGGGTGACACTTGATTCAAAGAGAAATAAAAGGGATTTAAATGATTCAGACGAGTTTCAGGTGCAGTGTCTTGGTGTGAGGAACATGATGAGCACCAGAGTTTGGACACAAAACATCCCAGAAGTGCTATTGAGGGAGGGCAGGAAAAGACCTCCTGCAAAGGGGAAGAGAGGAGGTTTTGATGGGATATTGGGATGAAATCCTTCCCTGGCAGGGTGGGAGGGGCTGGGATGGAATTCCCAGAGAAGCTGTGGCTGCCCCGGGATCCCTGGAAGTGTCCAAGGCCAGGCTGGATCACCCTGGGATAGCAGAAAGTGTCCCTGCCATGGCAGGGGTGGGATTGGATGAGTATTCAATCCCCGCATCCCAACCCATCCCATGATTCCCCCTACTGATCAAACTGATCAATAATCAATGTGATAAGGAACGGCCAGAAAACACTGGCAGAGAAACCACCACCTCCATGGAGGGAACACAGCTCCAGAGGAAACCACAGAAAACAGACACCAACCAGAGCAGGGCAGGGTCAGACAAGAACATTTTAGCCTACAGAGCCCTAAAACATCAGGCACAGATTTTCCAAGCCAGGCATCCTTATTTCTTTCCCTTAATTCATGAAATTCCCAGTTGCTGTGCAATGGCCAGAGGTGTCAAACTGGTCTAGACAAGCAGTGCTGTCTGCAGAGATTTTTACCACGACTGCAGACTCAGTCCTGTGCAAATCAGGCATGAAAAATTAGCCCTAGAGGACAAAAAGAACTGCTAGAAAAGTGAAATGGATTTCAGATGTAAAATCCGTGCAGTTGCGATCACAAGCTAAAACGTTGTTTTACAACTAGCTCTTTAGTGAGACATTTCCTACCAGGAAAAATCTCAACCTAATGGCAGTGGAGGGGTTTTTAAGCAGATAAAAAGTTCCCAGTGCCATTAAAAATACGATTTTACCTGCAGCAGAGAGAGCAATCCCCCAAACATGTGCACACAATAGCAGCAATCAGAGCTGCTGACTCTGCTCCCTCTCCATAAACGATCCCAGGCAGGAGAGATCTCAGCTGTCTCATTCCCAGCATGTCAAACACAGGCAGAGAAGCAGGATATTGGAAATGAGAGCTTCCACTTGGGGAAATCCATAGGAGAAAAGGCAGGAATGCTTCAGGGAGAAGGGATTTGACTTGTTTTGGACCATTAACTCTCCAAAGCTGCATCAAACGCTGACATTTTACACAGCAGAGCATCCCTGAGCTGCAGAACAGCACATAAAAATCCATTCAGGAATATAAATCAGCACTTGGACAAAAAGTCAGTATTTTGGAAGATGGATGCCCACAAAAGAAGGATAAACTACAGGACTGAGATGATTTAAGACAGGCTGAGTGTGTTTTTAGTGATCTTTTCATGGATTGTTTCTCAAAAAAAAGGTGTCCTTGTTTTTAAACAATAAAGACCCGAAGTTTGCTTTTTTGGTGGGGGGACCTCACTTCCTAAACGAAGCTTTCCATGAAAAACACACCAGAAGCTCAAAAATAATTCAGAGATTTAATAAATTGCAGGAATTTGAGTCATTTCTACAGACCAGAGAAATCCTGGCTGCAGCATGGGAGACAAAAAGGGCTGCAAAGAGAATTCAGGGAGACACAGGGGAGAAAAAAGGGGAAATCAAGGATCAACATTCTAATCTGATCAAGGAGAAACTTAGGAAAAAGGCAAAAATCAGGGAAATTGAAGTCAGCTTGAAAAGCCAACAGGTGCATCACGCTGAGCTGTGCCTTCCACAGCCTGGATCAGAAACACAGGGAGAGCTTTGGGGAGTTCTGTAAAACGAGAAACAGCAACACAACAAGTTCTGAAAGAAATCTTTCTGTGGTTCTTAAAGGAAAAAAAAAACAACTCAGAAATGCAAAGGAAAAACGAGCTTGGAAATGCAAACGAAAAGAAAGATTTGATTTGGTGCAAACACAGAGATTGTGTCTGAAATGATTAAACACTCCCACATTTTGGGAGAACCTGATGTACAAAATAAGGAGAGAAAGGGTTGGGTTTTTTAAAAACCAGGAGTAACTACAAATTAAGACAATCCCAGGGAAACAATGTCCCTGAGAAAGTAATCCTCTCTTTCTTAAAGGTCAGAAGTCAGTGAGCAGACGAAACAATTCCCACAAAACATGAAACTGTAAAGAAATCTAATTAAGAACAAATTGAGGAGGAAGAGAAGACATTTCTGAGATCAAAACCAGACATTAAATATTCCATCCTGATCCTGCATTCAGAATCAGCTCCTAAAAAACAAACTCCGTGGCAGGAGTTTCATTTGGACACTCCGAGTTTATGCTGCTTCCCATTCTCCACAAATCCCAGATTTCCCTAAAAAATTAAAAGGTAAATCATGATTTTCACGGGCTTGGCAGAGTTGAGCTGAGATGGCACAGAAATTCCTGCTGGTTTTGGTACATTTGGAAAGATGAGGGATAGTGCAGCACAGAATCCAACAGCCACACGTAGAAAATACATATTTATATGAAATAGAGAATCCAAGCAGATTTGGGTCACTGCTCCTTCATTTTCCAATTCCCTCTCATTTTTAAAGGCTAAAGGAAAAGTACAGGATGGGGAATTCATCATTAAATGCTTAAAGTGATGGACAGAATCCTATTTAAATGGACAGGACTAAGATGGATATTACAGGAAACAAAGGCTTTGGCTCCTGCCTGCTCAGAGAGGAGAAGGGGCTTTGATTCCCAAAGGAATTCCTAAAGGAATGACTCTTTGGTGCTTTGGCTCCCCAAATGCATTTTTCCTCAGCAGGGTCATACATTTGGAGTCCTTTGGATGAAACCAAGAGCACATGACAGCAAAATCTGCTGCTCCAAACACTGGGGGAGCAGAGGAAATGTTGAAGCACCTCTGGAGTTCCTCCTGGAGCCTCCAGGCTTTGATTCTCCCAACCTCATCCAGGGCTTGCCCTGCCCAGATTGAAACCATTGGAAAGAGGAATTGTTTACTCCTTGGACAGCTGGGGGATGATCTGCACAGCTGGGAGGAACTTCCCCTCCAAAATTAGGGATGGTTGGGTTTGCTTAGGAAGGGAGGGCAGCATCTCCTCGCTCATGGAAAATTCGTGGGATGGCAGAGCCTTGGAGGAATGTCACCTTCCTGGGAACATCCATGCTGTCACCAAAACATCCCTTTCCATGACATTGTGCTCAGCCACAGCACTCAAAAAGAGACAGGAGGAGAGAGGGAGGAGGGAAGGCAAATTCAGCTACTCAACAAAGTCAACGAACATTACTCTGTTCGTTAATATTTATTTAGAATATTTATCTGAATATTTCATCTTTAACAAATCATCTATGCAGAGGAAACATGAAAACTAAAATAATTTTAAACACCTTTGTTCTTCGAATTGAAAGAACCCTACCAGAAGTTTCACAAATTAAAAAAAATTAAAATCAATTAGGTTCTAGAATCTCCAAATTCCACCAAGGAATCCTGTTCCAGAGCAGGAGAGATCCTACATTCAGTCCCACCTCACTACCTCTCTGGAAAAGCAGCCAGGCTATTTTTACCTATTTTACAAAGAGCAGAACCTGTTTTATTCTGATTTATGGAAGGAGCCATCAGCATTCAAACATTGCCATCTAGTGGGGTGTCAAATTCCCAGGCTGGCAGGAAAAGATGGATTTTTATCTGTTCCTGGGTTTGCTCCGTCCCAGCTCCCCACAGGACACACAGAGTGCTCAGGGAGCTGCAGGACCACAGAGGGGCTGGGAATTGGGGGCAAGTGAATGAAATTAATTAATTACTGCAAAACTAATTAACCACAGAGTATCTGTGATGATCCTGGTGCACAAATTCATGGAATTCCACAGCCATACAGAATTCCCAGAGGATCCTCTGATCCCAGTCCCTTCTTGGTGACAGAACATTAACAGCTGCACAAATGTAACTGTTTAATAATCTGAGTATAATTATTATAAATGAATCAATCAACCCCACAAGGAAACAATTCTGGACCAAATCAGAGGGCTTGTAATCTGAAAAAAGCCTTCCTGTTCTCTACTCCAGCCTTGCTCCAAGTTACACCAGAGTTACTCCAGTATGATGGCACTGAACAGGTGACATTTGCTTCTATTTTCTTTCCACCATTTAAAAAAAAATATCCTTCATGATTTCTATTTTATCCCCCTTTTTAAAAGAGATGCTGCTTGCTGCCTCTGTTCCACTCGGAATGCAGAGCTGGGTTGGATCTTCAGCCCTGATAAAGGTGAGCCTTGGACATCACACCTGAGGTGTGAATTACGAACAGCCCAATGCTCCTTGCTGCCATCAGGGGCTGTGAATACAGGAATATCTCATCTAATAATGACAATCATCTGATAGCCAATGACCTCTGAAATCCATGCAAACTCTGTGGGTTACCGTTCCAAAACCAGCACTTAACTGAGTTACAACAGTTGCAGCAGAAACTCTCCCAAAGAGCTCATCTTCAAATCCCCCAATTTGCCCTTTTTCCCTTTATACACTCCTGAAACAACACTTCAAGCCCCTGCAAAAGCTGGTTTCACATTCCCAGCCTCACAGGGCTGTTTTCAGCTGCCTCTCCAGCAGTGAAGACCTGCACACTTCAGCACGTACTTGAACTAAGTCTGGCCAAAAGGGAAAAGCACTGAGGGGTGGAAGGAGTGTGGAAAGAGATGGTCCAAGTGACCTCATCCATTCATTTGCTATTTGCTGGAGAGCCCAGAGCTCACAAGTGCCTGACTGCACATCACACACAATCAACTCACACACATCAGTGGGGACTGACAGACTCCACTGCTGCTTTTCCAAGAGTGGAAAATGTAATTCCTCACTTGTATAATGCAAGAACAACAAGAGAAGCGTGAGGAGGAGAGAGAAAACACACAATTAATTTTATATCCCCAAAATTGCTGCCTGTTTTTCAGTTCATTAACAGGAGCTGGCCAGGAAAGTAATTGAAATCCACAGAAGTGCCCAGGAAAGAAGCAAACTCCAGGCAGCCCTGCATTCCAGCTGAAAGCAAGTGCCAGCAGTGATGCCATGGATGAGAACTGTGGTGCTGAGATAAACTCAATGGGTTCTCCCATTATCTTCGTGCCTGGCCTCAAAAGAGGTTATCAGTGCCCTCCATGTGGCAGCATTTCATTGATTGACAAAGCAGCAGCTCTTTGGAACTGCAGCCAGGCTCGTGCAGCTCGGAGGAGACAACGCAGGAGAGCAGCAGCAGCATGAGGCCCTTCCCCAGCGGGCTGGACCAACAGGAATTACGGCTCTTCAGAGAGGAGAAAAGCTCAACAGAAAGGATTTCTTTCCCTTCGTGCTTTTTAGAGATGTGCTGAACTTTCAGACTGCTCCTCAGGGGGAGAGAGTTCAGCAGCTCTACCTCCTCTCTCCCCCAGTTCTGTCCCTCACAACAGTCATGGACTTCCCAACAAAGCCCAGCCCAGCTTTGCTGGCACTGCCAGGGGGAGGAGAGGCCGTGGCAAGGCTCAGAGTTGAGGTTCTGAGCAGCACAAAGCTCAGCAGGACCTGCTCCCATCCCCTCATCTGCCACGGGCACAGTGCTGCAGAACTGGGCAAATTCTCCTCAGTTTTTACTCAACTCTTCAAGCTCAAATAAACCTGAACTGCCCCTAAGCCATCCAGAGGAGGAGAAATGTCCCCCAGCATGTGACTGGAGCAACCTGGTCTAGTGCAAAGTGTCCTTGTCCATGCAGGGGGCTAAAAGGACTGATTTCAGTCCCTTCCAAAGCAAACAATTCCAGGGCTCTATGATAACACCGCAGGAACAGGCTGAAGTCACTCTGTATTTCCCAACAACTACAGCCTGTGGTATTTATCACTGGGAGAAGAAAATGCTGGCCAAAAGTATTTCCAGGGACCACAAGATCAGCTCATCCATCAGCTGCAAACCACAGGACTCCTGTTCAGGCTACCATGGCTTGGAAGAGGAGTTGTTATCCTACAGAGTGAGGGAACAGCAGCTGCACTCAGCAGCTCAGGGATCCGCAGGAAATTCCTGGTTGAGCACTGCCTCTGTCCCATTCCTCTTCCCCCAGACCTCCAGAGTATCCATGACTGATTCCTGAGGTAGCTGTCTGTCAGGGGGGAGGGATTGAAACAACAATCACCAATTTCCAAATCACAGAAATCCATCAGTTTTGAGTGCTGATGAAACGTTAAAGACGTAGCACAAAATGCCAATTTGGATAATTTTTCTTGAGGCTCCCCAGCAGTCTCCAGATGGAATCCAAGGTCTGGATCATATCTACAGCTGCTGATGTTCGAGACTGTAGCGTGGAGGTGTTACACTTCTAAACCATGGGGTGTTATTAAATACTCCAACAGCCAAAGACTTGTGGCATATTCAGAAATGAGACACGAGAAGCCCAAAATTATAAACAGGAAATGAAAGGAAGACAAAGAAAACGCAAAAAAAAGTGTACAAATATAGGAAATAAGGAAAAATCGGCAGAGTTAATCAAAATGCAGTTTAAAAAAAGGCTTTTTGAAATGGAAGAGTAAAAGGAGAGAAGATACTGATGCCATTCTGTATTTCCAGTGCATGTCCTCAGTAACTGTAAATGTTTGTTTAGAGCACCTGAAGGGAGACAGAGGATGGAGAGAAACTATTTACAAGGGAAGGAGGGACAGACACAGGGAATGGCTTCCCAGTGCCAGAGGACAGGGATGGATGGGATACTGGGAAGGAATGGATTCCCAGAGAAGCTGTGGCTGGCCCTGGATGCCTGGAAGTGTCCAAGGCCAGGCTGGAGCACCCTGGGCCAGTGGAAGGAAGGTGGCACTGGATCTTTAAGGTCCTTCCAACCCGAACCATTCCAGGACTCCACGATAAAACATCCTATAAAACAGCAACCAGCCTGGAGAGTCTCAAATAACAGCTCCACTGGTGAGAACCATCCGAGCTCCCAGCTCATCCATGAGAACTTCCTGCCCTTCCTCCAGTACTTCCAAGCAGGATAATCCCCAAGAAGGATGGAAATGTGATCTATTTGCTGTTTATTCTGCACTGTTATTAAGATCAACCTCTCCACGACAAGCTGGAGCAGCAGTGCTGATCTCCCCCACGTCCTCCCCAACACCACTGACAGCTCAAACTGGCCCAACCTGCCCGAGCTTTGTGCTGTAGAAAACAAATATATATATTTATATTTCTCTCTCCATACATAAACTCATCTCCCTGACAGCAATTACCCAGCCCAATGTGGTTCCCATTAAGCAGCCGTGTGTGGGCTGCAGCTCCAGAGCTGGTGTGTGGATTTTTGGGAAGCAGAGCCAGTGTTTAATTCCATTTGGCCTCTGCTGAGGACACAGCTCCTTTCGGAGTGTATTAACATCTCTTTCAACTCCTGCAGTAGGAAAAGTGCTCCCGGAACCACTGGAAGCAATGGTTTATAGAACAGGAACACCAGGCTCGGAGCAGGGATTGCTTTCTGTGCTATGCTTTTAACTGGGGCTGAAAAAGTGAAGTTATTCGGCGTTTGAAGCAGAAAATGCATCATTTTGGAGTTAAAAATCAGATTTTATCATTAGGTATTCTCAGCTAATGCCTTGGTTTATGGTATTTAAAAGACAGAGATGTACTCTGGATGAAATTGAAGGGAAAACAGGAAAATTCACTCTTCAAAGCAGTCTTGGAAGCAGATGGGAAAATTCACCAAAATTTTTCACCATAGTTTCCTCCCCTCTGTGAGCACTGGAGGGTTTGCATGGGGGATTTATGTTTTTGAAGGGTTATTTTCAGCAACAATCCTATCCCTAACATGAAAGTTATTTCCATAAATAATTTCCTGAGCAACAGATGCTCTCTGGAACCAAAAAAAAAAAGGATTTTTAGGGTCCAATAAGACAAATGAACTGAGGGCACAGATTCCCCTTAATGCAATTAATGATTTTGGATCTCCTTCCTCCACCCAACCACAAATCCTGCATTCAGTTTGGAAGTTCTGATCTTCCATCCTCTTGGAATAATGAACTAAATCTGATAAAGAAGTGGGAAAATGATTGGTGAGAGTCTGCAAAAGCCCATGTGGAGAGCAAGAGGCTTGCACAGAAATGATACACAAAGTTAAACACACTAATATATAAAAATATACATTATATATATAAAATATGTGTCTATATATAAAAATGTGTATATGTGTGTGTAATATATATAATTATATTTTGTTTTCACTTAATTACTTCGATTATTTTGAAGAATTAGGGCTACTGATAAATTTTCTTTTCTGAGCTTCAGAAATCCCTTCTCCATTTTTTCCAGCATGCCATGGAGAATCATCTTTTCTATTATACCATTTCTTATAGCTGCAAAATTCTGAATTTGGGAATCTGTTTTTTCCAAACTCACACGTGGAAATTGCTGTAAAATCTCCAAAGAGCTAAACCTGCATTTTCTGTTAGGCAAAGCAAATTACAACTGAGGATGTTCTTGTATCATATTTCACCAGCAAATGGTTCCATTTTTAGTAGGGCTGAGGTAATCAGCTCTTTAATGACAGAGATTGTGTTTAAGTCATTCTGGTTTCTTGCCCAAAAACTCTCCTCAATACCATTGCCACCCCACAAGCAAATTCCTACCACAAATGAAAATTTAGACTTCCAAAGAGAAACTTTCCTCTCTTCTTGTGGTAAACCTTCTGCAGAGCATCAAGAATTTTTAATAAACACATATCTCTTCGTTTTCTATACTTTCTGCATATTATACAAAATACCTTTTCTATTAAATACAGATTTACTTGGTGTTTTTCTTATAAGGGGGAAAAAAAAAAAGGATGGACTATCTTTCCACTAACAAACTGCAAGAAACTTGAACCGAAAGGAAAAATAAAATCCTATTTCCTTGAGCTCCTCTGGCTGTGATTGGCACGGGTCAGGCTGATGACATTGGATTTTTCATTTCTGTTTGAATTAAGGCATCAAAGTAGGGCTGCTCAGAGCAGAAACGAATCCCACTGAGGTGGTTCCCATGCCAGGGCAGCTCGGGTTTGGGTCAATTTTCTGGGCCAACACTTCATGGATGAAAAGCAGATGTGTGGACTGGGAAGGGGATCTGGGATGGCAGAGCTGTTCCCAGTCCCCAAGCCCAGGATGAAATCATGGCACACATGAACTCAACAGGATCTTTGCCACTGAGCTGAGCATGGGCAAAATCCCTTCCTCCAGAGCTGAGCCTCCACCACAGCACATTCCTCACCAGCCTGCTGGGATCCAGCTCCACTTCCACTCAATTACTGCCACTGATGACACATGAAGTTATTAAGTGAAATCATCATTTCTGGACCACTGTTCTCACTGTTACATTTGCTGCTCCATCGAGTTTTCTTGTGTGTTTTCTTCACTGGTTGCCACAGGATTCTTGGTCCTTGCTGGTAGCAAATCTCGAGAACCATCAACATTTCACTACCCAAACCAGTCTGTCTGGCCACATCCCCACAGGGTCTGTTTTTTTCCAGAAATCCCTCATTTTTTATGGCCTGGCTCCCAAAAGAAAGCAACACAGCAGCCAACATTAGGAAGGGATGAAGCTGTTTCAGATACCTGGATCCCAAATCTGTGCTCAAGCCATCAGACACTGATTGAGAGCTCTGCTGCTCATGATCTCCTGCTCTCACATCTGTGCCATTCCAGACCTTCTCCAGCTGCAGGAATCACTTCCATAATCCAATTTCTTCATGGCCAGAATGCCTCACAGCAATGACATAATCCCCAGCTTGAGCAGTTGGTCACATGGACACATTCCTTCCCCATGCTCACACTGGCAAACATCTCATCTTCCTCCACGACCAGTTACAAACTGACCCATGTGATTTGTGCGCTCAGATTTAAAGGACGGGAAAAGAACTGCCTGGGAATTGCTTTAACACTGGAGCAAGATCCATTTCTTTGTGTTTCTAAAGGCTCTCAACAAAAATCCAAGTTTTATAAAAGCACGGGGACAATATCATTGGCACTGGTGAGAACAACAGACATAATTAATTTGAATTACCGCCTCTCTTAAAAACACATATTTAATATATTTGCAGAAGAAGACAGAAGTGTTATGCTTAAGGTAAATGATGAGGCAAAAATTGCCCTAATGCAGCCACCTCAGTGGGTTAGTTTTGCCGACCATTTTTCCCAAAATAGCCTGAAAACCACTGGAAACAACAGCAGGAAAACATCAAACACTGCTCACATTCCCTTCCCTGTAACTTCTTCAAACACCACCCCAAATAAGCTCTCACTGCTGTGTTCTTAAGCCTTACCTGGCATTTGGAAATTCCATACAAAACTCACCAGTGGAATAAGTTATTCCCTCTCCAGGCCCACTGGTGACACAAAATGTGACTATAAAGAATCTTTCAGCAACGAGACCTCCTGGTTTGTTAGAATCCAGTCCAAGGCTCATTCCTGGCACTGCCCAGACACCCCAACAATCCCAGCCTGTCCTGGCAGTGCTGTCCAAACACTCCTGGGGCTCTGGGAACAGTTCCCTGGTTCCAGTGCTCTACCACCACCTGGCAGAAGAACCTTCTCCCAATACCCTGGTTATCCTAATTTACTGGAAATCAAGGCCAGGGAACAGACTTGGCTGTGCTCAATGTGCTCACTAGAAGTCACCACAGCAGAACACGATGCGCACGTCCAGACTCCTCTCTTCATTTCAAACCAGTGGCTGTGCCTTTGTTCTGTAGGAAACCACATCTGATTCCTTTTAAATGAACAAATATTGGGCCTTTAACACAAGTTATATCAGTTCATTGCTCCATAACAGCTTAAATAATCCAAAGACTCGTGCACATGGAGCAGACAGAAATCCGTCGGCATCATGCGCATTCCTGCTGTGAATCCACAACAGATTTTATGGTCCTGAGATTGCAAACTTTTTCCATCACAATCTCAGCTAGTCTTTTGAAAAAACAGACATAAACGGGAAGTCAAAAACTAGGGTTCAAAACCATGCCGCTTTGAGCACTTGAACAGTATTGAAACTTGTGCTACTTATTATTTCTACAATATTTACTACACTCAGAGCTGCTGGCTGCAAAGAGCTCAGAATTCAGAATAAAAGACTGAGGAATTTCTAATGAATACCCACAAACTTTAGTCAACCAGCCTGTTAGGATTTCTTGCTAAAAACCCTGAGCATTCTTCATAAACAAAAGCCACCAGAACACCTCAACACGCATCAAACACACTCTTCAAATAAAATTTAACACATCAGTTCATCTACACCCTTAAGTCCCAAGCGTCACTCACAGCGAATGCCGTAGATCATGAGAGGATCCAGCTGCTTCTTGCCGTGCTTCCCCTGTCCTGAGAGGTTGGAGATGGCCTGGATCTCCCTGTGGAAGAGGTAGTCCAGCAGGGTGAGCGCCATCTTCTCGGCCGTGCGGCAGTTGGTGCTGATGTGCAGCATGTCCGCGGGGGTGATGGGGCAGCGCACCCTCATCTCGGGGTTGTTCTCGTCGCCCAGCCACGTCCCGTTGGGGTAATCCTCTGCAAACACACGTGGGGACAGCCTGAGTGGGGAGGGAGGCTTGAGAGACACACAGCATTTTTAATGTGGCATGGTCTGAGCGCAGCTTCCCAGCTGAGCACAGTGCGATCACCAGATCACCAGAAAGAAACCCAAACTCACACCAGTGACCAAAAATGATTGTCATTCCCATTCTGGCTCACACAGGAATTGATGCAGCCAGTCCAGATGTCCAGCTCACCCTCAGAGATCTCTTTTACTGAGAAACCACTCCAGTCCCAGTGTTCTCATCCCCTAAAAGTGAAGGTTGCTGCAACTCTGGGATATTCTCAAAGCATGGCTAACTTCAAGCAGCCAACAGCTTTGAACTTGCCCCAAACTTGTTCTTCCTTGAGAAGAACCTTTTCTTCCCCATGAGATTAAAACAAGGCTAAGTAAAATTACAGATTTAAGAAATGATAATCAATAGTGAACAATAACTCGTTAAATCATTTAAAAGGAGTACATCAAGGAATGACAATCATTTAGGATGTAGCAAGAGATCCCAATCAAAATTTGGGTCTTTCTTCAAATTTACTGGTAACATTATTCTCTAAGTAACAATTTACCAAGGAATGGGCCAAGCAGAAAGATAATTAATCAATCACTAATCATCTTCCCTTTGATTCAAATACAAGACCATCAGTAGCACAGTTATACCAACCTACACACACACTCTGTATATTAAGAAGCTTTTTCATGTCTTTCCCATTTTGTCAGGTAAAAAAAAGGAATACTAGGGATTTAATTAAATAAAGACATTAAATTCAAAGGAATACTAGGCCCTCCCTTAAATGAACCAGCGCAGACACTGCCAGAAGTAGAGGATTCAAGACTAACCAGAAACTGGACCAGAGCTCAGGATCAATCCTGAAGTGGAAGGCAGAACACAGGACTGAGGATGAGACTCCCATTCCAGATATAAACCAAACTGCCAGAACTCCTGACAGTGCTAACAGGATCTGGGTGGAAAACCACTCCAGTAGTATTTCCATGTCCACTGACATGGACCATTTGGATTTGATTTCTGTATTTGCTCAACTTTGTGCAGTAAAACAAGGTTTGCTGACTCAGGGGTCACACAGGCTTTACAGTCACTTATTGTGCACAACACTGAGTTACATAACTTTTCTTTCACTAAGAGCAGAGTTTTGTGGGATAGATAAAGTCACAAATTCCTGATTTCCGTAACCCTTCCAGTCCCCAGGGAAGGTGACAGAGTTCAGGTCAAACAGCATCTCCTTTTCACACTGAGCAGGACCCAGAGCAAGCAGCATCTGTATTTCCAAATCCTGCTCTGGCGTTTATCAGACTACACACAAGCCAAAAGTACTAAATAAAATATAACATAAAAGCAACTCAAAACACTAAAAACTGCTTTTCCAGCCTGACCTTTGGGTTGAGTCACCCCAGATGTCAAGGGGAGTTTAGAGCAATGAGTAACGACAGGATGAGGCAAACGTTGGATTGTGCAATCCTGATTTATCACTGCACACAGCAGATTATCAGCTGCACCAGAGCCACAGAATCAGGGAATGGTTGGGGCTGGAAGGGACATTAAAGCTCAACCCATCCCAGCCCTGCCATGGCAGGGACACCTTCCACTGTCCCAGGTTGCTCCAAGCCCTGTCCAGCCTGGCCTGGGACACTGCCAGGGATCCAGGGGCAGCCACAGCTTCTCTGGGAAATCCATCCCAGGGCCTCCCCACCCTCACTCCTTCCTTATATTTAGTAATTTGCATGGAAAAATATTTGTTGTTGATGTATGTAGCAACTCAACCCTCAAACCTCTTTCTGCTGAAATCAGAACTTCATGCCCCATTCTGAATATATTTTTATACCCTTGCAAATTGTTTATTTTTTTTTTTTTCATTTGATCCTTTCCTTTTTATCCTGAGCCAGGATAGGTCACACTGGCTGCTTTCTGCTCCCAGTACCAGGTGCCATCTGAAAAATAAAGGGGTTTGGATGAACTGTGCCTTGTTTTGCATGCCACTGTGTCTGGTCTCACCACAAGTCTGGTTACCATTATCAAGGAAAACAACAGGCTGTTCCTCAAGATAAATGGACTGGGTTAGAAAAATTTGGGCAGATCTGGCGAAGCAAAAACATCACTGGATCAATGTGTACGTTTTTCAAAGAAATTCTAGGAAGGCTGAATAAATTATCCCCCAGCCTATCACAATCTTACTTCCTTACAGCTCACAGGATTGCTGTTGGATATAGGAATTCTTATTCCTTATGGAACACCTTTTGCCTACAGACGTTTTAACAAACGTTGTTAACCTACATGAACCTAAGATTTTGTTCAATTTGCAGAATTCTCTCTTTTTTTTCTGCTGGCAGAGAGTCCAGAACATACTGTTTTTACCACATGCAACTGTTCTTTTATTGCTCCCAGCCTGGAAAAAAAGACATTATCTTGTTATTCTGACCTATGACCACAATCCCCCCACTAAATTATCTCTTGCATTTTCCTCCTGCTTTCAAAGTTTCAACAGAAAGGGAATTTATTTTATAATCATTTTGCATTAAGCATGACTGAAGTTAACCATGAATCCACTGCCTCATTGCAACTCCGGGAGGGCAAAAAAGCTGAATTATTCCTTATTTTATATCAGAATCATTCCTGCCAGGCTGCCAACACATCTGGCTCTTTGCAGGGAGCAAACATAAGATTGGCACCCAAAAATCTGGTGAAAAGAGGAAGTCCAGGGCCAGTTCTGAGTGAGATAGAAATGCCTGGAGCTCTGGTGTGGTGGGGATGAGAGAGAATGGATAAGGAAAGAGAACACAGAGTGGGAATTGGGTGGAAATTGTCTCAGAACAATTAAATACATAAACACTATTGACTAAATTTGGATCACTGGAGGATCCCAGCACTCAAACATCCTTTAATGCATTTGGAATGGCTCTTTAGGTGTATTATCAGCCTTTAGAGGTAATATCCAGATGGAATCTGGAGGAGTTGGGTTATTTAGTCCACCCACTGTCACAGCCAGACTCCAACCCCACCAGCACTGCACATCCACAGCCAGCTGCTGCTATTCCCTAAAGACTTCCAGAAGATCAGCAAACGTGAGCACAAAGACTACACTGCCTTAAAAGCAGTGAAGCACAAATGCACACACTCAGCTGGAGCTCAGTTCATCACACACCTCCTCATTCTGCCCTGTTTTTCTTTCCCTAATTAACTGAGGAAGGACTTCATTCTCTGCAGGGTGGCAGAGCCCTGGAACAGCTGCCCAGGGAGGTGTGGAGTCTCCCTCTCCGGAGACATTCCAACCCCACCGTGTCCCCTGCTCCAGGTGCCCTGCTTTGGGCTGGATGATCCCAGAGCTCCCTTCCAACCCCAACCGTTCTGTCATTCTGTGAATTCTCCTGAGGACTCTGCTGGATATTGAGGGGAAGGATGTTTCTCTGCCTTTTCTTACACCAAATATTAGATCACCACAGAAGTGGCTCTTGCTCATTTCCACTTCCAGTGCCCAAAGTCCTGCCAGCTTTATCCAACCCCTCTCTGCACTCAGAGCCTCATTTCCATCACACACCAATTTCTAGCTCCTCTTCAACGTTCTTTTGTCAACATCACGACATTTGTCTTCATCTCCATTCTACTGAACCCAGTTTGCTTTTTAGGGCTGCTTCTGACTCTTTTTCACTGCATGAAGTGCATTTCTCTTCCCTCCCAGCACAGCTGACCATCCATCCCCCCCGTTTGGGGACGTGCTGGTGGATGCCACGCAAACAAGGATTCCTCTGGGAGCAGGAGGAGCCACTTTGGGGTCAGCAGCAAGAAAAGCCCTGTCAAGAGAACAAAAACCAGACAGGAGCTGCTGAGGCTTCCAGGCTCGCTCTGGATGTGTTTCCACCCAGGGAAGTGACACCCACAGAGCTGTTCCTCACGAATGCTCCCCTGGTTTGACACGAGAGCCTAGAGGCAAAGCCAAGCTCTGCTCTCTCCCTAGGAGCTGTCAGTCATTCCTTTAAAAGAAGGGAAAACAAAAGGAAACACCTGCCCACAGAAACACTTGAATTAACATGTTCCATTACTCCAAGAAGTTGTGTTTATTTTACTCTCAAGGCTGGGTGCAAACTTGGCAGCGGCAGCAAAAGACCGGTAGGTGCAGAGAGGCAGAAAGATGAATTAATCTTTAAAAAATTAAAATAAACCCCAAAAAAGCAAATCCTAACCTACAAAAATAAACCTCCATTTCTAGAGAAATTAAATAATATTTTGGCTGATGTATAGAAAATTCAACATCAGCATCATATGGGGGGTTGGAACGAGATGAGCTTCAAGGTCCCTTCCAAGCCAAACTATTCCATGATTCTGTGATCTTTTAAATGAGCTCCTGTCAATTAGCAAGAGTTCACAGGGGCAATGATTAATTGGCAGAGACTCCAGAGCACTGACTTTATTAATTAAAAATCATTAAATCCTTGGAAGGGAGGGACAGCCAGGCTGTAAATTCCCCTCCAGATCCAGTGGTGGGATTGAAAGCTGTGCTAAAAGAAAGGTTAAAGAGCTTTAAAGTCACTTTCACCAAAACCTCCTCCCACTACCAAATGGAGTTCAGGCACTGGGAATTCTGGATAAGGAACAACACACACAGCCTGGACACAGAGCTGGAGTTCTTCCCTTGACTGTTCTCATCTGGGGGGAAAGAAAGGTTTCATTTCCTCGTGAATATGATATAAAAATCACAGAATCCTGGAATGGTTTGGCTTGGAAGGGACATGGAAGATTATCCAATTCCAACCCCAACACCTTCCACCATCCAAGGTTGCTCCAAGTCCTGTCCAACCCGGCCTGGGACACTGCCAGGGATCCAGGGGCAGCCACAGCTTCTCTGGGAATTCCATCCCAGGGCCTCCCCACCCTCACAGGGAGGAATTCCTTCCCAATATCCCACCTAATCCTGCCCTCTGGCACTTTAAATAACTCGTGCTCCAGGTAAATATTCCACCGCACCCAAAGGCTGTGGCTGCTGGAGACACAGTCCCAGTTCACTGCCAAACCCCTGGGGATCCAGGAGCAGCAGATATTCTGGAAACAGCCCCTGCACTCACAGCTTCTTCAGGCTCAGCACAACATCAGGGAGATCACTTGTTTGTTAAAAATAAGCCTCAGTTTTGGTTAAATTCGAGAGAGATTCCCTCACTTTATGACTCATGGAAGGATGTGATCAGATAAAAAGTTCAGAGAAAAAAGATCCAAATAAAATTCAGAAAATTAAAATCCATGGACTCAGAGGGCTTTTTAAAACCTTGGAAAATGTGTTTCATGTCAGAGAACCAGATTTCTAATTTGGATTATGCCCTTTCTTTCTTGTTTAAAGCCTCTTTGTTATATTTGGGTGGAGGTGAGTCAGTGTTAACTCCAAATATCACAGCGGCAGACACCTGCAAGAAACACTTGTTCATCTGTTGGCTCCCAATAACTGAAAAAAAAATCCAAAGCAATTCAATTTTTATAATTTTCTTTGGCTCTAACAAGTCCTGAAGCCTCATCAGTGTCTTCACATCAGCCCCACATCATTTTCTTTCAGGGTACAAAAGGTTCACTGCTGATGCAGTTCATTCTCACTGTGCCTGTCCTAAGGAGCTTGGCAGCAAAGTGCTCATCCCAAATGTGAGATTGGATCCTGCCCTGAACTGGAAAATCCTGTGCACAGATAAGTACAAAGAGCTGCCTGGACTCCCACTTGGAAAGCAAATCCTGAGCACTGCTTAATGCTGCCATTATCAAATGACTGCTTCAGATGCCAAGTTGAAAAGACAATATGTGACCGAGGAGTTTTCTCTGGAAAAAAAATCAGTCATGCTTTAATTAACACCCAGTGCAGAGCAGCCTCCCCTTATCTGCTCCAAAAATACGTGTTTGCATTTCAAACTTGACGTTCACTGCACCAGGAATTGGAGGGACAGCGCAAGGAATGGCTTCACACTGCCAGAGGGCAGGGTTGGATGGGATTTTGGGAAGGAATTCCTGGCTGGGAGGGTGGGCAGGCCCTGGCACAGGGTGCCCAGAGCAGCTGTGCTGCCCCTGGATCCCTGGCAGTGTCCAAGGCCAGGTTGGACAGGGCTTGGAGCAACCTGGGATAGTGGAAGGTGTCGGGGTTGGAACTGGGTGAGCTCTAAGGTCCCTTCATCCCAAACCATTGCAGGATTCCATGTTTTTTGACAAGATGCAGTGAAAGCAGATGCGGCACAAAGCTACACCTGCGGTTCCAAACATTTCCTATCAATGCCTCGAGTGCAAAGTTCCCTGAACCAAATCCCAAACCAACGGATGTTACCATTCCTGTATCACTTACAAGCAGCTTCCATGGAGCTCTTTTTGGGAATATTGGGAGACACCAAGGACACTCTGTTTCTGCCTAAGTAATTTCAAAGGCTTGGCTTTGGCACAGCCACGTTTTCAAATCTCTGCTGAAAGCAGCACAGCAATGCTGAGTGGGACATTCTCCCCCAGGGATGAGAGCTACTGCTTTTTCCTGCCATATCAAACCCAGGACAGTGACTCTTGGGGAAGATTTTACGGATAACACAAAGGTCACTGATGGTTTAGGAACAGATGCTCCTCCTGTTTGTGTTTAAATCACAGATTAAGTGTTTTCATTGTTACCTTATACTAAATATGTATAAGAACAGTATGGTTAAAATAGTCCTTCAATCCTGAAGCCTGAAATTTTGAACAGCAAGTTCTTGTCAGGCTTTTCCAAGTAAAATTCAGCACCTTCAGAAGAAACACAAAACTGCCTGATCACAGCAAATCTGATGTGTCCAAAAAATTACTAAATTAGTTTTAAGGTCCTTTCCAACCCAAACCATGCCACAATTCAATATCTTCAGAGCTATGAAGGCCTAAAGAATTCACAAATGAAGTTCTGTGCCAGAAGGGCACTAATTCTGCCCCAGCTGATGAACCCCAAGGGCTGCTGTGACTTGGCCTCTCCCTGCTGAAGAAAACTCCCTGCACACCAGCCCTATTATTCTCCATCTCTTCCTTTATTAACAACTGAATTTGTGCCACCCTGCAGGTGAAGTCACTTAGCAATTCCCTCCCGTGCAAGGGCAGGTGGAGGGGGGATCACTGATCTGATCCTCAAAGCATTCATCAATCTCAGAGATTTTTAATGGATGAGTGTTCCAAAGGTCTGAAGGAAATCAGATCTGGAGACATTAATGGATTAGGTGTTTCTTGAGAATTTACATACACAGCAATGGGATAAAACATCACGTTTGTCTGTGTAAATCTGTGCCAGAGCAAGGCAAAAAGGGAATTATACAGCAAATATCCTCCTGATGTTGGAAACTTTGCTCCTGGCATAGCTGACAGAGCAGTAAAAATCCCAGGATCACTGAGGCTGGAAAAGAGCTCCAGGATCAGAGTCCAAGCTGTGCCCAATCCCCACCTTGTCCCCAGCCCAGAGCACTGAGTGCCACAGCCAGGAACTCCTTGGACACCTCCAGGGATGGACACTCCAAACCTCCCTGGGCAGACCCTGCCAATCCCTGAGCACCCTTTCCATGGAGAAATTCCTGCTGCTGTCCAACACAGAGGGACAATCCCTTCCCTAGTCCTGCTGGCCACACTCTTTTTGACACAGAAACATTAACAGACTCCACAAAAAACACATTTGATATTTTTTCCCAGTCTCAGTCGGCTGTAATTCCCCATTGACCCCAAAAGAAACAAACACCCTTGGAAACAACCCCAAACAAACAGGCCAGAACCTAAAACCTCTTCGTAATACACACATATTGCACGAATATCCATCAAGCTGGAGAATCCCGTGAAAATATTTCCAGCACGCAAATTATTCAGATAGATTCACCTCTATTCGATTTCACTGCAGTGCCTAAAAATTCTTTGGGATTTCCCAGCTGGCCCTCAGACCATCCCACCATGCCCAGGTTTGTTGTGCTCACTGCAAACCCAGCGTACCTTCGGAGTTGAGGGTGATGAGGGTGACATTGTTGCCGATGCTCTGGCTGCCCAGCTGGCCACTGTTGGACACAGAGTCGCTGGCCTCGGAGCCGCTCTCGCCGTCCTCGTTGTGGCTGTCGTCGTGGCCTGGCACCTTCACCACGATGGTGTTCTGCCGGCGGCCTGGCACCGCGCTGTGGGGAGAGGGAGTCACCTCGGGAACACAGCCCGCAGCGGGAATGGGTGATGGCGGGTGAGAGAGGGAGTCACCGAGGGAAAATGGGCCCTCAGAGGGAATGCAGTGATGGTGAGTGAGGAAGGGAATCACCTGGGAAAATGAGCCCTCCGTGAGAATCGATGATGGTGGGGGAGGGAGGGAGTCACCTCAGGGAAATAGGCCTTGGCGGGAATGGGATGATGGCAGGTGAGGGAGGGAATTAACTTGGGAAAACAATCTCTCAGTGGGAATTGATGATGGCGGGTCAGGGAATCACCTTAGGAAAACAACCCCTCAGTGGGAATCGATGACAGCGGGTGAGGGAGGGAGTCACCACAGGAAAATGAGCCCTCAGTGGGAGTTGATGATGGCGGGTGAGGGAATCGCCTCGGGAAAATAGGCCTTGGTGGGAATCGATGATGGTGGGTGAGGGAGGGAGTCACCTCAGGAAAATGAGCCCTCAGTGGGAATGTGATGATAGCAGGTGAGTGAGGGAATCACCTCAGGAAAACAACCCCTCAGAGGGAATGCAATG
>VZRM01002573.1:1865330-1891876 GCA_013397955.1 Grantiella picta
TGCGATGGTAGTGGGTGAGGGAGGGAATCACCTCAGGAAAACAACCCCTCAGAGGGAATGCAATGATGGTGGGTGAGGGAGGGAATCACCTCAGGAAAACAACCCTCAGTGGGAATCGATGATGGTGGGTGAGGGAAGGAGTCACCTCAGGAACACAGCCCTTGGCAGGAATGTGATGATAGCAGGTGAGTGAGCGAATCGCCTCAGGAACACAGCCCTCAGTGGGAATCGATGATGGTGGGTGAGGGAGGGAATCACTTCAGGAAAATGAGGCTTCAGTGGGAATGCAATGATGGTGGGTGAGTGAGGGAATCACCTCAGGAACACAGCCCTCAGTGGGAATCGATGATGGTGGGTGAGGGAAGGAGTCACCTCAGGAACACAGCCCTTGGCAGGCATGTGATGATAGAGGGTGAGTGAGCGAATCGCCTCAGGAACACAGCCCTCAGTGGGAATGCAGTGATGGCGGACAAGCAAGGGAATCACCTTGGGAAAACATTCCTCAGCAGGAATGCAAGGATTGCGGGTGAGTGAGGGAATCACCTCGGGAAAAGGAGCCCTGGTGGGAATGTAAAGATTGCAGGCAAGCAAGGGAGCCACCTCAGGAAAATGAGCCCTGAGAGGGAATCAATGATGGCAGGTGAGCAGAGTCACCTCAGGAAAACAAGCCCTTTATTGGAGGCCTCCAGGGCCAAAGATGGAAAAATGTCCACAAAAGCCCACCTCCACTGGGTGAATGCAGTTTTAGAAGTTTAGCAAATTAGCATAATTGATGCGAAGAATTAAAAGCACAAGTAGAAGTACAGGTGATGAGGTAATTCCCCCTTGTGGTTCAGCCCTTTTCTGCTGAAAAATTCAGCTTTTAGATTACCTCCTATATTCATATCATCCCCAAAGTGTGTTGTTTCATTCCTAGGGCCTTTAAAGCATCACAGTCATGGAATATCCAAGTTTGAGGATCACTAAGTTCAATTCACAACCCCGCACATCATTATCAGGGAATTAAAGCCACTAATCAACAAAATAAATGCATTATATAAAGTCAACTCCTTTAAACCATTCTATCCTCGAAGCTATCCAGTGAAAGAAAAACAGCAGAAGGAATAAAAATCTTAGATAACAACTTTCTACATCTGCCTCAATGGAAAAGGCTAAGCCCGGTGTGCAAAACAAAAGAAATAGTCAAATAATATATAAAAATATATTAATTAAGACCATTTTCCACCCAGAATCCCCAGTTCTGCTTGTTTAAAATTTGCTCTAGATAGTCCAAGTTTTCCTTGGACTGCATCTCCCTCCTTCAGCTAGTTAAACACAGGATCCTGGCGTGTTCCCAAGGGATTGTGCATCCATGGAAAAATCCATAGCTATGGAAATCCACCTTGACCTGCCAGCTGCCAATGAACAGGGAGCTAATCCCAGAGGGAAGCAAGGGAAACTATCCAAGCCCAGGTTCAATGTTTCCTCACATTGTTACCTGAAGCATTCCTCACTTTTCCCTTCAAATTGCCTTTGGAATTACCTGCCCAAGGAGGGAATGAAGGGAGGATTGCAGGGAAGGTTACTAACTTGCTGAGGATGTTCTCCAGGGAATCTGCCGCTCTGCTCAGTGGCTCCTCCTGCCCCACCATCTTGGCCACGATGGAGTTCTGCCGGTCGTTGTTGAGGATCACTGTGGTCTGAGGGACAACACTGCAAGGAAATCACAGAGAACGGGAATGTAAAGGAGCAAAGCTCATAAATAAACATGGAGAGGTTTGAATAAGCCAGGGAGGGCCCGGGGGCTTCGCTCCCTCTGCTGACACCAGCAATCCATCCAGGGTGACACCTGCAGCACCTCAACCAGCCCGTTTCTCCACAGGATGGATGGCTCCAATGGAATTATATAAAAGTCCACGACCCCTGGGGAAGCAATAAGGAATTCATCAATTCAGGACACACAGGAGGAAGTGTGTAAATCACAGCTGAGTTGAATTCTTTCTGGGAGAATCAGAGCATTTTCAGAGGTACTGTGGCAAATTTCCAAGGTAATGCACTAGTTTCAGTGGGATAATTCCTAGGAAAAAATAGTTTGAAAAGATTTATTGCAAAAGTGATGATGAGCTTGGTTAAAGAGCATGTATTGTCCTCCAGGATGGGGAGATGAGTGGCACGAGGAGCATCAGAGCAAACAGGGCCAGACTGTAAGTTGAAATAAAAACATTAAACCACTTATTGTGTCCATTTCACATATTAAAAAAACCTAAAACGAAACAACAAAAAGCATTTCGTATGTGAGAAACCAGATAAACCTTCTCTTATCACTCCTGATGACAATGGAGAAGGAAATAACTCGAGATGTGTTAAGTTTACACTGGACTGCAAAAGTAAATATGAAGCAAACAATTGTCTGCGCATGCAGATTAGCACTTCATCTGTTTGCAGAGATTATTAACATTACTGCCACACCATCACTCAGTATTCCAAGGTGTGCATTTGATAGTTAAGACTTTTTGCTGTGCTCATGGAGAAGTTAAGGAGAGAAATTCTGGTTTAAATTTCCATTTCTTCCCACATTAAACAGCTCACTCTTGTTTTTCCTGGTCCAACATCCCAAACGTGACTGATGGGCATTTCTTTTCCCTCAGCTAATTGTTGAAACACAAATTAAGGCAATCTGGCAACAGCAAGTGCTTCCTTCAGCTGTACCAGAACACACTCTTGAACATTCATGTGTCTGTGTGAGGTTTAAGTGCCAAATTATCCATCGTTAGGGAAAGATAAGGCCCTGTCGTGGAGCTAAGAAGGAATGGATCCCAGTTTTGGCACAGATAAAACGCTTGACCCCAGATTTTTTGGCTCCAAACAGCCCAGGCTCCAATGCCCTGCCTCTCCCCCTCCCAGGGACTGCATGTGTTTCTTGCGACATACGGGATTCGTCATGGAACCCAAGGATCACTGCAGTGCAGGGCTGGGGAAGCTCTGGAAGATGTTTGGCTCATCCCAGACAAGGGAAGGCTGTGCCAGAGCGCCTCGTGTGCACGTGGAGCTCAGATTTTAGAGAGCAGTAAGTGAGGAGTTCTGTTGCTTTCCTGTTGTTCTCAAGAGAATCAGGATTAAGGGCACTTCCAGTCACCTGCTCAAGGAGAAAAACCCACACAGCTTTATTTTTAGCAAAAGGCAACTTCTGCCTCTTCTCTCCACACCAAACATTTCAAAAGCTCCACCAAATATTTGATAAAGCAGTGAGATGTGGCAGTGCTGGCCAGCAGCAACGTGTGTGAGCTCATTACATTTCCCAAAATGTCCAAACAGCTCCCCTGGAAGTTCTCCAATCCCAGTTTAAAATGTTCAAGTATTTTCACTCTTCCTTTTAGCCACTGCTCTTTATCACCATCTCCCTTGCAATCATTTCTGAAGGCCTGTTTAAAATGTCACTTACCAAAGTTTATTTTTAATGAAGACTTTGAATAATTAATTTCAACTGTAGAGATAAATGCAATAAAATTACATTTAGAAAGTCCTTAGCATTTTGCTCTTATTAAGTTTATATTTGAAAAAAAAGTTTTAGCACTAAAAATGGGAATAAAATAAGGAATTGGGGGTGGGGGAATTTCTACTTAAAATCAAAATATTGGACCAACTTGACAAAAAACCATTAAAATTCATTACATCCAAGTGCATCCTCACCCAGGATTATTCCAATTTCTTTCTTTAATCTCTCCATCTCTTTTTGAAGATGAAACAACTTTAACCATTCCTTCTGTACTAAAATAGAGAAAACACAAGGAAGGAGGAGGAAAGCTTTGGATATTCCCTCAGATCCCAAGTGAAGCAATTCTTTCTGAGTGCTGCCAGTACTCAGGGGGAAGATGGAAAGAAAATATTCTGGGGGTCAGGGGGAGTTTCACAAACCCAGAGTGTCTGCACTCAGAACTTTCCATTTGTGCTCACATATTCCTTTCCCCATATGCATTAGGACTTGGAGAGACTGGAGCAGCAATTTGCCTATTCTTGGACACAACTCCCTAAAAAAAATTTAAATGCACGCAACCTGCAGATATTAGAATATTTTGGGAATTTTTTAAATGCAGTTTACTGAATAATCAGTCAAATTACAGGTGAAAATATTCCTAAAAAATACTTTATCAACTAACGATTGCATATTTAGCGTCTGATTTTTTAAATTTTTTTTTAAATACAAAAGGCCAGTCTATATTTTGCCTAAGGAAATTGCTGCCAAAGGTCATTTTCAGTATGGAAAATGTGTGAGTCAGACCTGATCATTCATCTTCACAGCTGGGGTTGCATTGCCAATAAGCTGCCAATCACCCAGAGTGCAGCCAGCGACCCACAGGAACTTTTGGCAATGCCAGGAACATCCTCTCCTCCTCTTCCCAGCTGAGGTTTCCATTTGGAGAGAGAGGAAAACCAAACAGGAGAAATTCCATGACATTTCTCTCTTCCATGAGAGATCAAAAGTGTTTCTCCAAATGGCTGAGAATGGCTTGCAGTGAGATTTTCAGAAAGGTTGTTCCCCTTGTCCTCCACCCATGGACAAGAATGGAGAAGAATTAATGGGAAGAGGAGCTGGAATTCCTGCTGGAAACTCTCCAGCCTTAAGGAAAGCAAGTCTGGGGAAGAGCCCTTGAACTCTGGCATTTCCCAGTTTACTGCTGGGAATTAAAATTTAAATTCACAGTTCATGTGTGGGAGCTCTGGAGGAATATCACAATTATCCCTACCAGGGAGAAAACCTAAATATAACAAATATTGTTTTACAGTGTGGTGTTTTCCTTATTTTTTTCTGCTTTATCTTTCACTAACACTCGTGTTCATCCCTAACAACAGCCCCTCTTTGCATCTTTTCATCACTATTTAGGAAGATAATGTCAAAATGCTCCTTCCTCCTGATGGCCACCTGCTTCCTTTGCCTGCTGCTCACACAGTTAAGGATCCCTATCCAAAAAGGGATAAAACCCACTTAGGATCTCACACCGAAACAAAACCACAAATTGGCAAAGAAAACATGAAATTACATTGGATTTATGCCCCAAAAATGAATGCAGCTCCTCCAGAGAGCAAAGCTGTCAGCAAGCAGCCTGTTCCCCGAGCAGGTGGGAAGCCAAAGCTGCACAGGCACCTCAACAATTCAACTTTCAACTCCCAAATCCATGGTCCAGTCCCAGCTCAAGGCCAAAAAAGCAGCAGTGTCATCCATCATTTTCAGGGAGAGTCGAGGCATTGAAAATGATCCTTGGATTCTGTTTGACTCTTCCTTTTAGCAGACATCGCACAGACAGCCCCAAGGATGAGGTTCTGCCTCAGGACAAGCCAAAGTACACCAGCCATGGCTGGAAAAATCCATGGAGCTCAGAGGGATGGGATCAATTTATAATGAAGATAAGGCAAATCAGGGTTTATCCAAACAATTTAAGAAGAGTCAACAACAAATTTTCGACTCCAGTAAGTACAAATCAGAGGTTTTCCAAGTTACAAAATCCATCCTTACCTACAGAAGAGCCTCTGGCTGGCTGGCTGGAGTCAAAAGGACATCAATTATCAGCTTTAATTAATTTGATCCATCGATTTGAAATGCTGTTAAACTCTCCTGTGGATGATTGTGCTCTGAGAAAAGCTAAAGGCACCTGGAGAACCAAGCGGAGTCATTCCAAAAGGACAACACCCATTTCCAAGGAGTTCATCAACTCCCCAAGAGCCACAAGTGACCCCAAAGCCTCCTCTTCCCAAGCCAGCCTTGTTATTCCAGGGTTTTTACATCATCTCTAGGGTGCACAAACGATTTTAGATTTTGCTTTTTAAAAAATACGATAAAATTTTAAAATCTCTCGTTTTGAACACGACTGAAACTGTAAAAATTAAGTGTGGTGACACAGGGTCCAAGGAACCTTTTGCTTTTAAATTATACATAAAACCAGAAAAAATAGCCAAAAAAACCCCCAAACCAGCCAAAAATTAGCCAAAAAAAATATCTAGGCCACATCTGACATAACCAGGATTGAAAAGTGCTAGAAATTACATTAATTATGAGTCTTCCACTTTTGATTATGGCCAAGAAAAGGCCAGGTCACGCCATAACTACCAGGTCAATGCCACCCTTTCTGAAGATAAATGTACTCATAAAAATACAACAGCAAAGATATCTTGTTTTCAGACAGTCTGGAAAGAAATTTACAGTTATTACCCTTCTTTGAGCCTTAACTTCCTGAGCCAGATAAGGAGCAGCACTGCAGCAACTGCAGATTGTGCTCAGTGTGAAATGAGGGAGGCTGCACTGATCCTGAGTATGAAATTGTTGACTAAAACAGAAATTGTGGGTGTTTAAAATACATTTTATGAAACAGGGGTAACTACTTGGAATGCTTTATTATACAATTAGTTACTTCTAGGAGATTTTCCTGATTTTCTGATAAATTCTTATGTCAGCAGAAGTCTGATTTAAGCATTAAAATCTCAGGGATGGAGGAGGCAGCGTTATAAATTGGCTTTCAAGATATTAATTACAGCAAGTAATTACAGGAAGCGAAGCCTCACTGATCACCAGGTAACCAATAAATACAATATCAGGTTTCTACAAACACCACTGAGCTCTTGCTGAGGGGTTTGTAAGTAATTTCCACCAGGTAGTTCTAGTTTTCCTGCTTTTCCCAAGTCCCCAGCCAGCTCTGTGCCCTTTTCACCACACAGACATTTTCTAGCCAGGCCAAGGATGCTGCAGAAATCCTTGAATCCCAAGAAAACTGGAACTGAATCCCTAATTTCCATATCCCCTGAGGGCACGGGAAAGAAATCCCACTCTTCCCTCGGTATGAGAAACACAATTTCAGGAGTTATTGGGAGCAGATTTCCTGCCTCACCCTGCGCTTATGGAACAAAGAGATGGAGCTGGAGATATGCAAAAATGTACAGCTCCCGAAAAAAGGGGAAAATGCTGCTTGGGAAGATATTCCAAGTGCAAACAGAGGGATTTTTAGGGC
This sequence comes from Grantiella picta, assembly GCA_013397955.1. NCBI lineage: Eukaryota > Metazoa > Chordata > Aves > Passeriformes > Meliphagidae > Grantiella > Grantiella picta. The sequence goes on from VZRM01002573.1 coordinate 1,872,308, forward strand.
TGGAAATGCAGCAGTTCAGTGGCAGCTCTGCCAAGGAAAGCAGATGGAACAGTGGCTCCAATCTCAGAGAGACCTGGGAGATGTTAGAGAGCCATAAAGGTTGGGAAACACCTTCAGGATCAGCAATTCCAGCATTTTAGGCTGACTGATCCTTGGGAAAGACCTTCAGGATCAGCAATTCCAGCATTTTAAGCTGATTCATCCTTGGGAAAGACCTTCGGGATCAGCAATTCCAGCATTTTAGGCTGATTCATCCTTGGGAAGCTCTGAATGCACCTACTGCTCTTTTCCATCCTGCTTCAGGTAAAACTGGGGCTCTCCAAACCCTCTGCAAATTATTTCTTTTAAAATTACTAAACATTTAAATTATTCTATTATTTTCCAAAAGCAAGTCTGGTTGTTTTTGCAGCTTTTAAAATCAGGATCGCTGGTATTTTAAACTGCTGGAAATTTGGTATGCAAATGATTCTGGAACACAACCTAAATTCCTGTCATTCCCAAACCTTGTCCCTTTAATCACGAATGGATGACCTGCTCTCCTCTCCATTCATTTCTGACACTGAATTCACTTCCCAGCCTACAGGAAAAGTTTCCAGGCAGTGCTTTTACTGCTGGAGTTTCAAACTAACAGCAACACTAACAGTCAAAATATTTCAATTCTGCAAGGCTAGAACCCAAAAGAATAACTAAGGCTTTTCTGCCCCCTTCTGTTTATTGTCAGCTTGAGAAATGCCTTTCAATATATTGCGTGTAACACAGGCTTGCACGACCCAATGCTCTGCTTCATACAGATAAAGATTTTTAGAGTTTCACTGAACTATTATCCCATTTTCCAACATCCATGAGGTATAACCTGTCCCTTTTATTAAATAAAATCATCTTTTAATTGTTTCTTTAGGCAGAAAGCAAAGCATGAACCATATGAAGGCGTTGGGCCTGAACCAAATTCCAAGTCATGCACCTTTTCCATTTATTCCTGGAATTCAAGAGCTGGCTGTGCTCATGGAGCCATAGAATTCAATGCTCTGCTTTCCCTGGAATTCATCTCATCTATGGGATTTGGCAAGGGAGGAGGTTAACCCACATTTTAATGCTGCTATAATTGATTTTAAATGTTCTTAGACACTCATTAGACCAGTAAATGTCCCCCTAATCTATGTCTAAACTCAAATCCTGTTGGATTCCCATGTATTCCTCTTTTTTTTCCTTCCCAGAAACCCTTACATTTAAGGGATGGAGATTCTAAAAGAAAATAAAAGGATTCCCTGAGGTCTCTGGCGCAAACCAAGTGTTTCAGCTAAGTGGGAATAAATAAACTGTTTAGCCATATGTGGTTCAGAATGGACAGGAATTACTTCTGATCCTTCAAATATCCCAAATTAAAGGATTTCACGTTTATCCTTGGCTAAATTAACAGAGAAAATGTACAATTTCCTGGCAAAAATTGAAATATCAAAGCTTGTAACACATCTGAAACCTTTGCCTAAAACTTGAAGGAGCTTTATTACCTAGAACTTGATTTTCAGTGTAAATTCTCTTCAAGAATCCAAAACTACATCTTTCTGAAAGTTCATTTCAGTGTTTTCAGCCTGACAGCACAATTAAACCCTCAATTAGAAAGATCCAAGCCACACGTTTTCCATCCTTTCCCCAACCCTAAATCATCAGCTGCTATTTTCTCTGCTCTCCCTTGAATTATTGGACTCTTATAAATGACATTTCATCAGAAACAATTAACTCCAGACAAATTGCCCAAGCAATCCACAGTTCAAATCTTGGTCAGTTTGCAAAGCTGTATGGATTAATTCCACCCCATCCACGCAGGAATTATTGAACTCTCCAAAACACAGCTGAAATGTGAAATTGTTGGTTTAATTCCATACCTGACCTTTCCCTCTTCCCCTAAATGCTGTCTGGAAATCAGACTTTGCTTCCCAATTTATCAAATCCCACCAACAAATTCCTGGACATTTGGCTCCCCAATATCTCATTGCAAAACTAATGGAATGTGAAATTCCACAGGAACTCTGCTGTGGGAGCTGCAAGATGCCACTTCTTCCTAATCCTGGGGGAATTTGCAATAAATAAAAATCACAGCCACTATTTTTAGCTGAAAAAATCACAGCCACTTTTCAATCTCAAGTTGAATCGCTCATAAATAGAACAGATCACACAAATCCAGAGCATTCCACATGAAATCCATGTTTCCAGGAAGGTAAAATAAAACTGTGGATCTCCAGAGGTTGAGGCTGCCAAGTTTTGTGACAGATTAGGAGACTCTGGAAAGCATTGTCATGTTTGCCAGGGAATTGAAGATGTCAAGTTCTGGGTTTGTTTTTATCATAACACAGCCAAAGAAATAACACAACCCTGGAGAAAGAAAGAGCAGCTGACAGATAATCTAATAATGCCTTTATTTCATTAGTTCTGTTTATAAATTCTATTTTTGAATGCAGGACAGAACTGTGATTTTCAGAGAAACTTCTCTGTTACACCTCAAGAAGGAATTTGGGGTTTTCATCACATATTTCAGGCACAATAACTTTTCCAGGCTGGAATAGTGCTCAGTGCTGGCATTAAGGTGACAGACATTGACTTCCTTCATGCAAAAAACAATACAAAATAAAATTCACAAATTCTACTTGAAAAGAGAATGGGTTTATACACAAATGATGTGTAAAAACCCCTTGATCTCTTTATCACAACTGAAAACAGAAGACCCAAAAGGCTCAAAAAGTAACAGTTTTGTGGCCCAATCCATGAAATTATGAGCAGCCATTCAAATTCTGACTCCCTTAATTGAAATTTACCAAATTATTTTTATCAAAAATGTCCAAATTCTGCTTCTACTCCTTCTGTGCTCTTTAAAAACCTTGGGATTCTAAACAGGTTTTTTAAATTCATCAAGAGGGTCCTGAAGTGTTAACGATGATCTTTCCATGGTGTCAATATTGACTTTGTCCCCCAGCTGGGAGTGGAACCAAAATGAATGTGGTGAGCAGAGATCCCAGACAATTGTGCCATTTTCCTGCAGCCACTTCCTCCTCAATCCTTCAGGAAAACAGCAGAATTCCAGCTGGGAGAATCCTTGGGAATTTCAAACAAACCTTTGCTCCCAGTGCCAGCAAGTGCTGGCAGAGTGGAAAAGATTGGGGATTTATTGATCTCAGAGGGTTCAGCCAAAGCCAGGACAAAAGTCCAGCTGTGGTTGTGTCCAGGTTTCCCAAAATTCCCAAAATGTTTGCACATTTGCTGCTGGATGAGGCCTCAGGAAATACAGACACACCAAAGGATAAATAAACCTGGATTGCTGCAGAGTGACAGGAATTCCTGAAATCCTGGGCAACTCCAAATCTCCAAATCCAACCTTTCCAACTCACCCTGATTCCACCCCAAATTGTAATTTTGTGTAAATAAACAAATTTTATTTGTTACCTGACTCCCTCTCACCCCCAAACACATCCCACCTGCAGCATCCTCTGGTCCTCAATCCATGCTTTGTTTCAAATTGCCTCCTTTAAAAAAACTCAATTAAAACCTTCCTGCAAATTCAGGGGCTTCAGAAGCAATTCCAAGAAGGGACAATTAGCTCTTAAATTATGTTAAAACCAGCGAAAATCCTGAAGGTTCCCAATGTTAATTTATTTATCACGGAGTGAAATAAAAGGAAAGAGAGTGGTTTACATCACTTAATGAGTTATAATATCAACTGCAGTGAACACAGGGAAGAGACTCAGCAGCCACTGCTCGGTGATAAGAGCTGAGGAATTACTATTCTTTCTAAAAGTCTGGATTAGCATAGTGGGATAGTTTATTATAATCTGTAAAAATCCTCCTGATAAAAATGTAATTAGGTTGGCCAAGGGGTTTGTAACTCACGGAAAAAATAAATATATAGATGTATATAAATTTTTAAACAGAATTCTGGCTATTTTAGGTTTTATACACCAATACCTTGATTATATTTCTTAGGTTTGTTTGTTTTCCTAAAGGTTTTATGCAGGAGCAACAGTATTTTTGCTAAATCTAGAACAGTCCCCCTACAATTCATTCCAGACCACATTCCCTGCTTTACAACCTCATTTAAAATCATCTCAGCTCTCAATGTTGCATTATTTGACCCCAAACCCACTTGTACACAAGGAAACAATCCCACAGCAGAAGCACAGTTCTGGAATTTGGGGGATCTGGAGCCAGGAGGATTTGCCAAAAGGCACACTGCAAAGTGGGTGGACAAATCTCGTTCTGCAAAACCTGTTACACCCTGGTGATAAAATGCAATGGCAAAATAAACATGTTAATGATCCACACCTACAAAAATACAGCAAATTCGAACATCAAACTCATCTGGTACAAAACTGCATCTGAGGAACCTCCACGTTAATGACCCAATGTTCAACCCCCACCACATCTTGTCCAAGGACACTGGGGTGGATCTTGGCTCATTACCTGAGTGCAATTAATCCACAATTCCATTTCACTGCCCCATTCCCATGAAAGACAAAAATATAAACATTTTTATCTCTATACTTGTCATTATCAATTAGCCATGAATGCACATGGTACAGAACCATATGTTTGTGGTCTGTATTGCAATTTTATCACAAAAGTGGCTCAAGGAAAATCCCCGAGCTCCATTTACCTCTGGGTTTACTCCATTTACCTCTCAACACCTCCAACCTGGCTTTGGACACCTCCAGGGATCCAGGGGTAGGCACAGCTTCTCTGGGAGTCTGTGCCAAGGCATCAGCATCCTCACAGGGAGGAATTCCTTCCCAAAATCCCATCTCTCCCTGTTGTTAATAACAACAACTTTGTGCTCAAGCAGCAAACCCAGTGTTAGTTTGGTGGCAGGAGGATGAGGAGGAGGAGGAGGCTGGAGAATCCCATTGCTAGGGAGAAGCTGAAAATCCCCATCCCAAATGAACTCCTGGTGGAATTCCCTGGACAGGGAAGAGGGAATGCCAGGGGTGGAACAATGGCACAGCCCTTGCAGGCTTTGATTGGAACCAATCAACAGCGATAAAGGGTTTGATGGATGAGAGACATGGAATTCAGGGAAATATTTTGTCCCTGTGCAACTGGAGTGACCCCAAAGCCAAATTAAACACATCCAGCCCTATTTGCTCTCCAGTCCCACAGGCCACAGTCTGCTCCAGAACAAAAAGCCCTCAGTGCTCTGCTGGCATCACACGTTTGATAATGTGCAACTTCAGACCAACAGCAACAAATATTTGGGACAGAGAATCTCGCTGCCTTCAAGACTTCTATCTAAACGATGTTCAGGCTGGCTGAGAAGCTGTCAGCAAAAATCTGTAACCCAAACCAAAAGATGAAACACCATTAGCACACAGGACAGGTTTCTGATGGCTGCAGAGATTTAAAAACAAAACAAAACAAGCAGCTCAGGCCTGGCAAATCCCTTAAGGAACTGAAAACAGTACAATTTACAGAGGAAAGCATTCACTGAGCATGAATTAATAGGGTCCCAAAGGGGCTGTGGGTTCCTGAAAAGGTTTCTGAAGCCTTTTGTGCACAAACCGCAGTGAAAAGTTCAGCTCGTGCACAAGAACTGGAAGATCTCTAAAAGAATGACCAAAAAAATCAGCCCAGATTTCAAAAAGATTCTTTAAGAAACAATGATTGATAAAAGAGTATTTAGCAAAAACCCCGGTGTCAAACTGTGGTCACTTCCTCTGTGATCCAAGTATTTACTCCATGTACTTTATTTCTGTTATTACAGAGCTCAGCCATAATTAATCTTTTCAATGTATGAAGCCCCCAAAAGCAGAGGTAAAAGCAGACACAGCACCTACTTTAAAGAAAAATTAAATGTCTGCACACCTATGTAATGAAGAATAAAAAGTAGATCTTTAGAGAAGTATGAAGTGTTTTGTAGCCATAAAAATATGAACAAGGAGGAAGAAGTGTTAGAGAAAAGAGTCTTTTGTTAAGCAGCTTTCTCTGGCTGGGATCACCTCGATGATAAGCTGACAGACACATCAAGATTTAGGTATTTAAAACCACATTAGGGAAGTCAGACACAAAGGGACTGCAGGTCAAGCCTGCTCTTTCACCAAAGTGCATTAGATTATTCAACAGATTTTCCATCTCCAACTTCTAACTCCAAAATAAGCAGAGATATTTTTCTAGCAGGATTCTTTAGCAAACAAGCTCATAAAACACACTCCATTGTGTTTCTGGTGAAGAGAAGTAAAATGAGAAGCAATTAGAATGATGATGATGAACTCATTAAGTCAAAACAGCTATAAATAAAAGCAGAGCAAGTCTCAAAAACCTGTCTGAAAGAGCTGCTGAGGCTTTTCCAAGGGATGGATGAAGTAGTCTGGTTTAAGTCAGGATGAAATGTGGGAATAGCTGCAAACTGTCCCTGGATCAGTATCTGGGGCTAAGTAACATCACGAAACAAGCATTACCTTCAGGGTGAACGAATTCTACCACAAACAGCCTCCTGCCAGCTGTGCAGAGAGGAGAACACAACCGAACCTGACTTCTGGGGGTGTGAAAGCAGCGCAGAGTGCTGTGTCCTTACCATCTGACTTTATTGCAGGTCTGGGTGGCACCCAGCGGCGACCCTGCCACCATGGGCACCTGGATGGGGCTGTGCTGCTTGTTCATCACCAGGTCCAGCTTCTCCTCCAGGGACTTGCAGGTGGCCTCCAGAGCCAGCAGCTTGGCCTCGATGCTGTCCAGCCTCAGGCATATGGTCTGGTTGATGGAGTACAGGAACGACTGGAGAGGGAGAAAAGCAGCATTAAACACTTCTCCTCCATCCCAGTCCTAAGGAAGCTCCGGCTAAACGTGACTGGGAAGCAATCCTAAAGGAACTCGCAGCCTGTCTGGTGACAAAATTCACCCCTGATGACATCCAGGAGCGTTTCAGCAGGCTGATTCTTCCAGATCTTTACGCAGCAGCCAAAAGCAGCCCAGCCAAAGCCATTTTCACCTAAGCACTTTGTCAGGATGATTTCATCCACCGCAAAATCATCTCTAATGACTTGCCAAAGCCTTCCATTCCACATGTGAAAACAAAGGGATTATAAATCTCCGAATGCATCCTCCTGGATAAAGTTAAGTGAGTTTTTTTTTTCTCCTGCCCAAACAGATAAATTCAGATGATTGCAGTGGAAATTATATCAACACAAAAAACCTCTGAGACAATTAATGCCACTCACTTCAGTTTCCTGCTGAACAGCAAATCAAGAAAAGCAAATAAATAAAATCTGTTTTGCTAAGCAATCTTTTTCAAAAGAAAACATATTCCACCAGGGCTCTCCTGGGAAAACAGGCCATTGAAGGGAAGAGCTGCACACTGTGTGCTCTGCAAACAGCAGCTGTGCCACCTTGTGGCTCTGCAGCCACCGAACACCCCAAATCCCTCCTTGCAGAGCTCCAGCGCCTGGCATCACTCCAAAAATACAGAATTACCCATGGCACTGGCTGTGGCACTAAAATATTCATCATGTACTCACACTGCAGGGCAAAAACCAATCCTAAATCACACCAGTGAGAACAGCAGGGCGAGTTCTGAGCTCCTGAACCCGAATTAAATATGAATTATCTATCAGGAGAATGTTGTTAGCTTCAAATAATATTTTAAAACATGCTGAAAGTATCTACAAATCGTAACACAAATACATCCTCGAGTTTATCTTCATTGGCTTTATCAAAAAATGTACCGATTCTGATGTTTTGAGTCAGTGGAATTAATTCTGATGATATTTTATATTGCATATAAAATCCTCGCAACCAATTCTACACTGGAAAATAATACAATTATTCAGATTTTAAAATTTAAGCCTACAAATGAACAAGAATAATTCCAGTATTAGGTATAAAGAGTTCATTTTATATTCTTGCAATAACTTTCCCTAAGAAAGCAAACTTCATTTGCATTAGAAATCAAACCAGGAAAGGGCACTGAATAACCTTAATTGAGGGATCCTGGCAGTTGATTTCTATCCTCTGCCGTTTCAGGGAAGGTTCCACATCATCATCTGCCACCTCATGGTTCTCCAACACAACTGCAAAGGGAAAAAACCATTGCCAGAGTTTAGAACCCAAGAGGGCAAAGCTCAAATTCAAAATACATACGTCACGTGGAAAAGAGAAAAGCATGTAAAATGTATAATTGGCATATTTAATGTGTTCTTTGACACTTCCTTTGTTTCTGTCAAATTGTGACAGTGGTGATGGGAGCAGGTTTGAGTTCCTCTACCAAACTGAGCAAAGACTTTTGAAGGACAGGAAGGTCTCAGCTTCTCCTTCAACTCTTTGGGGACATTTCTGAAGTAACTTTTTCATTTTGTATCAGAAAAGCAGTTTTTTTGGACTGTGTTTCTCATTTCCATTATTTTCTTTCAGTCATTAACTGGCATTGGCCGCAGAGGATCAACATCTCAATATATTTTTACTTAGTAGATCAAGTTCTGAGCAAGGGATATCACAGTATTTGCTTTCAGAAGTGTTCTTTAATTTTATTGTCCAAAGAATTTTAATAATGTGCAAGAAAAACTGTTTTATATAAAGAATAAGAATTCCTAACGGATGGGTAATTTGAGGGAAAGCCTAAACTACGTGTTTGGTTTAGGGAAAAACAAAAGGCTGTAGGAGGTCACGTTTCATTGAGTTTTTGGGGTTCGTTTAACATTGCACAAAAAAAAAAAAACCCCAACAGACAATAAAGAAAAGTGAAATAAAACAATCTGATTCCAAAGAAAGGGTTTGGAATAGCACAGGAGAAGCTATGGAGAACATGGGATGTAATCTTGAAAAGCATCTTGAGGAGTAAAAAGCTGGTTTGTATTTGAAAGGAAAGCTCAGCAGCGATTTCCAGCTCAACAATGGGCACAGCTGGACCTGCTCTTCATACCTGGATCATCTGGAGCGAGGTCCTCAACAGCAATCTGAACCACATCTGCCAAATCCTGCTCTGACATCATTCAGAACCAGGCAGCAAAGCCTCCCTCAGCACGGCAGCTCCCCAGGGCACTGACTGCCCAGGCATGCAACCCTGCAAAACAGCAGGAGGTGTTAACGTTTGGGAAATCTCTGATCCAGCACAGTGCCTTGCAGTTTTCATGCTCCTTCTAGAAAAGACTCAGTTCCAAGAGAAATGACCAACCTAAGAGGGATTATCCAGTGGCATCCACAGCTCCTTCTCTGGCCACCTCATCGAGCCCTGCAGCAGCTCCATGAGGGAATCTGTCCCAGGCTGAGACTGCAGCTCAGGCTTTCCTTGCTTTCCCTTGCACATTCCCAGTGGATAAGGAGAACATTCAGGGTCAGAGACTGAAGGGATCACAAAGCTCACAAAGCTCCAGACCACGCTAGGTTTGCAAGAACTGCAAATTCATGTCTGAATCTTAACAGGCCTCGAAAATCTTCCCAAGTTCAGTGAGAACGAGGAGCTCCCCCACATCCAATCACACCTAGACTTAAAAGAAAACTTTTTTCTTCAGGATGATCTTGCCTGGTTTTTCTACAGCTCAGCTCCAATGAAACCATTTTCAGGATACGGTTCTGATTTTAAAGTCAAAATGATTTCTCAGCCTACTTCCCCTGGAATTCTCAGTCCAGGTTATTTATTAGTGTTTTAAGAGAAACCGTCAACCTGTAAAACTGAAATAAAATCACTGCAATCTCTCCTATCTGTGTTTTCTTACAAAGGGATGGACAAGGAATACCAAGAGATCAGTGGATTTTTTTCTTTTTAACGTGGAGTAAAAAACCCTGGAGAGATAAATTGAGATTTACTGATGGAAATGATAATTCATCCATTAACACTGACAAGGAATCAAAGCCAACTGTGCATAATGATTTTCCTCTTCGACTTGAGCCCAAGAAATCCATTAAGCCAGACAGGGAGAGGATGAATTTTTAGGAGAGCAACGTAACCTAGAGAAGAATTCTCAGCGAGCCCATCCAGCTCCAAACATCTCCAAATTGTTTACTCAAAATACCAGCACTGCCAGCACTGAGTCACTTGAAATTCTGCTCATGGTGAAAGGCTTTTGGGCCAGCACAGACTGTGGCATTAAGCCCAAAAATCCTGGCAATCCTTCCGTGCGTGTGGATGCCATTTTGGCAAAGGGAATTTGCCATTTCTGAGAAGTCCTGGTGGGCAGCCAGGCTGAGCAGAACAAAGCAGCTGTGCTGCACTCGCTGTTCCATCGTGCTGCACATGGCTGGGGAGAGGGAGAGCTCTGCCCTCAGCTCCAGGCACTCAAAAAGGCTGAATTAGAACAAAACCCAACTGGTAAAAATCTGATTATCGACTCTAATTCGTTTTGTTGTTTGCAGGACTCACTGACAATGCAGGTGTTGCACTGAAACCGCTCAGAGCTACAAATGGATCAGGATTTTTAAAGCAACCTGAAGGAATTGCAGTGATTTTGTTTGTATCCACTTTAATGCTTTGCATATTTAGCACAGAAAATACTGGGTTTGAAGGGATTCCCGTGGAACATCCAACTCCTGGCCCTGCACAGCCAGCCCAAAAATCCCAGCATGAGCCTTCAAAATTAAATATTAAATAACCACTAAATTCAACCTTTCTTCAACACAAGCACACAATAATTTTGCATTTCCAGCAAGTGTTCTCCACCTCTCACAGGTCATAGTCTGGAATTGTTCGATCTCATATCAGGAATACCCAAATATTCTGTCCCAGAGCCTTGAAACAAGGGCACAACACCAACCTACAACTGGTGGAGCAGCTACAACACACACACAGCAATCTGTCTTCATGACATCAGTATTTATTCCCATCTCAACTAATTTTATTCCAATTTCACTAAGTCAGACACAGCTTGGAAGAAATCAGCCACAATTCTGCCTTCCCAAAGCCAGAACAAAATTCCCTTCTGCTGCCACCAGATCTTGAATCAAACCATAAGGGGAAAACAAATAAATTTGTTATCAGCCCTGGGTGCGGGGATTAGGAAAGCAACATCCAAGGAAGCTGCAGCCACTGCAGTTATCACCCCTGAATAAAGTGTCCCTCTTCCAAAATCACCATTTCAATTTCTAATAGTAAATTTTACCGGTGGGCTGACCTTGCTTTCAGATCCAAGGGGAAAAGCCTGATAAAATTTAACAGGATGAGAGTTAGAGGAGTTTATCAGCTTCAAAAAGCTTCAGTCAACAAATTTAGAATAACTTTGCCATTCTAGTTTCCACGTACTTTACTCGGTGAAGTATTTACCAGCATTTCCTCCCATAAAACACCCTTTTTCTTGAAATTTGCTCTATATTCCCCCTTTCCCCCCCTTAATTTCCATCTTCTGGCTGAAACTCTAGTCCCCATTAAATCTAAATTAAATGTATATACATTGGCATTGAGCCACCAGTGCTGAACCATTCCCAGGAACAAATATTAAGTTATAAAGAAGAAATATTAACAGAAAGCCAGGGAGCTGAGGATAAACCACAGGATAAACCACTTCTCCTCCCCCAGGCAGCACGTGGAAGTTGGATCAACACGGGAATATTTTACAGTCAGTTTGCCATTTTCTGGGGGAAGGGATGGCGAGGAAGGGATGAGGAGGAAGGTTTTACCAGGCGACGGAAAATATTCCATGAAAGGAGGCTCTGGCCAGCCAAGCTCACACCAATTCCAGCCCAGAGCTTTTCATGGATCTATGCTGCACTGATGGATTCTCCCAGAGAATTCCAGGGGCTGGAAGAGCCTCCTTGGACTGTTAAACTGAGGAACAGGTCATGGTGTGTCCTGCAGGGATGTCCTCCCCTCCATTCCCAGTGCAGCCCTGTGTGACTCCAGAGGGGACAGGCTGGATCCATGGGGAGCTGTGAGGTTCCACATTTGGAACACAACAACCCCTGGAGCTGCAGGCTGGGCACAGGGGCTGGAAAGCTGGGAAAGGACTGGGAATGCTGGGACAGTGGATGAACAGAGCCCAGGTGTGCCCAGGTGGACAGAAGGCCAATGGCACCTGGGTTGTCCCAGCCCTGGCGTGGCCACAGCCCCAGACTCCCCTGTGCTGGCTCTGCTGAGGCCACACCTGCAATTCTGGACAGGTTTGGGCTCCTCCAAGACAGACCTTGAGGGGCTGGAGCTTGTCCAGGGNGAGGTTTGGTGTGTCCACCCCTGGAGGTGTCCGAGGAATTCCTGGATGTGGCACTCAGTGCTCTGGGCTGGGGACAAGGTAGGGATTGGGCACAACTTGGACTCCGATCCTGGAGCTCTTTTCCAGCCTCAAGGATCAATTCTGTGAAATCCCAGCTACCCCAAACATTTCTAACCCCTCAGACCTCTCACAGCCAATTCCCAGGGCAGCTCTTCCACTGTTCCCCCTTTCCCCACTGCAGGCCAGACCCCACTTTGCTCCCCCCATCCAATAATCCCACCACACACCTGCTCCTGCTGGATAATTTTCCCTCATTTTCCCTCAGAAAAGGGAGCAGAAAGCCTTGAGCATCCCTATAAGCACTTCCCTCAAAGTGGCTCCACTACTAGAACACTCAGAAAAACTCATCACAGACAACTAAAGATATAAATATAAAGCTGATTAGATAAATTACATTAAATATCTCTGCCAATACTCTTACCCAGAATTGATACACTTAACACAGAATTCAATCAGCCTTTGTTTAATTAAGTAAATTAATATTTGTAAGCAACTAAATTAAATTCACCTGAATTCCAGATTAGCTTTTCCACACACAAGTTTAACGTAATTTAATTAATCCATTTTAAAACATTAATTCCAAATAATTCTTCTGAGCAGCCCCTTGTTAACAAAGCTATTTACTGAAATATCTGATGGCTTTACCAAGTCACAGGGCACCATTCCAAAGTGGATAATCAAACCCATCCAATGCCTTGTTAACACAGGAAAACATACACAAAACATAAATCTTCTCTCTCATGTTAATTAGCCAGGGTAAACATTATCTTTAAAAAAAATAAAACCACATTCTAAAGCTCTATTTGGAGTGTGGAGTTGAACTGCTCTGGGTGGAGCAGCTGAGCTCTCTCTTGGACAACATTTTCAGTGCTATTGATAAATTAAATAACTTCCCTCAGACTCCAGCTTGCACTGTGGCAAATATTCCTTGCTGGTTGTGTGGGAAAAGCTGGAAAATGCCATTTCCCTCACAGCCCCAAGTGTTCTTCCTCTCCTTCAGTTCACTTTTCTCTAAAATCAATTATAGGCACTTCTCAAATATGGCTTTTCTGTTACAGAGATCTTTATGCAACCTCACTGAGAAACATGGAATTATTTGGGTGGGAAAGGACTTTAAAGCTCATCCTGGGAAATCCATTCCAGGGCCTCCCCACCTTTATTCCTTGCCAATATCCCATCTCACCCTGCCCTCTGTCCGTGTGAAACCATCCCTTTGAATGAATTTAGCCAATGAATTGAGCCCAGCAGAACAATTTTCTGAGCCAATGGGACAAAAGTCCTTGTCCTGCAAGAATAGCGACACTTTAGTGACACTTTGACTAATCTAGTGACACTTCCAAAGGTGAACGCAAGGAATAAATCCAACACATGTCAGTGCTGATCTCCATGAGGACAACTCTGCAGGACTCAATCACCTCATGCTGAACAGGGATTATGGTATAAAATCATCCACCCTCTCCAGGGAACATCCAGAGGACAAACACTATTTTGTATTTTAAAAATGGTATTTAAAATACTATTCTTTGGGGTTTTATTGAAGCCCCTGAGGTCTCTTCCCTGCAGGGAAACAGCCCAGAAGGGGCACAGAGCTGTCTCTGGGCAAAGACTCATCCACAGCACTTAACTCCACTTGGGAAGCAAACTATGGAATGCCAGCAGAAAGAAGAACATATCAGAAGGTGCTCAGGAAAAACCTCCTCTGGAGGCTCCAAAGGCAGCTAACCTGGCACAGCCCTGCTCTGACCCTCTGGAGTGTCCTGGGGAAAAAATCCTGGAGGAGCTCGAGGGACACAACTGGGAATGTTGGCATCAATGGATACATGAAGTTACTCCCAGAGTTACAGAGCTCAGGACACAACAATTCTCTTTTCAGTGCTGCACTGTGACTTGCAACAGTTTTATAATCCAAAGCTTTTCCTCCAGGATAAAATCGCTTCGGTTGGCAGCTGGAATGGAGCCTTCCTGCGCTAATTCCCAATTCCCAAAAAAGCCACAGCAGTGCAAATGTTACTGCTCTGGAACAGGGGAAGAACAACAGAAGAAAAAGCAACAATTTCAGAGCATGCAAGGCTCAATGTAAATCCAAAAGCCTCCTTTGAGCCCCAGCTCTCTGCAGTCCATCACAATGTGAGGTTAAAACTCAATTTGGGGGGAAGAGATCAGATTTACACCTCTTTCTTACTACCCAAAACTACGAAGGAGAATAATTTTTCTAAGCATCCGTTTGGCTGTCACCCTTATTCTCAGTCTGCTTTAAAAGGCAAGGAAAAACATTTTGTTTCAGTTAAATTTCATAGCAAAATTGCCCAAGCATTTCAGTTTAACAGTTTAAATATTAGTGTAATAATAGACAAGCAGCTTTGGTTCAGGCAAAGATCAGAAAAAGTGTCTATTCTCCAAAAAAAATGACAGAAATATTCCCTATCTGGGAAAACCAGGACAACAGCAACAACATTCTGCAGATGGATCTATCAAATAAATATCACTCACAGAGATAATATGGTGATGGACTCAAATGCAAGTGGTAAAATTCAGACAGCAACTGAAAAAAGGAAGCTGTTGCTCCAGAAATAAAGGAGCTGGAAACTTTCCGGAGTACAAAACCTCCCAGGGAGGCAGAAATTCTCCAGTATTACCACCAAAGCTCCCGTTATTATTGCTGGTTTATTGTTTTGCTTTCAGAAATATTCGCCTCTTTAGGGTTTTTTTTTCATCCCACCTGGTACGAGGCTCTGTTTTGCTTGGATGTCTTTTCCCAACTCTTCTAACCCTGGCAGCAATCCTAACACAACACCCAACAAATAATCCAGAATGCCTTCCCTGCTTCCCAGCGTCCTCCAGCCCGCTCTGGCACGAGGATCAGCAGTGGGTGGTCACACAGCCCAGGAATTCCAGCCCACATTCCCTGGGGATGTTGTACAAACCCTGTTCCTGCTGCCATGCCAGCCCCCCTCTGGCACAGCCTGGATTTAATCATTCCCGAGGGAGGAGGGAAGGCTGTGTTCACACGTCACAGCTCCATTTGCAGGTGCTTGCACACACACAGAGGCCTGAATTCAATTGACAGACATTTAATCCCATTGAACTGCAGCGGCTCAAGCCCAGGGAGGATCTAAGTGCTTGCAGATTCCAGATCTCTGCATCCTGGTGGGATCGTTCCCGACAGGGATCACTCACACCACGCACCATTTGCACAGTTTGCTGAAAAGCAGCGAATGTGAGACAAGAGCTGCCCAGACAGCACATTCTGTCACGTTGTTTTCTTGTTTTCATCCACTAGGTGGAGGGTTTTTATTGGTAAAATAAAGCTCCAAAAATCCGGCTAGAGCTTCCCGGGGAGGGTGAGGTTGGAGAGCAGGAAAAGGTTCTTATCCCAAAGGGTGGAACAGGGAATGGGCACAGCCAGAGCGCCACATTTTGGACAGTGCTGCCAGGGATAGACAGGGTGGGATTTTGGGAATGTTCTGTGCAGGGCCAGGAGCTGGACTGGATGATCCCTTCTAACTCAGGGGATTCTATTATTGCAGGAAATCCAAAGAACTTCCAGAATTAGTTTCACACACCTTCCACTGTCCCAGGTCACTCCAAGCCCCAATGTCCAGCCTGGCCTTGGACACTTCCAGGGATCCAGGGTTCTCCTCACCCTACAGCCAGGAATTCCTTCCCAATATCCCATCTATCCCTGCCCTTCTCCACCTTAAGGCCATTCCCTCCTAGCCTGACAGCTTGCCCTCAGCAACAAAAGAGAAGAATAATACTAATAATTTACAGTTTTTCCCCATTTTCTACTTTTCCTAATATGTGCACTGCAAGTCCTCTACAAACTGGACAAATTTCTGATCCAGCAATTCCAGAGGAGACAAGGAATCTCCAGACAAGGACACACCACGCTGTTGGCACAGTCCTGCTACGACTAAAAAGCAGGAAAGCCAACATCAAATCCAACCTGCTCACTCCAAAGTCTTCCAACAGATTTTCCTGCTGTAGCCATCAAGGAAAAGGAACCATTCCAGCTGCCAAACCAGACCTCAGCACTGCTTTGAAACACAGGGATACCAGGATTTTCAAATTCTTGCCAAAAATATTAACGAAAACAAACTGAAGAGCATCATTTCGGCAGGGAAATATAGAGGGAGTAGTTCTTCAAATTCTGAATTATTTTCATAGGATTATTTAGGGTGGAAAAGACCTCTGGGATGATGGAGCTCACCCTGAGCCCAATGCCCACCTTGTCCCCAGCCCAGAGCACTGAGTGCCACAGCCAGGAATTCCTTGGACGCCTCCAGGGATGGACACTCCAAACCTCCCTGGCACAGCCTGAGGCTGTTCCATCTCCTCCTGTCCCTGTTCCCTGCCAAAAGAGACCAAGCCCCATCTTGCCTCCAAATTATTAATTTTTCATTTATACCACCTGATCCTGGCTTGTCAGTTCCCCTTCCTTTCATTAAAACAAAAAACCCAACTGAATTCAGCTTTAAACTCCCCAAACCATGAATTCAGGGGTGTTAGAGAAGATCAGGGATGTAAAAGGTAACTTCCCAGCTGCCATCAATTCCCCCCATTCTTTTCCACTATAAAACTGATTTTCAGAGTTTTGAACTGAATATATTTTTCCCTTCAGTGCTCTAAGTCAGGGAACAAATGGGAAACAACATCAAATGATTCTGTTCAACAGACAACATTACAAATTACTTTATTTCAAGTCCCACGTGCCCAGGGTGTGACAAAATTAAACCTTTCGTGTATTTTTCAGTCTAACTGGTTGCAAAATTCAGTACTTAACACCAGCTTTAAAAACCTAAACCTGCAAGGAAACAAGTGGTTTATGTGACCGTGAAGACGTTTTATTCTTTTTATTTTACTGGGGAAAACAAAAAGATGATGATTAGCCTTCCAAATGAGTATGGATAAAACAGAAAATAAGATTATTTCAATTGTTAATGACTGAATATCAAGTTTCAGACTAAAGGAAATAAACCTGTGACCAAAATTTTATTGGCAAAGTTTTGTACACAGAGATATTTTGTGGTCTCATTCCAACCACTGGCTTTGCTCTGTCTCCTCCTACAAGTGGCTCAATCCCAGCAATTCCAATTCCAGCGTTCCCTCAAGGAAAGAGATGAAAACCCTGAAATTCTGACAAAGCAAAGCCACTTGTTGCTCCTGCACCTCCAGAGCTTTCAAGTTTTGGGAAAAGCTCAGGAGAAAAACCAGAGACAAACTGAATCCTCACAAACAGGAGGATCTGCCTGGAACTGCCACGGGTGTGAATCCCACAGGACAGAGCAGCTCCCTGCCAAGCCAGGGAAATTCCAGCAGCAGCAGCTCTGCTCACACCGAGCTGCACTAAAAACTGATTTTCCCCTCACCTGATCACCCAAAATTCCACAAAGAGGATGTTAAAGCAGGCAGGAAAGGAGCTTTTTTCAAATTTATCTGAGCAGGTGCTGCTGGAAGCCGTGCAGCTGTAAGCATTCATAATTAGCACCACACCCTTAATGGGCTTATTCAATTACTCTGGATGTTATTAATCAATTAGTCCTTTAAAAGACCTTAATTAACACCTGCTCTGGAACCACACAACTTGCACATGGCTGGGTAATTCAGACAGAAAACCCAGGTGCTGTAAAAGAGAAGGGAAACTAAAACAACAAAATTATAAAATATTTTCGTCCTCTGGAGGAGATGGAATGTTTTCCAAATCCAACCTCCATCTTTTTATGCTCTTAATAAATTAACTCATCTTTCTTCCTAACATCTACTGTTGAAAATGGAACTAATGCCAAGGTGTCATTTAATGATAGAAAAAGGTGCTTGGGGTATCACAATCAAAGTCTTGTTATTGTGGTCCATTGATATAAACATCTATTTTTCACATATATATATAAAAATACTTCCTAACAAAGAAAACCTACTGTTCCAAGACTCACTGCTATGAAACTGAAACACGCTTGGTATTTTAAAATCTTAATTTCAAAGTTACACAAATTTCAGGTTTGCTTCTTGAAATCCTGATGTCGACAGGGCACCACACCTCAGATAACCTCAGAGAAGGAAAAAAAGTAGCAAAAACCACTCTAAAATAGCATTTTAAAGCTGCTTCCACCAAAGCAATTGCTCAGTTGCTAATAACCCTTGTTTACTTCCAAAAAATCTTCCCTGGAGAACTCCAGAAATAACCTGATCCATAAACTATCCGTGCCATAGCAGGATAAAATGACTATATTTGGTTAAGTATACAACTTCCCACCGTGGATGGATTTAAAAATAAAACAAAAAAAAAAAAAAAAAAGAGGGGGAAGGGGGGGGAGGCAACACTTGAATTTCAAATAAGGGCATAGGGATACCGAGTGTGTTCAGAGAATCATGGAATCCTGAAATGGTTTGGGTTGAAGGGACATTAAAGCTCATCCAGTGCCACCGCTGCCATGGAAGGGGCACCTTCCTCTGTCCCAGGTTGCTCCAAGCCCTGTCCAGCCTGGCCTTGGACACTGCCAGGGATCCAGGGGCACCACAGCTTCTCTGGGCACCCTGTGCCAGGGTCTCCCCAGCCTCCCAGGGAAGGATTTCATCCCAAAATCCCATCTACACCTACTGTCCTTTGTCAACCAGCTGCCCGGGATGAAGAGGACACAAACACCAACTCTGATATGGGTGTGAAAAACCTCCTTTAGCACTGAATGAGCGCCCAGCCCAGCCCAGCCCCTCCCAGGGCTGCGGGGGATGAATGCCGGGGATGCTCCCTGTCCGTGCCCCGCGCTCGGGCACTGCTGCAGCGGGACAGGGCGGATGAAAGGAAGGATGGATGAAGGGTGGATGGAGACAGCGCTCCCAGCCCAGCCCCACCGAGCAGGGCAAGCTCCGGACACATCCCGGGGGACAGCGGGACACCGAGCCAGCACTGGGGAGCCCGGCAAGGGGGTGAGCCCCGGAGGAGCCAAACCTTTGGGCAGAAGTGACATTACAGCTCATCTCATCCCAGCCCTGCCACGGCAGGGACACCTTCACTAGCCCAGCTGCTCCAAGCCCCGTCCAGCCTGGCCTTGGACACTGCCAGGGATCCAGGGGCAGCACAGCTTCTCTGGGCACCCTGTGCCAGGGTTTCACCACCCTCGGAGGGAGGAATGTCTCCCCGCTATCGAATCTCGGGTGACCCCCTGAGGGCGATGGGGGGAGGCGGAGGGAGGCGCGCGGCCCCCCCGCCTCGGCCGCTCCCTCCCCGCCGGCTGGAGGCCCGGGGAGCCCAGCGGGAGCGCGGTGTGTGCTCGGTGTCCCCGTGCGGGGCCGTGCGGGCGGCCGGGGGTGGCCGCGCAGCGGAGGCTCCCGCCCGCGGGGCGCCGCGTTACCGTGTGAGGCGGGCGCCGAGTTCTCGTGGTGTTTTGTGCGGCGGCTGCGATAA
>VZRM01002573.1:1892039-1904175 GCA_013397955.1 Grantiella picta
GACGCCCCCGCCCTTCCCCGCCGAGGCGCCGCAGCGGCAGCCGGACTACGAGTCCCAGAGGGCAGCGCGCGCGCCCCCGCAGGAGCACGCCGGGACCTGTAGTACGCGCGGGTGGCGCGGGGCGTGCCGGGAAGTGTAGTCAGGGAATCGCGGGATCCCGGGAGCGCCGAGGGTGGGAAAGAGCTCCGGGATGATCGAGTCCCACCTGTAACCGACGCCCACATCGCTCCCAGCCCGGAGCACTGAGTGCCACANCCTGCCCTGGACACACTCCAGCCCCTCAATATCCACAGCACTTGGCCAGCAGAGCTGTCAGCCAGCAGATTAAATGTGGCTCTGCACCTCGAGAGTCATCCACACCATTCCCATGCTCTACTCCATCACATTGCTCCCCCTCTGCCAGCTCCTGAGCACTGAACTGGGATGAATTGAATGTCAGCTGTCATGTTAAAGAGAAATGTCACAGTGCCCGGAGCAGAACTGAGAAGGCAGCAAGTGGGAACTTGCTAAATTAGCTCAGCAGCCTCACTTTTCTGGCACTTGTGCTCCTGTGTGTGCTGTGAGAACAGGAGGGCTGGGCGAAGGTGGGGAACGCTCCATGAATCTTCTGGGGGTGACAAAAATATGCAAAAGCCCAAAAAAAGAAGCACGGAGGAAGTGGATGCGAATGGCTCTTAAAGAGGACAAAGATTAGATGGTTCGATGTCTTTAGATAGCACAGTGTTGCCCAATAAAGACCAAACACACTTCATTTTTCAGCTTCAGTGTAGCCAGCAGTGAATTTCAGACTTCTGCATTCAAATATTCCTTAAATAAGATGCATGGTGAGGTTGTCCAGTGTCATGTCACACAGCTGGATCCACTCTGGTTCAGCTGTAACTGGTTCTCCTGACACCTGCAAACCTGGTGTGGTAGAAGTTGCTCCCTCAGTCACGTTTGGAAATGCTCGGCTGAGTGTTGATTTATTTACTGTGTTCCCCCCCTTCACAAGCAGATTGGGCAGTTCAAACGTTAAACTACTTAGAAACTGACTTTTCACACTGGATTATTTCACGCTTTGCTGCGCAGATTTGCCCTGGAACAGTTTTGCCAAAGTTTCTGCTGGGCTCAAGCAGTTGCAGGTCCCAGCTGGAAAAACAGGGATACAAATATCCGTGTTGCACCAGCTGTTGGTAAAAGCTTTGCCATCCTAAAGCTGCCCTGAGTTCTCATAATTTCATAATATTCCCATCCCAAAGATGATTAACTCCTATTTGCTGGAGGTGTGAGATGCTGCTCCTCTGGAGAGCCATGGGTCATTGCTCAACACAAACACACGAGCTGTCATTGTCATAAACCACTTACAGTATTTGTCTAAAGTTACTTTATCTCACATTAACTGCAGGAAATGCTGGCGGGATCCAGCTGATGTCTGATCAGAGATAACAGCAGAACAAACAAATAAAACAATTTAGCACTAAGGGAGGCTGCAGCACCTCCTGCTGCTAACCCACTCTGATCCAGCAGTTGGGAATCCACAATTGCCTTACCCCTTGTCAGAGCTGTTCCCTTTTTACCAGATCTTTCTGTTAAAGCTGAAGGCCCAAATTTGGCTTTTAGTCTTTGATTCGCAGTACCAATGAGTGATTGACCAAAGGCTAATTGCTCCCTGTGCTTCATGATCTCCTGAGCTTTAGAAGCTCCCAAGGAATCAGCTCACCTGATATTTCTGCAATAATTGGATGAAATTCAGTGAAATCTCCCTCTAGTGAATGAAGGCTTCACTTTTCCCTGGGATAAGTCTGCCTATGAGCAAATGCCAAGAAGAAGTTGATACACTGGATGGTTTATTCTGATTTAAACCATGATCATTAGGTGCCTACCTCAATTCCATTCTTAATTTCCTTTCCCCATATAAAAATGACTGAATCTTCAGAGTACCAATGTATCAATTTAATTTTTTAATTTTATAGAAGAAAATAACTCCTGTTATGCCATGTTAATTTGTTGTCTGAAATAAAACAAGTATTTATTTGTTGTTTTATTTCCTCACATTTTCATGCTGGCTTTTTCAGTCTCTCTCTTGCATTTTATGTCTGTTTTTTGCCATGTAATGAGGAATAATTTGCTTCCAGGAAGTATCCAGCTTATTTTACCCTGGTATCAGCATTCATTTCCTATTGTTTTCTAAGGAAGTTGCTGCTTTCACATGCTTTGTGTGGATCAGGAGAGATTGGTATCTCATTCATTGGTTTCTTTTTTTTTTCATTAGAGAAAAAACCCTTCCCATCGCATCAAAGGTAAAATATTAACACACTGTGCACACAGTTTTGCAGCTGCAGCAGCAGCAGGAAAACAAAGGTTGCCAAACAAAGCATTTGTTTAAACAAGTGACAGACATTCATAATTATCCTCAGTGCTGAGCATGAGGATAAAAGGACCAAGGGATGGAGAAGATGTGAGCAAGGCACAGAAGTCACTCCAAAGCATTTGCTGGAAGAAGAATTTTGTTTCCTAAGGATAAAATCCTCAGTCACATCCAAGTAAAAAGAGTACTTGAAGTTCCCCTATTCATTCATTTATTTCTGTTGGAGTTTATTCATTTTCTCTCCAATATCTCTCGTAACTGGAGAGGGAATCAAACCCAGCTTTATGGACACAGCATGTCCTAGATTGTGACAGTGATGCTCAAGGAAAAGTTACATTAAATACATCTTTAACCAAGATAATATCAATCTTATTTGTAAATGTGCTGTAGCAGCATATGAGGTGAAGTTCATAATTTATTTTTCGGACACCACATTAATTTTCAAACCTCTCAGAATTGCTCTGTGATTTGTAACAGAAAACAGGGCAGGATCAAGTGGGTTTTGCTTCTGAACCTACTTCAGCTATCTCTTTATCGTTATTCTGATCTCATTCTGGTTTCTACTGAGTAAACCCCATTTCATTCAATGAGAATACTCGTAAAGTTCATGAATAAGGATGGAAGAAAAAGCCTTGAATCCCCTCAGCAGACAGAAAAACATCATTACACATTTTGCCATCTGTCTGGTCAAAGTCCATGGTCCTGCAGGGTTATTTCTGCCACTCTGAGAAATGAGGTGAGAAGGGTCAGGCATGATCTCAGTGTTCTCTTATTTATTTACAGACTCTTCCATCTCCCTCTACACATCATGGGGAAAAAAAAAAAAAAAAAAAAAAAGGAAAGGAGGCTCTTTGCCTTCTGAGAAATCTGTCACAAGCCCTGTGTTTCACACTTTGCCTGGCTGGGATCTTCCCAGGATCCCTCAGAGCTGCTTCTCTGCCCTTTTACCTCCCCTACACAGCTGAGATTTGCAAGTTTGCCCAGCTCTGGTCAGGTTTGCCTCAGACCACATTTACTTGGTCAGGTACCATTATCATCTGAGTATTTTTTAGGGGATTAGCAAAGCCTGAAGGGGAGCTCATTCCACTTACAGATTTTTGAGGATTTTATCCTTCTATGATTCTAAGCAGAATTTGACCATCTCCTAATTCTGGACCTGCATCCATTCAGACACATCCGAAATGATGTGTAATGTAATCCAAACGTTTCAGGGGTGAGAGGTAAAATGAAGTGTAGCTGTCCACCTGTGGCCAGAGTGATAGGATGTCCCCTGAGCAGGTTTGCTCACAGCTCCACGTGGCAGAGGCAGGAGGGCAGGGCTGCTCTTCTGAGTACTCAGGGCAACCCAGGTCAGCCGGAACCTCAGCCAGGGCAACAGAGGCAAACTGCAACCCCTGCTGCTGGGATGGTGTAATCCTGCATTTCCCTCCAACCTGGGCATTGCACAGCTCTGGAGACAGTTTTTCTCCAGTTCCAGGTGTTCTCCAGTAGATCCTGGAGTGCACCTTTGCAGATCACAGTCCTGCACATCACAGGACTGTTCCCCCTACTCAGCACTGGTGAGGACAAATCTGGGATGTTCTGTCCTGTTTGGGGACCTCAGGGCGAGAGAGAGAATGAAAAAGCAGAGGTGGTTCCCAGGCTGCTGAGCTCAGTTGGATGAAGTGTCCCAGCGAAACGAGGGCATCAAAACAAAGCTTCACTTAAGTAAAATCTGCCATGGGAAGTGTGAGTTAATCCTCAGGGAAATGAGGGGCAAAGCCACCCAGGAATGACCTGGCGACTGTGGAGAACCTGCCCTGCCCGACATTTTTGGCCACCCCATAGAGGTTTCCTCTCCACTCATTCCTCAGCAGCAGAAATCCCAGGCAGCTTCCCACGACTTGGCTGATTGTCCTGCCGATCAGACAATAATTAGGAGTGGAAAATGCTCATTATTAAATCACTTTAATGATATCTCTCTAAGTACAGTAAAACTGTAACACTGTATTTTTTTTCGGAATTACTGGGTGTGACTTACAACTGAGACAACACTAGGAGAGGAAGACCCTTCCAAGCAGGATGTCTGGGAATCAGATTCCTTGGACACGCTGCAGTGAGGAGGTGATTTTCTCTCTGCAAGTAACATTAATAATATGAACAATGGTTATATAAAACAAGTAAATACCAGCAATGCTCTAGTAAAGAAAATCCCAATTATTGATCCTCTCTGCCCAGTCTATAAGCACTTACAGCAAAAGTCAGATGGGAGAGGGCAAGAAATTCCTAGAATTTCACTTGTTGCATTTCTGAAGAAAATAAGCAACCATTTTCATTGTGTACAGTCACACTCCTCACCCAAATGCCCCATTTGTGAACAGCTGATGTTTCAGTTCTTTGGGCAGAACAACACACACAGTGCTCCTACTCCAGAGCTGGCAGCTCAGGGAATCGATGACAAGCAGTAAGGAAGACTCTGCTAAACAGGAGGGGTTGGAATAATAAATAGCACAGCTAAGCTGGCCACTTTAGGATACCAAAGAGGATTCCCTGAGGCTGAGCCCTGCACTGACATCCTGTGTGATACGAGATGACAAAAAGGCAGATGTTTCATGGAAATATAACCAGGAAGTTTCTAATTCAAAACATCAGGTTGTTTAAAAAAAAAAAATCAAACCAGAAACCAAACCCACAGCAAAACATTTCACAGGTAGTTTATGAATTAAGAAAAAGGATGTGTTTAATGGCAAATTTTTAATGGCAGAATGTCAATAGTCTTATAATTCATCACTTCTTGCTCTGTCATTGACAGATTCTGTAGCTTTCAAAATATGCCAAAGTATGTATTTAATGGAGAAAAAGAATCACATGGGTTTTGTAAATACTTTCATTGTATCATGAGCCTGAGGGATTTTTAATTAAGTTTTAATCACCCTGATAATCCTCACCTGCAGCCTCCACCCACCCCGATGAGTCAGGAGCCCATTTAAACCCGGGCCTGGGCTACCTAGCCTTGCTGTTGGGGCTCTTGTTTTCAGATTGTCTCCATCCCTGTTCTAGGAAGGACTTTTTGCTGGTTGGCTTTGGCCCTGTCACCTTCTGCTCCTTCCTGCCTGTGCTCCAGGGTTAGACCTTGGACCTGGTTTGTCACGTTGTCACTCACAGGAGCTGGGATTGCCAGGGGACCCTTTGGTTCAGGCACTGCTGTGTTGGGTCATCCTTGGCTCCCTGGCCCTGGGAAGGACAATTCCATCTCTAATGACTCCCCATCTCCATTCCTACTTAGCCTACAATAATCTCTAACATTGAGAAATCTTTATAGGAAGAATTCTTGCCTGTGTGTCTGTGCTTAGCCTGAGAAACTGCACCTCTGACTTATGTGCTCCTTTTGTCTGTGCCACTGACATGGATTTTGGCCACTGGAGGGAAAACAAAGAGCCCAAAGAAAATTCAAGTGTGGGATTCTGCACAGAATTTTCACACAAGGTAACAAAGTTATTGGAATTGCTCCTGGAGGCAGCAAGAGAGTAACATTCTTGCTTTCATCTCTGAGAAATATAGGTCAGGAGAACATCTCCATCTGTTCTCTCCCAAACAAACGTTTCAGCTGAGTCCAAGTGTGAGCAGAGAAATAATTATGCGTCCTTATGTCATTATTTTTAGTCTACACAAAATTGAGATGTTTTTGTTTGTCGTTGGCATAATTTGTTCTGCAATTCCTCACCTGGAGGGTGCAATGCTGCTGAGGTAAATGCTTAGAGCTAAAATGCTTCCCTCCCTTTTCCCCCGGGCCAAGCCCTGCATAGCTGCTGGATTTCTGGGAATTCCTCAGTTTGAGCCCCAGCTCGGAGCGTTTCAGCTGTTCCTGATAGCAACTCTTGGCTATCAGTATTTAAATATACAACTATTCAAATTCAAAATGTGCACGCACGAAAGAGTGATAAGAACCTTCTCCTTGCATACCAAAGAGGAGTTTTCTGCAATTCTTTGGTGTTTTTGGAGCCAGATGAGGGGGGGGAAAAAACCCTGGAAAGCACATGTGGAATAATCATCAACCAGCCAGCCCCTCGGAGAGAATGGAGAGCCAGTGAAGAAGACAGTGCAGGGACAAGTTGAAAATTAACTCCTGGGTTGGCTCCACCTCTTAACCAGCAAAGGGTGCTCACAAAATCATTTATAAATAGTCCTGGCGACCCCTCAGTTGTGTTGGAGCTCTATATCCACAGGATTTGTTATTCTCTGTGATGCTGATGGCTTGTTAGGCTGCGGAAGGCTCCTCTGAGGGAGGCAGCGAAGATTTGGAGCGCCCAGGTGGCAGCGATGAACAGTGTGAAGGTAAAATCCCTCGTTCGTCTCGCCAAGCAGCTGAAAAGCCTGCGGGGCGCTGTGGCTGTGCCAGCACGGCCCTGCAGCCTGGCCGCCTGCTCCCGGGAAAGGAACAGGAATGCTGCCTGTAAGTCACCTCATTTCATCCAAATGGGTAAAAAATGGGAGAGCTGCCTAGTGGAGGTGCTGAGGTGGGAAGGGAGATGGTGTGGTTGGGTGTTGTTCTTATTTATTAGCGAATTCAAAAGGGGGATTTGTGAATGTGGCTGAAAGATTGAAGAAAAAAGACTGAATAGAATGAAAGAATCACCTTGTGGAATTGCAGGGTTCTAACCTTGTTCTTTATTTCTGCTGTGTCGGTGGCACTGGGCTGGTTGTGACTCCAACCTGTACCAAAATGCAATCATTACTTGTGAGGCTTGACTGCTTTCAATGAAAACTGTATTTATGAGCATAATTCAAAACACATCTAGCCCAAATTGCTTCTGACTTGGAATTTCATAGCCACTGCAATGTTTGATTTGGAAAATGAGGCCTGGTGTAAGCCACAAACCCCTCCAAATGTGCTGTACAGCCCTACCATAAATCACTTTGAGGTGCAAGATACTCCTAGAAGATGTTAAAGATTTAGTTATTTAAAATACTGATTAACTTACTTACAGATAAGATGAAGCCAGCCAGAGATTGTGTCTACTCACTGCTGGGCAGATAATGTCAGCTGGAGAATAGTAAAGAGTAATTTTTTACAGCCAGAAAAACCTTTTGTTTCTCATTTTTTCCTCTGCAAATTTATTCAGTGTAATAACTTTTCCTAAAGAACAGAGCCAGGTTCCTCCTTGAATAGTGAGGTGTGATTTCCTTCTACTTAAAGTACCAAATGGTAAATTTTGGATTTATTTAGTTATGAAAAAACAGATCAGTTTGTGATATAAACCAACGCAGAGTGGACATGAGCACAAGGCTTTTTATATTGAAACTCCAAGAAATATTCATAACTCCCAGTTTTTTCCTCTACAGGCACTCTCAGAAACTTCATTTTTCCCATTAAAACAAGGAAAAAGACCTTGCTCTTCAAAGAAAAGCACTCCTGTAAGATTTAGAAAAACAATGGTTCAACCTTAGAAAATAATAGCCCTCCTAGTAAATTAGTATTAATTACTAATTTTATAATATTACTAATTTAATAATATTACTACTATGTAATAGTAGCTTTCCTAGTGAATTAATATTAATTGTGTTAATTAGTCTGTCCAGCTGTGTGTACACCCACTTCAGAGATGGGTGGGTGCACATGAGAGAATTTATTCCCAGGCACTGTCTAAATCACTCCTTTTCCTCTGCTTTATCAGCAAACTTTGGCAATTCAGGAGAGGTTGAAGAGCTAAACCCCAACCCTGTGCCAGAAAGAGCAATCCTGGGCTCACACCAACTGCTTCCAAGGGGAAATCCAGAAAATCCACTGGAATTGTGGTGAAAAAGCTCTGTCATTAGTCTGTATTTTTATTCATTATTTTTATATCTGAAGACACAAACCAAGATTGCAAGGGAATATTTATGGCGAGTCCAACAACTTCCAGTTTGGAAGCCACAATATAAGTTGATAAAAAGTAATGAAATCCATGGAGCAGCAGCACAGAATCCCTCCATGCAATTCCAATTTTTCTGCTTGTTCAGTGCTAATACCATCAAAATTTATGGCCAACAGAATTAGAAACTTCTGGACCGGAGTGTGTTGAAGTTAAGTGCTCCATTTCTGTTTTATCAGAGAGGTGTCACTCCGGGAAAGTGATTTGAAATTGTTCAGTGGTGTAAGAGGTTAAATTGGAGAAGAGCTGAGCTCTAGATTTCCATATGGGTGGAGAAAGGAATTGTTTTATGGTTACCCAGGGTAAGGAGGGATCCCAGAACAGCATTCCAAGAACAGATCAGACCAGGTTGTTCCATCCAAGGACCATTTCTGATTAAATGAACTACAACTGGTATCTATTTTTACTCACATGCCTCTTTTTAATTTAGGACAGTAAATCTCCCTCTTCTCTGTGCCATTCCTGCAGGAAATGCCAAAACAAACAGATTCAGGAAAACTCTATCTTTGGAATGGCTGTTTTTGGCAGGCTGAGAGTGGACAGGAGCTCTGAGTGAGGCAGGCTCTGGGTTACTCCACACTTATTCAGACAAGGGTTAAACAACTCAAAGGCTGACAATTTCTAGAGCTTTTTGGATTCCCTTTGTGACCCTGCAAGGAAAAAGGACTTTTCCTGCACTTTACTGGGAAAGAGCTGTAGAAACATTGGTGACAATTGTGGATGGCTGTCAAAATTCCCAGTGCTGTGGAGGAACAGGAGGTGTCTGTGCCAAGCTCTGAGGTGTCTTGTGACAACATGTGGAGATTTCAGACATTAATTTTTTACACTAATTGCTGGAAATGCTCTCCATGGAGATTTCAAGCCTATGGAGTAGGCTTGAACTAGTAGGCCAACCCAATAATTATTACTAGAGCAGACCTGAATGGCTTTTTCCTTTCTTGCCCTTTTAGAATTAGTTACAAGAAAAGCAGAATCCTTCAAGTTTCTGTTTGTTTTGGGTTTTTTTCCCCCAAAGAATTGCACAAGTCCAGCAGTGCCACACAATCCAGGTGTGCCATCTCCAGGCCTGCACACACAACTGCAGTGCCTCCCCAAATTGTCCATGAGAGCTCTTCCAAGCCCTTTCCATGCTGACTTCCTAAGCCTGCATGCATAATTCTAGCAAATGTTTTTATACAGAAGAAGATAAAGCCTCTGTTTGCTTTACCTTGCCAGCTGGAATTACCTCCCCCTTATCTGGGCTCAGCCACTGCCTCCTCAGCCAGGCTCCTATCTCAGCCAAACATTGTGGAGGTAGAGAAAAGCTCAGCATTTCCCAATGTGCTGCTGCTGCCCTGTCGAGCTGGGAGCAGCCTGTCGGCTACATCTGTTTGATAAAAAGCACTGGGCTGTTTATCAATAAACTGGCCTAAATCACAGGCCCCATCTGACATCAATTCAGCAGAACTTTCAGCACCTTGTCACGATGGACCGGAGCCAACTGGTGCTGTTATCTTCCAAAATCTTGATTCAGACCAAAAAAAAAGCCTCAAGGAAATCAGCCTATCTTGGACTTCCTCTGCAATATTTAATCCCAGTGGCTGAAGCAGAGCGTGGTCCTTTAAAGTTTAAAGTGGTTCTTTACTGAGCTTCAGCAGTATGTGTACTTTATTTTCTCATTCAGAATGTGTTGCTATGGCAAAAAGGGCTTTGTTTCCTTCCCCAGGGTGGAGTTTCTTAGCTCTTCGCACCACACTGTCTGCCCTGGTTTATCTCATTGGAAAGTCCTTGTGTAAACAGATCGAAGCATTTGATTCAACAGGTCGTTTTCTTTTCAAAGCTTAAAACCTGTATTTTCACCTGGATCTCCTGATGATCTCCTGATGATTGTGTGGCCACTCAAAGCAATTCTTTCGCCAGATTTCAACCTGCTCTTACTCAACTCAGGAGTACTTTAAACATGTTACACTGTGAATGCAATGGAAACTTCTTACCCAATGTTGGTAAAAGAGAGCAAACACTTCTTGGTTCACTCTGGTTGAGTCTCTGGTCCTGTCTCCATTTCAGTAAAACGTTCTCAAGGTTATGTCAGGTTCCTCAGGAAAATTCAGAAGTACTCATCTTAACAAGAAAAAAATAAAACCCTCCAAAAGATAAATGCAGCTTTGCAAAATTATTTCAAGTGAATAACTAAGAAATAAGATTGCACAGCAAGATGAAGGCCAGGAGCTGAGGGTGGTGTTCTGCTCCTGGCTGCCCAAGAGAGCTGGCATAATTTAGAACATTTACTGATCTCTGTGCTTTCACTGATGCTTTTAGCTTTCTACAGGCTTTCCTTTTTTTTTTTTTAATTTATTTTTTTTGCTCTGTGTTCCTTACTGGCAGCTGGAACAGAAGGAGTAACAAAGGTTTTAACTTGCTTTATCAACTATTTTGCTGCCTCAAGCAGTGTCAGGTGAATATTAAGTTCAGTTGAGTTGACCCTTCTACCATCCGAGGTGGGACAATTTTGGCCTAATGCCTTTGGGACAGCCAAGAAAAGTGAACATAATGTTAACTTTTCCAAATGTGGCTTGGAGGGGGACCCTGCTGTACCAGGGCCACCTGTATCTGTGCATTTTTGGGGCAAGGGGGTCACTTGTGTCAGGGGAAACCCGTGGTGTGAGTGAATAGAATTTTGGTGTGAGGGGAAACCCTTGGTGTAAATGAATAGATTTTTGGTGTGAGGGGAAACCCGTGGTGTGGGTGAATAGAATTTTGGTGTGAGGGGAAACCCTTGGTGTAAATGAATAGATTTTTGGTGTGAGGGGACACATTTTTAGTGCAAAGGGATCAGTGTGAGGGGAAACACTTGGTGTGAGGGGACACTTTTTGGGGTGAGGCAATACTCTTGGTGTCTGAGGATGTATTCGGTGCGAAAGAATCACTTTTGGTGTGAGGGAGTAAATACTATTTTGGTATGAGGGGAGACACTTGGTGTGAGGGAATAAATACTCTTGGTATGATGGGAGACACTTGGTGTGAGGGAATAAATACCCTTTTGGTGTGAAGGAATAAATACCATTTTGGTTTGAGGGGATGCACTTGATACGAAGGAACCACTTTTGATGTGAGGGAATAAATAGATGCAAGGGAAGACACTTTGTATGAGGAGAAACACTCTAGCATGAGGGAATAAATACCATTTTGGTGTGAGGGGACGCATTTTTGGGTGAGCTGATCCTCTTTTGGGAGGATGTACTCGGTGCGAAGGAATCACTTTCGCTGTGAGGGAATAAATGCGCTTGACGCGAGGGAAGACACTTTGCCTGAGGAGAAACCCTTTGGCGTGAGGGAATAAATACCATTTTGGTGTGAGGGGCCGCGTTTTTGGGTGAGGCGATGCTCTCTTGAGGCGATATACTCGTTGCGAAGGAATCGCTTTCGCTGTGAGGGCCGCGCTAGGTGTGAGGGGCCGCGCTTTGCTCAGGGCCGCAGGGACCACCCTGAGCACGGGGAACGGCGAACTGTCACCCACAGCGAGCTGCTGTCGCTTCCCCGCGGCTGTCACCGCACGAGGAGCTGCAGGGCAGACCCGGCCCGCCCCGGGGCCATGGCAGGGGGGCCGTGCCGGAAGGGGCCGCGCCGGGCCGGGCCGGGCTGGGCGGCGGCTCCGCGATCTCCGCCGCGATGCTGCCGCTGCTGCGCCGCGCTTGGGCGGCCGCCACCTCCTCGTCCTGCTCGTCCCGGCGGGGCAGCCGCCGCTGCAGCCTCGGCGCCTGCTGCTCCTACCGCCTGCGAGACGCCCGTGAGTGCCGCAGCCCGCTCAGCCCCCCGCTCAGCCCCCCGCTCAGCACGCCCCTCAGCCCGCTCAGCCCCCTCAGCCCCAGCGCCGCGCCTCCCGCCCGGCTCTCCCCGCCATCGCTTCCAAACTTTGTGT
>VZRM01002573.1:1904214-1933299 GCA_013397955.1 Grantiella picta
AAACGGCAGGGACGCCGAGCTCTGCCTGCCTTTGTCCCCGGCTGAAACATCAGGAAGTTACAGTGTTTTGGATACAGGGAATGCTTTGCGCCGCCTTTGCCTGAGTTGACCTTACGGAGCTCCGTAAAGTTTGCTCCTCGCTGAGGGAAAGGGAGGGGGAAGTTTTTCGGCCACCCCTCGTGTGAGTGGCTTGAAGGGTTAATTTAATTCCTCGTTATAAAAACCCTTGAGCAGTCGTAGCTGGCGAAGCAGCCTGTAAGGGGATGCTCGGGGCGTCACAATTTGGGGTTCAGCAGATGGGCAGGGCACAAAAAGCTGTGTGTGGCTCAGCAGGGGGGCAGGTCCACACAGCTGTCAGTTCTGGTTTGGAGCAGAGTAAAGTCCTGTGGAAACTATTCGTGTACCTACCCTGCTTGTGGCAGTTTGAGGGGCCCAGGCTGCCCCCGGAATGGCTGGGTTTGGGTTTTACAGGTGTGGGATCAGCATCAAAAAGCCTGAAGCAGTTTTGGTGCGGTTGCTGCAGGAGCTCTGCACCCCCTGTGGTAACTCCTGTGCTCCTGCTGCCTTCGGGAGACTGTTTTGCTTCCCAGAGGGAGTTATCCCATGTCTGAAGCACTCCCAGCTCAGCCGATGGTACTGGTTTGTCAGGAAAGCTGCAAAACAAAGCCGCCTTAAAATCTGGCAGTAATAGGAAAACATTCTCTTTTCCTGGAAATAGGGGGACCATTTCTTTGCAGAGCATTTTGCCAAGGCAGGAAGGTACTGACATGGTTCTAAGTAAAATAACTGCTTTCCTGTGTGGCTTTGAGTCATGCAAGTGGAATGTTTTATTTTTCTTTCACTTTCCTGGGCACCAGCTGACTCGAATTAGCCTTTGGTGACACAGCACTGTCCCTTTCCAGAAAGTTCTGTATCCTGCCTCACAGCCTGACTCTCCTCCTCATCTTCCAGTGCATCCTCTGTGGCAGAGCCCGCTGGAAATTCCTGGGGGCACCAGGCAGTCTCCCATTAACATCCAGTGGAGGGACAGTGTTTATGATCCCTTCCTGAAGCCTCTGAAAATCAGCTACGACCCAACCACCTGCCTGCACATCTGGAACAATGGCTACTCCTTCCTGGTGGAGTTTGATGATTCTACTGATAGATCAAGTAAGCAGAACTCGGAAAAAAAATTATTTAATGTTTCACTAGTGCTTAGAGACGAGAAATACTTGTGGGATGTAAAACCTCGTGTTGAAAATGAATGTACAGTAAAAAAATGCTGGAGCTAGATGTGTATTTACAGTGGTGGGAATCATAATGAAGAAATTCTACACAGACTTTACATTTACAATGTTTTTATTTCCATGGACATTGTGCACAAATGCCTTGCTGTATGTTGAAACTCATTTCTCAAGCCTCCATGCCCTGTCTTTTAGGTTTTGTAATATCCCAGCTTTGCCCACAGGAGTCATTCTTCAGTCATTTATATATGTATCTACTCAATTTGAAACCTGATTCCATTGTTGCTCTTTATTGAAGTAATCTGCCACTTATCTTTTGTGGTGTTAATAAAGATATTTAATGCACTTGAAATAATCAGCAGCCAGATGAGTTGCAGTTGAAAAGCACACATGCTTATCTCCGTGGGGTTTTAGGGAATGAAATAACACTGAGCTCTGCCCTAGGGAGCAGGTGTGTTTGTGGTGTTGTTTTAGGGGAAGCAGGAGTGCATGGAAAATCCAGTCATGCATTCCAGCAATTTCATGTTAACAAGCCTCTGACCTGAGCAGCTCAACCTTTTAAAATGCTCAACAGATTTAAGAAACTGACTTAAAATCAAGATATTGCTCTCCAATTCCAGATTTTCTGTCTGTTGTTCCTGCTCAAAGCTGCCTTTGCCAAAGGATATTGCAGAATATAGAGATATTTCATAAGGGCAGGTAAGCTGGTAGCAATTGGTCAGGGGTGTTGTGAAGCACATGATTGCCCAGCTTGTCCTGCAGGGAGGAACTGAGGGACCCTGGGCAACTGGGAACCTGTTGGATTGGAGTCATTTATGTTGTGGCTTCTGACCATGAGAAATCCTGCAGCTTCCTGGGGGATTTAGCAATGCCCTTGGGAAGGGAGCCTTCAGCACACAAACAAACACTTGGTCTTCACAATAACAATATTTTGGTTGATGTTTGGAAAGAGGCTGATAAAACAGTGCAGCAAAAATGGTAGTGGTGGAATGCAGGGAGCATGTGTGGTGTTTGGGGCTTGTTTTGTTTTTCTTGTTTCTAGCTGTTCACTCAGAATATCTATTTCCAAGAGGGAATCCCCTTGCCCTTGCTCATTTGAGCACTGAGATCATGAAGAAGCCAAATCCTGCCCTTCTGTTTCTACAGCACAAACTGCTGGGCTTTTTGTGAGATGGAGTTAGGGGAGAGACATCACTTGTTACCTCATCAATTATTTTAATTTACTAACTTTAGATTGGCTTTGCTTCTGATTTAACAGCCTCTTGCTTTATAAGCCACACCCTTCTATCTGTCGAGGATATGATGCTGAGAAGTGTTTAGTGGATAACAAATTTGGTGGGGTTTTTCTGCAAGAATTGATGGAACAGAGGGGAATTGCCTGCAGGGGGTTCAGAAATGTGCAATATTTAACTGCACAGGGGCAGTGTAGGCTGGAATCATCAGGACTCAAGTGCTCACCTCGGAAAGATCTTACTGCTTTGTCTGTTAAGACTTTCCTTGGAGAAAATCTTTCCCTGTGAGAGTGTTCTTGCTGCCTCTTCAGCATCCTCATCTTCCTCAAGTGAATTAAAGCCCATGAAGGGACAGGATGGCATCAAACAATCAGTGACAGGGCTCCAAAATGTCAGAGAAACAGCAGATAGTGAGGTGTTGCTGTGTAACCCCCCAGTTTTCAGGTGCCTGCCTCTCTCCTCCACCTTTCTCTCTTTACTCTTGCTGTTTCTGGTTTTTCTCTCTGCCAGCTTCTGTCTAACAATCATAGAAACCCAAAGAAGAAGGCTTGGGAACAAACAAAAGCACCACAGTTGAAACAGAAGATGAGAAAGACACCCAGGATAGACAAAAATGCCTGAATCCTGAGATGGGGCAAAGCAAGACTTGGGCTAAAGCTGAAGGTAGAGCAGGAGGAGAGGAGGAGGAAGACGAGGGTGAGGGGAAGGTATGTACAGCGTGTGGTCTGTCTGTGTGCGGTGCCATCAGAAATGAGGCTGAAACAGAGCCAGGGCTGCAATCAACAGTGCAGTGATTCTTTCTCCTGGCTGTTGTTAGAGCCCCTGAAATTTCTATTTTGTTTTGCAATTTTCCAGATTGGCATTTGAAAGGAAATGCTTGTAAAAGGGACTGTGAGTTCCTGTTTGGCTCCTGTCACTCTCTGGTGTCCCCTACAGGAACCTGAGTCTCTACATTTGTGTGTGTCTGTGCTTAAAGTGACTTGTGAGGCAAATAGTTAAGTGGATGTGGTTATTAACAAATATAGTCACTTGTGGGTTTGCATCATCAAACTGTATCTGTGCTTAAAGTGACTTGTGAGGCAAATAGTTAAGTGGATGTGGTTATTAACTTATATAGTTATAGTCACTTTTGGGTTTGCAGCATCACTTAATCAGGAATGGATCGTGTTAGAGCACAGAAACTTCAGTTCTGAAAGGCTTGGCAGTGTGAACTACACCTTCATCCCATCCTTTCTCCATCATGGAATCCCAGCATGGTTTGGGAGGGAAAGGACCTTAAAGCTCATCCCATTCCACCCCCTGCACAGGCAGGGACACATTCCTTTATCCCAGGTTGCTCCAAGCTCCATCCACCCCTGTTTTGAACACTTCCAGGGATGGGGCATCATGATTTTCCAGTGATGGTCAGTATTGCATTTGTGCCCAGAGCTCAGCGGCAGGGGATGAAATTAATCCAATGTCACTTCGCACAGCTTGTTTTAACTTATTCCTTTATCACAGCCAGGCCTGTCTGGTTACAATTTCAAACCTGCTGGCTGGCTTTCAGGAAAGAAAAAAATAATACAAGAAAATCTCTTAATTCCTCTCATTGTTTTCTCCTTAGCATGAAAGTGATTAACTTATTTTCAAAAGCAGCGTTGGGATTAGGTGCTTTATACCATGGTTTGCTGTAAAGCTTCCCCATGTCCTGCAGTTAGTAAAAATCAGCAAATGCTGATGGTTTAGCACTGGATGAACGGTTGGACTTGAGAATCTTAAAGCTCTTTTCCAACCTAAATGATTCTCTGATTCCAAAAGTGTTATTAGCCCTTGGGAAGTATGTTATTAGCCCTTGGGAAGTAATTAGGGTTTCTTATTCACCAGATGCTGATATAATAGTTAGCAAGATGACTTTGCAGGATGTGTTTGGTCCAGTTAGGAGGGAATGAGTGGAAGCAGAAAGCTGGGCATGGACTTTATCATTCATGTGTTTGCAAAAGGATGAGAGGCCTTCTGAAATCAGGAGAGCAGACTGAAGGTTTGCCTTTACTCATTGATGAAAAGGGCATGAAAGCTTTCAGAAACTCGCCCAGAGGCAGACTGGGTGTTTAAATACTTCATGAACAGTTTGTAGGCACAATAATCCATATTTTTGGCTGTGCAGCAAATCCTTGACCTTTGGCTGTGCAGTCTGAAAGCTCTGTTGAAGCAGAATAAGATGTTTGGATTTTTGTAACTTGGAGGAGAGCTGAACATTTGACTCAATATACTGATTTTTTTGCTGGCAAAATTTGCTTTTTGAAGTCTTGTAATGAGAAATGTCAATATTTTTCACATATCCTGAGGCTTATAGGGATGTCATTTAATACATTTAATAGATGTGTCACTGCTGTGTCACTTGGACAGGCAATCTTCACACTCCTAGTGAAAACATCATCACTGTGACTGTGCCAGCCTTGGTGTCAACTGGAAAAACATTCCCATGAGGGGAGATGGGTGAGGAGACTCGTTTGATGCAGGGAAAACCAGGAATATGTGATTGCTTGAATAATTTTGTCATAGCAAAGTCTGGAAATAGCCAAGCAATAGGACACTGTCTCAGTGAAGACAGTTTTTTCTACCTGATATTTTTTTCCTGGGCAAATTTTTTTCAAGGATTTACTTTTGTGGCCAATTCTAGCTCATATTTATTGACATGTGTGTCTTGTTTTGTTTTTTAGTCATCGTTGGAGGCCCCTTGGAAAACCAGTACAGGCTGAAGCAGTTCCACTTCCACTGGGGAGCTATAAATGACTGGGGCTCAGAGCACACAGTTGACAGCAAATTTTACCCAGCAGAGGTACGAGATGAAATCCTGAAAAATGCAAATACTTGTCTCAGGTGTGTCTGTGAAAACTCCCAAATTGAGGAATTGCAGTTTATTTTTAAGGATCAGACATGGCGGATGCTACAGCTCATCTGCTGGTTTTATTCTATAAAAACTCACTGTGTTTTCTAGAGAACAGCCTGAAAATTGGACATTGGCCCCATTACTGAAAGCTAAAAATCACTTTGTGGTGGTTAAATCTTTCAGAGAAACAAAGCACATACTAAGTACTCTAAAAAAACCCATCACTTTATTTTCTGTTTGCAACTCTAGCAGTTACTAAAATAGCGAAACTTTGATGCCTAAGTAACTAATAAGGAAGAAAACGTCAATGAAAAGGTTGGAGTCAGTGGGGGAAAATGTGAAAGTGTGACAGCTTTGAACGCAGTTCTTTGCCAAAGGAGGAGAATTTGTGAAGTGATGATGGGTTATATTTAAGGAGATGTTTATCTCCTGTTGATGTGTTCATAGTGATGCTGCCAGCTTGGCAAGATCCTCTTTAACAGGGAGACTGTGACTAAGTTTTTGGGCTGAGGTATTTATTTACCACACAAAACTCTTCAATGTATTGACTGTCAGCAGTGCAGAGGAAGATTGTTATGTGCAGGAGGATGTTCCTTGGAAGGACAGTGTGCTCTGCTCTTCCTGGGAAGAGATGGAAAAGCCCTTTAGGGAATATTCCTCCAGGAATACTGAGCTTTGTCTGCCTTTGACCAGCATTCCTGGATGCAAACTCCCACAGACTAAATCCCTTTCCTGTATAGGACATGCAGTGGATGCGTCTTTACCTATTGTGTAAGGCTAAAAAAAGTTAAAAGGAAGGACCATTATTTACCAGCAGCACATTGTTCCTCATTTCTGTGGTATGTGGTTTCTAAGGCAGCTCCCTGCAGTGTCTCACCCTGCCAAGGAGCAGCTGGAACCAAGATCCAAAGTCAGGTGTGATGTGTGTGCTCTGTGCAGGTGTTGATTTCTCCCTCATTCCTGTTTCAGCTGCATTTGGTGCACTGGAATGCTGTGGAGTACCCGAGTTTTGAGGAAGCTGTGATGGAAGGGAATGGCCTGGCTGTTATTGGAGTGTTCTTAAAGGTAATTTCAGTCTGTGTGATCATCTGTAGAGAGGCCTTTCTGTTTGCATTCTGTTAAAGCCAATTTAGGGCAATTAAAGGAACGCTGAGGGGATCCCATTAATCCGTACAAATGTCTCCAAGGGGTGCCAGAGGATGGTGCCAGGCTCTGTTCATTGGTGCCAGTGACAGGATGAGCAGCAATGGCCAGAAACTAAAGTTTCACCTCACTGTGAAGAATTTTATGTTGAGGGTGGCAGAGCCCTTGAAAAGCTGCCCAGGGAGGTGTGGAATCTCCCTGTCTGGAGACATTCCAAAGCCACCTGAATGTGTTCCTGTGTCACCTCCCTTGGGCTGGATGATCTCAGAGCTCCCTTCCAACCCTAAGCGTCCTGTGATTGTTATAAAAAAACCACTGTGGTGGATAAGTCGAATGGATTGATTATTGATCAGCTGATTGACTCTCCAACCCCTCCATGTCCCTGCAGCTGGGAGCACGGCACGAAGGGCTGCAGACCCTGGTGGATGCCCTGCCAGCAGTCAGACACAAGGTCAGTGCTCTGAGGTGTCCCACCCATTGCCACCCGCCAGAAAGATCACTTGGAGAACATCAAAACACTGGGAAAAGCTTTCTTCCTTAA
Source organism: Grantiella picta (assembly GCA_013397955.1). NCBI lineage: Eukaryota > Metazoa > Chordata > Aves > Passeriformes > Meliphagidae > Grantiella > Grantiella picta. Next base: position 1,911,223 of record VZRM01002573.1, read on the forward strand.
CTTTTCGGGTGAGGGGCTGATCGACACCTTGTTGGCTCCAGGGGAAGTGGGAGGGGAAGCTGATTTTTCGGGAGGAATTGGAGACTTGAAGCTTTCCAAACCTCTTGAAGAAATGCTGGTCTCAAGATTGTATCCTCACAAGGACATACTTGAAGTGGGGGTTTATTTACCGTGGAATTAAGGCTTTTTGATTTTTGTCTGCTCTTTGAGGAGGAGATTATTTGCTTTTTTATAAACACCGAATTTTCTGCTGGGGGAATGGGATTTTTCCTAGCAGACTCCTGCCAGGAGAGGGAGTGCTTGGGTCTCTGACGGTGCTCAGAAGCAGCTCGTCCTCCTCCCCGTGCCAGTTCCCTTTTGAAAGCACACACAAAACACCACAGCGACCTTTTCAACTTCTAATCGCATCCAGCTGAAGTCGCTGTGCCACTATTTCTCACAGGAAGGAGTTTTTAAAATCCAAAGGAAACAAATATCTGTGTCAAGAGCAGTGACAATTCTGCCAGATAAACACCAAACATGTCAGTTCAGTGCCAGAAGACCTCCAAAAATCTGAAAATACATCTGTTATGACAATATAATAATTTACAGCATGTGAATTTAAAAGAAATTAAACCACGACCTGCCAGTAGCAGGAGCAATGTTTGTGTGGGAAATCCTGGGCTCTGATGCTCCCCACTTGTGGGATTGAACAGTCTGGAGACAGGAATATTTGATACCATTTAAATAAAACTTTAGTCCTTCTCCCGCTGCCTGAAATCACGTGGTGAAAAGTAAAACACTTCTTGTTTGCAGTCTTTTAAGGATCTGGCACAGCTACCTGAACTTATTCCACCACTTATTACCTTTTTCCTGGTTGCATCCAGCTCTCCCACAAAGCCTCAGGCTACTGATCCTTCTCACTCCTTGTTTCTCCTGCATCGAATTCCTAATGGCTTGTGGGGACAGCAGAAATATCTAAATTTTGTCTGCTCAGCAGCTGCTCCTTCCACCTCAAACCTAATTTCATATGAGTTTGTGGGATTTAAAATTATGACATTATTAATGTTCACACTACCTCATTTCCCATCCACACACATAACACAGTTTTTATTCTCACTTGTCAAGATACTTTTTAATTTTCTGTAGTTTGTTTTTCTTCTCAAAACACCATCCTTAAAACTGTTTTTCCTGCTGTTTAGGACACTGTGATTGAGTTTGATGTCTTTGATCCCTCCTGTCTGATCCCCTCCTGCCCTGATTACTGGACCTACGCTGGCTCTTTGACCACTCCTCCCCTCACCGAATCTGTCACATGGATCATTAAGAAGAAGCCAATAGAGGTGGATGAGGATCAGGTAAATCTCAGCTTTTCCTTTCACATCACACCTCTTGCTGCCACAGAGGGGAAGATGCGCAGTTGTTTATTAGCCGTTCTCTGTGAAAACGCAGAGATTTGTGACTGCTTCAACCCACAGTTTGGGGAGGAATCCTGGCATTAACAGCCTGAAAGACCTATGACCTCTTCAAGATGGTTTTCCCGTTTTATGCAACTTCCCCAACCATTCTCAAGAGTTTTATTTTGATCTGTGATATGCAATTCTGGAAGCTGCCCCTGGAAAACTTGGGGGGGTTTAGGAACTTACTGGGATACTGTATGATTTTGCTCTCCTTAGCATGATGCAGCCTTTTTTGTGGAGGGGAGGGGGAAAAGGGAAGATTTTGTGAAATGGAGATTAACAGAGAACCGCAGGCATAATGTGGCATTCTTCTTTTAAATTGAAATTTTTCTCTTTTATTTTTTTTTCTTGGCTCTTTCCTCTCATTCCTTTATGGCATAACAGTGACTTACCATTGGAATGGGCTTATGAGCATGAAAAGCTGATCTGCTGCATACTTTATTGTAATCGCAATTATAAACTACTGAGAGAACAACTCTGGGAACTGTTGCTTGTTGGGGTTCCCTCTTTTCTGGGTGCCAGGGAGGGTGTAAATGAAGGTTGGATGAAGTATTTGAATGGAAATAGCTCCCTCAGGTGTGCCACATTTGGGATTTAATTTCCCTAAGGATGGCCGATGGCTGAAAATCCTTCCATATTTGTATGGATAAGGGGATCATCTTTACCAGCAGGTGACAAAGGTGTTTGTGCTAAAATTCCTCAGAGTGCAAAGGGAGCGCTACCTTTGATTTTATTTCCTTCTCCGAGAATAAATGATCACCTTTTGCCATGAATTCCCTCAGTGGGGAATTACTGGGCAGTGACTCAAATGCCCATTTGTGCTTGGTGAGTCGCCCAAGCAAGCCCAGAGACAAAGTCAGAGAAGGGGGTATTTGCTTTCATTTGGTGCACATAAAAGCACGTTTTGTTTGGGTGTTGGGGAATTCACTCCTCCAAACACACACCTCGGTACCTCCAAAGACACAGTGTTACAGGTAGAATTCATGAATATTCATCACATTCCCCGGGATAGGAGTGGTTATACAAATCATTTCTTGGAAGTCATTGATATTATTGGCATGTGCATCACGCGTGTTCTGTGTGTCCCAGTGGTCTTTGAAGACCCCTGAAGATGAAGATCCCAGCAGTCTTCATCACAATGCATTTTCTCCTTTCCCTCTGGAGCATGCCTGATCCTTTGTGCGATGATTCAGCAGTCTCTGTGCTGGCTTCAAACGGACTCTTTTGTCCCTCTTACCTTGACAAGATTAAGGGAATCCCGTTTTCCTAGGTTTTAGAATCCACCTGTTCTGTCCTGAGTTACCTGCTGACTGCTCCTCTCTCCCTGGCAGCTGGAGGCCTTCCGGATGCTGCTGTTCACGTCGGACGGGGAGGAGGAGAGGAGGATGGTGGACAATTTCCGTCCCCTGCAGCCGCTGATGAACCGCACGGTGCGCTCGTCCTTCCGCACCCAGCACCTCCTGGACCCCCAGCTCCAGCGGGACCACGGCCAGCAGGTCAGCCCCTAGCTGGCCCAGCAGCCCCAGGCCAGGCTGCCCATGCCCACATGGTTTGCTTTGTCTGGTTGTATCCATGCCCTTTCAAAACCAGTGTCCCTTGGCCTTCGCTAGAGAAGCTGTGTGTTGCTTTTTTTTTTAAGGATAATATTAACCCGTAACAAATTGACTTGCTCTAAGGCAGGGATCGATGGAAGGAATTATTTTGACAGTTAAAGGAAAAATAAGGAGAGAAGAGCTCTTCCCCTGCCCCTGCTCTGAATTGTTGTGTCTCTTTAAATGCTCTTTCAGTGCCTTGAGTGAGTTAATAATCCTGGGGAAAAATTGTTAGGAAGGAGGGAGTGTGAAGAAATGAAAAGCATTAATGCTGATCAGGTTCTTCTGGGGAATTGTTTGATGTCTGGGAAGAGAACTTGAAGGGAACTTGGCTTCTCTCAGAGACATTTTACCTTCTTCCTTGTTCCTTGGATAACAAGAGGAGACGGACCCAAATGACTTTCCATTCTGTTGGCTGCCCATTCCATGTTTGATGTGGGTGCCACAAAATGCCCACTGTAACTACACCACAAGCCAGAAGACTTTTTATAAAACATCTTAACAAATGCAGAAGCTTTTGGCTTTGGCAGTTTTTGCTTTCCTGGGTTAGTAATGTATCAGGAGAAGAGAGAAAAAGAGAATTCACCAGTGTCTCAGGATACGAAAGAGCAGCAAATTAGGTGAAAATGTCCAGTTGATCCCAAGAAACTAATCACATCAAAGGAAAGCAAGATTAGATAAGGCCCAGCTGACCCTCCCGGTGGGATCTGGAGGGAAAAAAACCCAAACCAGTTTCTGAAAACTGTGCTAGTTTTTGTGTGGACAAAATGCAGTGCTCAGAAAGTTTTTATTTCAACAACTCATAGAGCACCAGTGCTTTCTTCAAAGTTCTGCCTTAAGATGTCTTTTCCTATAAAAGGTTTACCCAGCTCCAGGACAAGTAGGGACCAATTTGTTTTTCTAGCACCTTATGGTCCAGGGGGGGTTGGAATTCACGTGTGGACCAAGCAGAGCTGCAGGGTGAGCTCAGCCTTTCCCAGGAGGATTACCTACCTCTCAGTGCTACAAACCTCATTTTCTCTCAAGCACCTTTCTCCCTGGCTCTTCATGCTCTGCTGTGTTTAGCAAATGAAATTCATGCACTGCATTTCTGATGAGGAGCAGCTCTGTCTGTAAACTCCCAGTGTGATCTCCATGGGTTGTGTTTGAGGAGTCTTTCCTCCATCTGCTCTGATTCCTGGTTCAAGTATTGTCATGGAAGCTCTGTTAGAGAATAGTGAATTATCCAGTGATGTAGTTAAGCTATATTCCATATTTACATCAAATCACATCTATTTTTCCAGATGGAAAATGAGTAATTTCCAATTTAAGCACTGATCACTTAAAATATCTGGAAACAGGGTAATGTAGATACAAAATAATTCTACTGTGCTCCACAAGTTTTACAGGGGGTTTCTGTTACGTTTACTTTTGCTGTTTCTTGAGTCCTGTATTTATGTGTAGTGTTTTAGCATCTCTTTCAGGCAGGCAGGAGCTCAGCTGCAGGGCAGATTGTTGGAATTAATCTGGAAATGAACACAAAGGGATTTTTTGGTGGGTTTTGTTGTTTAGTTTTAACTTTTCTGTTTTAATGCCTGTATTTGCCTTACGAATGTTAACTTCAGGAAAATAATTGTGTGTAAAGCAGGAGAAGGGACAGAATTCCTGTGCCTTATTCTCTCTGTTCTGTGTGGGAAAATGACTTGATTGTTGGGTTAGAGCTGATTTTAGTGATGATTTTGCACAACTAAGTTAATGAAGAATCTTTGGGCTCTTTTGGGTGGCACAATACGAAAGGGTCAAAGCACATATTTGTATTTTCCTTGCATAAAAGTCACTTTATTACTTCATGCTGCCCTGGGAGACATTCCTGGAGCAACAAGTCCTAGGAATTAAAGACTGTTTTAGGAATAATTCTAGGACGACTCCTTGCAAAGGGAGTAGAAAGTTTGGAGTTTGTGTCTGTGTTGGCCTGACTTCCAGCTGCCTTTCAATATTTCTCTGAAATTCTGCTCTTACCTTGTTCTTGGTGACTTCATAGTTGGGACAACTTCCTTTGATGTTTGGATGTCTGATCCCTGTTCCTACGTTCCAGAACTTTCACTCTTTAGCTGTTCCTGACCACTCTGGTGCTGCCTTTTGTGTCAGGAATGACAGGAAGGTCTCCCCTTTTTTTGGAAGTTCTAGAAATGGAGTTTGTCTTGATTTCTACAGGGTTTTAGAGGACTGGAATTCTTCTTTTGAGAAAGGGTCCCTTTATGCCTTAATTTGGGATGTTTTAACTTGTGTTTCCTGGCACTTTTTGGCTTTTTTTCCCTTGTGCATCTCGTTTTTGTGGCCTTTGTTACATTGTGTATTTAATGTATTTTATCTGCCTGATCTTAACTTACTGAAATCACTGTCTCTGGAGATAACACCTGTAACAGGGAATGCTTTATGTTTTCCTGGGATACAGGCCCTTCCCCTCAGTTTTTACCTGAGGTATAGAACCTTTTAGCTGCTGGATTTTACACTGTTACATTAGTGTGCAACTACAATAAAGGAACAGAGAAACCCATGCCTGGATCTCCTTGTGTAATTAAGCTTTTCAAGTTAAAAAAAATCAGATTTCCTGTCAAGAAAAGAATAGAATTCCTCTTTGGGAATGACCCAGTTCATTAGGAGTGGAGTCTGATCAGCTGTCAGATGTTCTGTGATACTTCCAGGCTCTGAAAGACTCTGCTGAACTGTGTTACAATGAGAGCACAATGACCCCTCTGTGCTGCTGTGCTGATGGAAGGATATCTCATGGTTGATTCCATCCAGTTAGATGCCACAGGCATTTCCAACAGGATTCCAGGGCTGGAGGATCTTTGCTGAACTCCTTCACTGGACACTGCCCATTCAGCTGGACCTGTCAGCTGAGCTCCTTCCTCTGTCCTCTCAATGGCCTTGCTAACACTGAGCCTTGGGACTCGGTGCTTATGGCTGCAAAAATGCTATCAAACAACCCTAAAAATCCTCTTGAGAAAATTAAATGACTTATTAAAAATTGATATGAGAGTAGGTTTGGATTTGATATTGGGAAGGAATCCTTCCCTGGGCGGCTGGGGAGACCCTGGCATAGGGTGTTCAGAGAAGCTGTGGCTGTCCCTGGATCCCTGGCAGTGTCCAAGGCCAGGCTGGACAGGGCTTGGAGCAACCTGGGATAGTGGAAGGTGTCAGGGTTGGAACTGGATGAGCTCTAAGGTCCCTTCATCCCAAACCATTCCATGATTCTGTGAGAATTGGGTGAACAAGCATTAATTTCTCTGTCTCTGCTGAGCCGTGCTTGGAGTCCAGCTGTCACACAGACAGCTTTTGTTTAGCTGGATTAATCCAAACAAGTTTCTTTTCATGGGAGAACAGGAGTTTACATTCCTGATTATTCCCCTAAAATAATTGCAGATAATCTTTACAGAAGGCTCCCCAACTGTGCTGGTGGGTGGGCAGCCCATTTTCTTCTGGAGGAGGAGTGGCACAAGTTGGGAGTGAGGCCAGTGCTCCTCTTGGGATTATTTAAGGGTTCTACAAGCTGCCACCACTTCCATTTCCCCAGGAAACGCAGCGCTGAGCTTTATCAGCACAGCTGAGGTGTTCGCTGAAGAAATAAGGGATTTGCTGCCAGCAGGGTGGTTGGATGGAGGCAGCTTTGCCAACAGCTGGTTAAAAACATCCCCATCACACAAATGGCCAATTTGCTCCTGCTCCTGCTCATTGTTTGTCCTTGTGACAAATCATTCCTTCCCTCCTCCTTTTTGATGTGCCAAACTCTGAGTGTTAGCACATGGAGAACTGATTGGATAATCAAATAGTCTTCAAAGATCCTGCGGAATAACTTGGGGGCCTGAGGAGAGATAATGTCCTGGGCCAGGCTGATAACAACACTTGGCATTTGGCAAGTGCTTTGAAGATATCAAGCACTCTGGGAAAACACCCTCACGCCAGGATGGTGTTTTCTCAGGAATACAAATGGAAGAAAAGGTTGCAGAATTAACTTTGATTAATTTGCAAGAGAGTCAAGTGAGTGGTTGGTTTGGAATAGGGCAGTTTGGTGCTGCTACTCCACTGCCTCTGGAGCTTGAGATTTCCAGGTTCTTAGCTGGGAGTCTGTGCAGAAATTCCCTTTTGGAAGAATCAAAACAGGATAAGTCAGTCCCATTCTTGTGAGAGTTCATGGAAAGTCTGTGTGGGTTAATGTCAGGTATAAAATCCAATCCTGGTGGGATTCTTGGGGCCAGGAGTAGGACTTGATCCCTGTAGGTTCCTTCCAACTCCAGAGATACTGATTCTAGGTCACTTCTTGGCCTTGAGGAGCTTGGCCTGGAGCACTGGAGAAGCAAATCCCTTGATAAATGAATTTATTCCCCCAATAGATAACTAAATCTGAGCCTTCATCTGAAAACACCTGAAGCAAATATTTTATTTTAATTCCAATCCTGTCGGCTGCATCCTGATGTAACAAGGCTGACACAAAGACAATGGCCCTGTACTGTAAGTATCTGGATCTTTTTCTGATTTCATGGTCCTGTGAACATTTTACCTGGGATAAAGCATAAAAGGCAGTTAGAAAAATTGCCTCTAATCTTAAACTGGTAAGGTAAAGAAAGGCTTTTGGAGTTACAGAATAACTGTGATAAATGTTTTGTTGTTTATTTTCAATTAATTGTCAGAGTCTTTCCAGTCTCTTCAGGATTCCATTTCTCTTTGAAAACTGGAGGACCATGCTCAGTGCCAAGGTAATTTTTGTCTTTGCTCTCTGCCTAAATCTTGGTGTTTACATGAAATCAGCAGCAGATTTTTGAGCCCCTGAGCAGCCACTAGATGTCAGGTTTGGATTAGTGCTCCAAGGCTTGGGCTGGTTGGGATCCCTGGAATGGCTGGAAGTGGTCATGATGGAAATTAAATGTTACTGAAATGTGCATTTCCCCCCTAGAAAGCTGATCTCACGTTTTCCCGGAGCTCTCTTGGAGAAAACCTTCCATCCCACCTCCTGCCTGCCTGAAACGTGCCCAGAGGAGGCTGCTCCAGGAGGATGGAAACCAACCTCGGGATTTTGGAGCTTGGGAAGCAGCTCCTCAGAGGTACCACTTTCCACCCTCAGTGGGAATGTTTGGAATCAGAGCTTCCAGGCTGTAGCCTCTGAGCTCCTCTCCTATCCCACCAGGATAAGAGGGAGTCTGAATTTGCTGAAGAATTGGCTCCTTAGAAATTATTGTAGTACCAAAAGAGTATCCTTGAATGCACAACCTCTGCCTTCAGTGAGGCAGACATGGCCCTTTTTGCCTGCACGACTGCCAGATCGGTGAATTATTTTCTGCTTTGCAAAACATTATTTTACGTTCTGTAAACGCGCATTTTTGGTGACTTTGCCATCGGTCAGATTTGAGATGGGGGAATTTTTCGTTTTGCAGAGGAGCCCTTTTGGCCATTTTGGTGTGTGACACGAGGGGCTGATTGCTCTGATTCCTGCAGCGCCTCTGCAGAGCTGCAGGTGATGCAGCACCGCGCCTTCCCTGTGCTGGGGAATCTGGGATGGAAAAGCACGGCGGGGTGGGGCTGGGGGAGCTGCGAGAGGCTCGATCTGCGGGTTTGGACACACACACACAGGGATCCGCGCTCCTTTACAGGAACACGCAGCCCTCCTCCATAGGAGCATGGCCGTACAGTGTCGGAACACAGCATGCGGGGAGGAGAAGCGCCGCTAGCACAGAGCTGCGCCCTGCACCCGAGGGTGTGCCGGAGGTGCGGGGTGGCCGCTTGGCGAATTTTGTCCCCTCTTGTGTGGCCGGGGCTGTGCCAGAGGCGCGGGGTGGCTCCTTTTGTCGCCTCTTGGCGCCGGCCAAGGTCGGAGGGGCAGCGCCGGCAGAGATGCGCCGCTGAGCCGCGCGGAGCAGCGGGCACCGAGCGATTGCCGAGCAATCCGGGGCGCAGCGCCATCCCTCCTTCCTCCTGCCCTCCTCCTGGGCGCTCTCCTCCTCCTCCTCCTCCTCCCGGAAAGGAGCCCGGCCCACCGCCGCCGGAACAAAAGGGGCGGCCGAAGGTGGCGGCGCTGCCGCTCCGCCGCGCTCCGCCACCATGTCCGGCAGCGGCGGCAGCTCCGCCGGCAGCGCCGTGAAGAAGCGCAGCCCCGCCGGCTCGGCCGCCTCGCTGGGCCAGGAGGATGAGAAGCAGGCGATGGAGAAGATGCTGGAGCCGGCGCAGGAGAACGGCTGCGCCCGCTCGCCGTCGCTCAGCGCCTCGGCGGAGGGGGTGACCCTGCAGCGGAACATCACCCTGCTCAACGGCGTGGCCATCATCGTGGGCACCATCATCGGCTCGGGCATTTTCGTGACGCCCACCGGGGTGCTGAGAGAGGCCGGCTCGCCGGGGCTGTCGCTGGTGGTGTGGGCCGTGTGCGGCGCCTTCTCCATCGTGGGCGCGCTGTGCTACGCCGAGCTGGGCACCACCATCACCAAGTCCGGCGGGGACTACGCCTACATGCTGGAGGTGTACGGCTCCCTGCCCGCCTTCCTCAAGCTCTGGATAGAGCTGCTCATCATCCGGCCCTCCTCGCAGTACATCGTGGCTCTGGTCTTCGCCACCTACCTGCTCAAGCCCATCTTCCCCACCTGCCCCGTGCCCGACCAGGCTGCCAAGCTGGTGGCTTGTCTGTGTGTCCGTAAGTAGCCGCTCGTGGCTGTCGGCTGACAGGCGGGAGGGTGCGGTGGGATAGCGGGGAGGAATTCTTCCCTGGGAGGGTGGGGAGGCCATGGCACAGGCTGCTCCTGGATCCCTGGAAGTGTCCAGGTTGGACAGGGCTTGGAGCATCCTGGGCTAGTGGAAGGTGTCCCTGTCCATGGGATGGGATGAGCTTTAAATTCCTTTCCTATCCAAGCCATTCCATGATTCCGTGACCTCTCCAGGTCCCCGCTGTCCTACTCCACGTGGTTCCTCACTCACCATCACCCTCCCCGAAAGATCTGCACCATCTCTCCTGTGCCATGCTGGCTCCGTGTGGGGGGATTTTTTTTGCTATTTTGAATAGCATTATTAGAAAATGTGACTCCATCCCTAATAGACTGAGCAAAAAATTCCCCAAATGGCAGCTGTGGGCTAGTGAGGCTCTCTGATTCCCGACAGTGCAGCGAGCAGCGTGTGATAAATGCAGCATGCTTTTTCTCTGGGAGCGGAAATAGGATTTCTTGTGCTGCCCTCCAGGACTGTGCCCGGGCAGGGTAAAATCCTTGTTCAGAGGCTCTGCAGTGCCGGGCTGGGCGTTGATGTGCGGGTTGGGGTGAGGAGAGCAATTATCTGTCACCAGCAACTGGTGCTGAACACGCCCTGAGCTGATTTCAGCACCGGTTGTGAGAGGAGATATCTGCCGGCCGTGTGTGCACTGACATCGTGCAAAACTTGCTTTTGTGGGGTTTGTTTTCGCTAGTAAACATTCTGTCTCGTGAGGCGTTGCCTTGTGGAGAAGTTCAGTCATGGAGGGCTGGTGATGGCAGCCTGGGCACACAGATCCCTGCCAGGGCACACAGATTTTCGGGCACACACATCTCTCTCCTGATGCAGTTTTTGTCACCTCTCGGCTGTTTTGGGGTCTGCAGTTTTGCCACTCAAATCCTATTTTCCATTCCTCTGGTGACTGCAAAGTCACCCCATCCAAATTCCCCATCTTTCAAATACCGGACCATGTCCTGCCTTTTTCCCTTCCCATTTCCCATTCAATCTCTTCTGCTCCACTAGAATTTAACGCCTTTATAAAGATGTTTATTAGGAGAGAATATAGTTTTGGTGAGGGCTTCATAAAGCATTTATTCACTGTACCAAAGTACAGCCAGGTAATCTGTATTTTTGCGTTTTGAGTGCCAAAGAGGAGGCTGCTGGTTCGTGCTGCCCTTTCCCAGAGGATTGTGTGAGATTCCTTCCCCCCCTGAGGATCTCAGGAATCCCAAAGCTGCAGCACATGGTCGTTATGGGAAGATAGATTGTCTGGAAATGTCGTCCTACTCAGCCTGACCCAGGCTTTGGGAGATAAATTATATGGCTAATTATGGGATTTATAACAGGGCAGTGGGTTGTGCTTTCTTCAGGCAAGGCTGAAACTTCTCAGTCCCCAGGTGAATTTTTGGGAATATAAAGGTATACCTAGGCAGGCATGTGGATTTCCATCCAAGTTTTTTACAGTGTGGAGGGTGTTTATTAGGGAAATGTAGTCATTTAACTAAGAAAGCTGTAACAAAGTTAGGAAATAGTTCCACTGATGGGTGTCTTGCCTTTTGGAAATCTGATTTTCGAGCTTTCCTGCCACTCTGCACTGTGGTTTCCTGAGGGACACACAGGAGAGGGGCAGGGATGTACATGGCACTCGTGTTCCTTGCTGAAAAACCAAGGAATTAGGGCATAATTTAGGGTATTGTTGCTGCCTTATGGCAGAGTTTTGCTGTGCAAGCACAGACTGGAGCTGGCAAAGCCTTTGAGGACATGTTTCTAAACATAAATGACTTTACATCTGCAGGGTCATTCCCAAAACTGGGCTCTGTTCCCATTTTATTGATCAAAACCCAATGCAGGGGTTAAATAGATTTGCCCATTTTGGCATCTGCTTAGTGATTAGGGATTTGCAGCATGAAATTCCTTGAAGCCAGGACTCATTCCCGTTTATCCTTCTCCAAGAAATGTCTCCAACCTTCCTTTGGTAGCAATTAGGAGTTTCCCTGCAGCAGAATTTGTTCTTGAGCCTTTATCCTGAAATGCCAAGGGAAGAGTTTGGAGTTCTCCAAATCTGCATCATTTCCATGTGTTTCTCCTTTAAACTTTGCTCCCCCCTGCACCGCTGGCTCTTGTTTTGTTTGTGCTTTGGGTTAAATTCAGGGTTGTCTCCTTTGCTCCAGGAGGTTTGTTCATCCTGCATTGCCTTCAGCAAAGGCAGCTTTCGGCAGCTTTGATTTGCGGAATTTTGATTTTTGGAATCGGCTTTTCATCTCCCTGGTGCCAAAACCACACCACGGCCCAGGAACAATAAATGAAGTAAATCTGCTCCGAGGGCTCAGGGAGTCACACAGCACTCTTGTGGACTAACAAACAGCTTTGTTCCAAACACAGACTGCCCAGGGAGGGACTTTTCATTCCTTTCAAAAGCTCTAGAGTAGAAAAAATGACCTATTTGTGCATAGGCTGTAGCACATACATCGATGAGGTACCTCAGAGAGGGGAAGAGCAGTTTGGGAGGCACCGGAGGAATTTGGGAGCTGGGGCTGCAATCCAGTAGCCAAAATCCAGCCTTACAGAACAGTCCCAGCTCTATTCCTTGCAAAGTTTGTATCTCCACACGAAGTGCACTTGGCTGCGCAGTTTGTAGTAAGCGGAGAAATAACAAAAGTTATTTGTTTCCACTTTGCTGCTGTTGAACAGTTGAATAAATAATGTGTTGTTCAGTATTTACCACCGTGAACTTGAGAGACTGAATTAATGCATTAATTGAAACTAAATCACCGGCTTGAATGAAAGGAAAAAACGGTTGGAATAAGGAATTTTGTTCTCTTGAAGATGCTGAGGAAAACAAGGTGGGTGGTAAGGAGACTTTAACTACAAATAGGTATTTTCTGCTCTGGAGATGGTAATCTACACGCAGTTGGTATGCAGGGCTTCTTTCATGAGGCACCATGAATGCTTGTGGTGTTTGCCAAATGAAGGGTGGGAATTCACTACAGGGAAGTCTTCCTGGAGCAGGATGGGTCAAGCTGTTGGTTCATCCTTAGCCTGGCTCATTTCATGTTCACCAAAAATTTGGCTGAAGGCTTTCCAGGCTGCAGATTATTTGGGTAACTCAGAAACTGGAGCATCTTTTTTTACCTGGGAGATTGGATGGTTGATAATTTAAAACTGATAAACCAGAGCAGCCAATGCCAAGCGACAGCAAACACAAAGTCCATCCAAGTGTTTGGAGCACAAAGATTTAAAGTTCAGGAAACAGAGTTTGTGCACTTGTGTGCAAACCCAGCAATAATTTGTATTCTCTCACATCTGATCTCATCTAAACCAGTTTTACTCCTCCTATAGTGGGTGGAGTAATTAGGTCCTGAATTTGCATATTTGATTATTACATTACAATGTCAATATAGGACATGGGGGAGAATTCAGTTGCTGTGCATCCTGTGCTGTGGCTCACATTGTGTTTCACATCCTGCTGCCACTTGAGTGAACATTTCTCCAGTTCAAACTGATAAATCCTGACAAAAATCATTAAAAAAATCACCAATGCACCATATATGTTCCAGAAGTGGCACAGGGATGCAAAGTGTTAAATTGCCATGGGTGTTCCTCATTTCCCACAGTTAGCAGGCAGATTTCCCACTTGCACAGAGTGACCTTCCCAGGTATTTGGGTTGTGGTACAGTAAATTACTGAATTCCCTGTGCATCAGGGAGACAAGTGCCACACGCAGCTTCTTCTGTCATTCCCTAATTTCCTGACAATAAAATCTGCCCCACAGTGGAAAACTGGGATTGGACTCGATAATCCTTGTGGATTCCTTCCAACTCAGGATATTCTACATATATTATGTATTATTATAATATTATATGTATATAATATTATTCTTGCTCCTCAGTGTCAGATCAGCCGTTTGATAGTTTGCTTCTGAATTCTTGTCTCACTTATTAATTAAATATGCAAATCTGGCATGAATAACCCCAGCACAGCAATATCTGCTACTTCCAAAGCCAGGGAATTTTAATCCTCCTCGTAATTCATCTAAACTTCCTTCACTGCTTCTGAACTCTGAATTCCAGGGAATGGTGATGAATTCCTCATTTGTCTCTCTTGTTCTGAGCAGCCAAAGAGTGAAAGGACAGGCAGCAGCCAGGGCAGAGCTGAGTCATGTCTGAGAGCACTTGAGATGGGGAAGTGCCTGACACTCCTGAGGACCCTGGGAGCAGAGGGAATCCAACCCAGGCTACAAACGCATGCCCTGAGCAGCTGCCAAACAGTCCTGAAGGAAATACTCAGTGTCAGCGTTTCCCTCAGAAGTCACAGGTGTGGAGAGCAGGAATGGCTTTATTTGACATTAAAAGGTTTTGCTTCCAACCTGCCAAGCTCAGCTCTTTGGCCAGGTGCTGCAGGGTAGAAGAGGTGGATTTTCACCTCATCAGGTACTAACTGGTGAAAAGCAAACACAAAACACACCCAAGGCCTGTCTGGCTGAGATGGATTCATCCTGCAGCATTGCTGCTCGTAATTAATCAGCCAGGACAAGCTGGGTGTGAAGCTTTGAAGATTTATTTTTTTCTCCTCCAGAAAGGTGGATTAAGGGGCTAAATCTCCATCAGCAAATTGCCCTTGTTAGAGTGGAGTGGAAGGAGAGGAGTCTGTGCAATCCCTGCTTTTTTAATCTGTGTTTAATTGGAGCAGCATTAATGAAAACAGGCTCTGACACTTGCAGGATTCTCCTGAAATCACTGAGGGCTTGGAGGGCTCTTGAAACACAGCAAGCAGCCACTGCAATGCCAGCACCCCTTTCCTGACTCTCCCAGCAATTATCCCATTAAATTATTGTGTTTGGATGAGTTTTGTTATCACTGAGATCATTCAGAGTCTCTCCTCTGGCATGAACAAACTGGGAAGGTTTTTATGGAAAACCCCTCACGGTCGGCCTCATTCAAAGCAGCATCACTTGTCTGGAGTGTTCCAAGAGTCTCACAGTGTCAGAGGTGGCCAGGAGGTCGAATCCAAGGGATGGGAAAACCATTTGTTCCAGCAGGGATGCAGAGCTGAATTCTGTGCACATAAAGTACCAGTAAGTGTTGCTCACTGTTGGGAAGATGATTCTGTGAGCTGAGTGTGGAGGAGACGCTTCACTTGGGATAGTTCATTTGCTGGGAATGGAAGAAAGAGAGAAAAAGAGGTTTTCCATATATTTTCTCTCTGCATTTTGTGGTGAAATGTGCTGTTAGTGGAATTGCTGTGTCATGTCCTCTGGAAACCTTGGCAGTAAATCACAAGTTTCTTCCTAAGGAGACAACATAGCAACTCCTACCTCCGGGTGGAACCAACCTCTCCCAACACTGAGGAATCCTTTGGAGTTTTCTTGTGTCAGAGTGTCCCACTAGTATTATGGGATGTTGGCACCTCAGGGATGGGGATGCTCCATAGACCTGACACATTCAGGGTGTCTGGGGCTGTTTGTTGGGACATCCAGAGCTCCTGGTCTCAGGGTAGATTGGGAGATGATCCCCTTTTTCAAACTCCTCGGTAGGGCAGCCTTTGCCTTCTCCTTTGTTGTTGCACCCATTCCCTGAGTGCTGTTTTGGGAAGAGGAATAAAAAGGGAGCTGGGAAGCGTTGCCAGGGATGTTGATAATTGTAAGTAGATTTTAATATAAACACATTTGCTCTGGGGCCAAGTGCTTTCCAACAGCCTCATGTACCCCCAGGCCCTTCCCTTTCCCAGACTGACTGCCCTGGGTGTTGAGTTTCTCCAGGGATTTGTCCTTGAAGAAATATCTGCAAAGTTGTCCCCTCTGCATTTTCCCTTCCCCACCTTGAAGGGCACAAAAGTCTTCAATCAATACCTGTCAAGTTGAAATTCTCTGAAGTGTTTTCTGCCTGTGACCTTGTCTGTCCCATGTTGGACTGTGCAGTTGGAAATACCCGAGGAGACTTTTGGGGGAGACACTGTGGCATCCCAGCCACTGGAATAGAAACCTGGTGGAATTTCTTGCTTTGGTGAATTGATTTTCCCATGGGTTTAAACCACTGTCGTCAGTATAACTTAATTCTTTGTTTGTCCTGTGTGGAGCAACTCTGTTTTCCAAGCTCTGCTGAGCTTAGGCAGCAATTCCCTAAAACCTGTGGAGTGTTCTGTGCCTGTAATGTGCTCTGCCATCCCTGAGATTTGTTCCTCAGTAGCCACAGGCTCAGCTTGTCTTGTCTCTGCCTGAAAGCTGCTTTCAGCATGGCTGGCAGGAGAGAAAACTGCTTGTGTGCCACCTGCACTGCACGAGGAGGGAAAGGAGCAGCGTGTGCTGTGGGATGGGGAAGGGAAAGGAGCTGGAGCTGTTCTGGTGTGAGAGAAAATCAACGTCACGCACTGGCAGATGGCAAATGGGAGAATCATCTTACAGTGCAGGGCCAGGCACTTTGGAAATGGGAGTTACAGTCATGCATGATAGAACAGCTCATATCCCTTGTTTTCCTGGCAGGGAAGCTGGTGGAGGGGATTTCCCTTCATTTCCCCTTATTTTCCACAGGTTCCCCAGCATTTTCACTGGGTCCTGTAGTTCTACAAACAGGAATGCCTGGGGAGTTAAGAGCAAGTTAATGAGTTTAGTCCTTTAAAGGCACTAAACTCCACGCATTTATCCCGAGGTGTGCATGGAATCCTGCAGGAGGTGGGATAAGGGACAGAAGGGACATTGTGCAAGTGTGTGACCCACAGGCAGCACGAATGCAGCTGTGCCAGCACCTCAGCAATTCCTGTGCTCATTTCTGAAACCTGAAAAGCTGCTGAGGGTCTTGGTTTGAGCTCCTGTCACCCCCAGCCAGTTCCATACGGGGCTGGAATTGGATTTTTACTCCATCTCCACTCCATTCTCCCGGGAAAGCTGCAGCCCTGCCTGTTTTGTAGGAATCTTGCCCAGGCTGTTGCATCAGAAGTGTGTCAGGCTCCATTCCCACTGTTTGCTCTGGGCAAAACCTCAGCTCTCCCCCATCCTGCCTTTCCTCCAGACACACAGGAGCTGCTGTTCCATGCATTTATCATGGATGTGTTCTAGGTGGGATTGATCATTTCTCTGGCTGCTTTGCAGGTGTTAACTGCTGTTGTCATCTAGGAATTGTGTCTGGGAGGGAGCTGGGGAGGAGACTTCAAAGGAACAGGGCCATAAAATGAGAATTGTGGGGGTAAAGTCCTGCCAGAGTTTGGTGTTGGGATTAATCAGTTTGTCCTTGTTCCTATCAGGAATGGGGAATTCCCTGCCTGTGCAGGTGAGTGCTAGTGGAGCAGGTTCAGTGAGATGCCTGAAGCCAGCAGGGGCTACTGGACAGAGAAAATACTGAATCCTGTTGTCTTGAGAAAGGCAGATCTCCCTCTGAAAGCCCCTCTGGCTTGGGTTTCCTTGGAATGAGGCTGGGCTGGAGCAGTCCCTGGAGGGGTGAAGGGATGAACAGCACCTGGAGAGCAAAACACCAGAATTTCTCCTGCCAGAGTGACAGGGAATAAATAAGTTGAGCTAGATTAGATGTAAGGGAAACATCTGTTATTGTGAGGGTGGGGAGGCCCTGGGTCCCTGGAAGTGTCCAAGGCTAGGTTGGAATGGACTTGGAGCAACCTTGGACAGGGGAAGGTGTCCCTGCCCATGGGATTGGAACAAGATGAGCTCTAATGCTCCTTCCAACCAAACCAGTCTGGGATTCTATGAAAAATCCCCCCCTCTCCATCTGCCATGCCTTCAGCTTTCTAACACTTATTATCCCAATTATGTAAAGCTTTGGAGAGGGGCTGCTGCCTCAGCCAAGCCGCGGCACGTCAGGTCATGCTGAAATCCTCGTTCCTAGAATGATTCCCAAGCACAGCCCGATGGGTCACTGCAGAGCTCTGTCTGACAGGGCCTGGAGCCTTCAGCAAACCCTGCAGGAATGAGGGCAGCACAGCCTGATCTCTGTCTCACTGCCCTGATTTGTGGCAGAGCTGTGCAGCTTTGCCGTGTTTTTCCCCGAGCGGTTCAGCCGAGGTGAGGGAGCACTGCCAGGAGGATCCTGCAGCCCCTGCGTGGATCTGGGATCAAAGCAATCAAACCTGCTGCCCTGAGAAATCCCAGCCTCCTGAGACGCTCAGCAGCCACTGGGATTTCTCCTGGAGTTTTATGGAAAAAGCTTTTATCCTTGGTGTCTGTAGGATTTTTGCTGATGGGTGAGACTGGGGGATTTTTGGCCATTCCTATGTTTGAAAGTATTTAAGTTGAGTGACTCCACCGTGCTCCTCTAGGAAAGACAAATATTACTGTAAAGTGGGAAAAGCAAAGCAGAGGGAATGACTGGAAGGGCTCTGACTCACAGCCATGGCAGAAACTCCCCTCCCTGTTTACTCTCTGATCCCAAAGTGTTTTGTCATTTTTAGGAGCCTGTTTGGCACTGATGGGATTTTGGGGCTGAACACGGACTGTGCAGGAAACTTTGGACTTTTATTTTCACTGCCATCCTCCTGAGGACTCTGTACAGAGCCAGGACATGGAAAACAGCCCCTAAAAATCCGTGCTGAAGTGGGGGTGAAGCAGTTATTGTCCCAGACACAGAATACCTAAACGGGGAAGGGAATGTCACTGTCACACCTCTCAGGGCTGTCCTCACAGCATGGTTTTAGATGGGTGAGCTCAGCCTTTAAATATCCCTCTGTAAACAGGGGCAGATTTATTTTTATCCTAATCACTGGTCTGAGGGAATCCGGGAATCCACAGCTCCGTGCCTGGTAGGAGTCACTGGAGCTGCTCTCAGTGGTGATTGGGAGTTTTCCTGGTGCCATTCCCTGTGTTTCCTTGTCCCCCGTGGCACAGACCCTGTAAGGTGCCTTGGTTGAGCTGTGTTTTCTGCTCCCTGCTGTCTGCTGTGTCCCTTTGCTGTCCCCTGAGCTGTGCCAATCCCCTGTGCAGGGACAGAGCTGTGACCCCACAGGCAGGGCTGCTCCAGGGAACCCTCCAGGCCTGAGATATGGGACTGTCCCTGTCCCATATCTCCAGAGCAGTGTGGGTGGAGGGCCCTGGCATGGGGACAGTGCAGTGGCACATCTGTCATCACAATCCCTCCCCCTGCTGCTGGCCAGAGCCCAGCTCGTGCTGTGCTGTGACCCCAGCACAGCTCTGCTTCCCCAAAAACAGCTCTGGGTCATGGCAGTCTCACCCACACTCCCAAAGGAGCTTCAAGGGCTCCACACAAAATCCATCTCCAATTCCTTGTTTACTCGTGGCTGTCACTCCTGTAGGGTGGATTGGGTTGTGTGCTTTCCTTCCTGAGATATCCAGCTCTCACTTCTCCACACTTTAAACGCTCTTGTGTTGGAATGGCAGTGGATCCTGGGGATTGGAGGGTGGGGGAAAGATCCCAAAAACCACCAGATCGTGGGGTGCTGGCACAGGTTGTCCCTGGATCCCTGAAGTGTCCAAACCAGCTTGGATGGGGCTTGGAGCACGCTGGGATAGTGGGAGATGTCTCTGCCCATGGCAGGGGGTGGGACTGGAACTTAAAGGTCCTTCCAACCCACCCGCTCTGATTTTGGGATCAGATGCTCTGAGCTCCAGCCTGGGAGTGCAGATGCAGCTCATAATCCCAGGAGAGAGGGATTGGGATGTTTTGGGGAGCAGCTGTTTGGCTCTGGTCGAGGCTTTGGGCTCCTGTGCAGAGGAGCTGCAGGCTCTGGGAA
Source organism: Grantiella picta (assembly GCA_013397955.1). Lineage (NCBI taxonomy): Eukaryota > Metazoa > Chordata > Aves > Passeriformes > Meliphagidae > Grantiella > Grantiella picta. The sequence continues at coordinate 1,930,649 of VZRM01002573.1, forward strand.
GGAGCCTTTGCATGAGGGCAGAGACCACTTGGGAAAGGATCCTGCAGGGAATCAGCTCCAGGAGGAGGAGTGGGATCTGCTCCTCCCTGAGCTGCTGTGGAGCCCTCAGGGCTGGGGACAGCAAGGGGACAGCGAGAGGTCCCTGGGCTGCAGGGAGGGCATCCAGCACGTGGCCACTGCCACCCCCAGGGTGCCATTTGCTGTGTCCATGACAAGAGCAGGCTCTGGGGAGGGAGCAGGGCACTAAAATAGGCAGTGATCTCTGAGGGCAGCAGAGCTTTGCCGTTCTTTTCTCTGCAGCAGGTGAAGCTCAGCCAGGAGCAGCTCTGGAGCTTTGGACAAGGCCTGGGTCAGGCTGTGCCCTGCCTGGCAGGAATGGACACAGAGGAGCTGAGGGGGGGTAAAATATGGCAAAAAAAGGTTGGAAATCAACCCCAGTGGTTGCATTAACCGAAGGGCAACCTGGAGCAGGAGTTTCTCATCCTGAGGAGCCCCACAGCTGTCCCTAAAACTAGCAGTGGGACAAACCAGAAAGCAGAGCATGGGGCTTTGCACAGCTCCAGCTCCTCTTCCCACCTGCCCCAGTGACCTGCAGGTATTGTTTGTCTCCAGGTCAGGATCAGGGCAGGCACAGCTCCTTTCCCTGCAGCAGGGTCATTCCCAGAGCCTTTTTGGTGCTGTTGTTATAAAATAACCACGGATCAGTCCTGGAGGCTCAGCCTGACATCCCTGAAGGGTTTCCACACAACACCAGCACTAAGTGGGGTCGATGGCACAGCCAAGCACTTTGGGGCTGGGGGTGCAGTCAGTCCTTTTATTTGCAAGCCCTCAGAAGTGTTTTCCAGTGGCCCAAGGACCACAGGCACTGTTCAAACCACTCACTGCCCAAATAAAGGGTGAGACTGAGAAGTGTGAGGCTGCAGAGCTTTCAACGAGTTTCTCTTCTAGGAGGAAAATCTGGCTGGTTATGTTTTAGCAAAAAGGAACCACAGGATGGTTTGGGTTGGAAGTGACCTTGGACATCATCCCATTCCACCCTGCCATGGCAGGGACACCTTCCTCTGTCCCAGGTGGCTCCAGCCTGGCCTTGGACACTGCCAGGGATCCAGGGGCAGCCACAGCTTCTCTGGGCACCCTGTGCCAGGGCCTCCCCACGCTCACAGCCAGGAATTCCTTCCCCCTATCCCATCTAAAGACTCCTGGTGGTTTTTGGTGCATTGGGAGTGTTCCCCTGGGCGCTGACTCTGTCCCTGTTTGTCCCCACAGTGCTGCTCACAGCTGTGAACTGCTACAGTGTCAAAGCTGCCACCCGAGTGCAGGACGCCTTCGCTGCTGCCAAGCTGCTGGCGCTGGCTCTCATCATCATCCTGGGCTTCGTGCAGCTGGCCAAGGGTGAGTATTGGCTTCTTCTCCTTCTGGGGCTGTGCAGGGAATGCAGAGCCCAGGAGTGCAGCCCTGAGCGTTCAGAGCTTTGCAAACCTCCTCTGTTTTCTCTCGGGGTGCTGGGGCGATGTTTCCAGCTTTGCCAGGAGCTGGGGTTTTGCATTTTTTTTGTGGGATTTTATATTTCTGTCACCGTCAGGCTTCATGCTACTGAAACCACTTCAGGTCTTTCCCACTTCCACAGTGACTGTGGCTTCTCCCTTTGGGATTGCAGGGAGTGAAAATTTCGGTGCTGTTGCACTCGGAAATCTCTTGCTAACGCGTGGCCTTTTGCTCACAGAGAATTTTCTGCATGTGCAAACAACTCCCAGCCACCTCAATCCTTCCACAAACTGCCCTTCCACATTTCCCTTCATCCTGTTCCAGCTATGGAATGGCTCAGGCCAGCTTTGGGTCACCCAGGGACACCTGGGTCAGGCAGGGCTGCAGAGCCCACGAGGAGCAGAGAGATTGGAGCTCTCAGCTGGCACCTGGAAAAGGAGATAAAAATGGGAAGATAAAGGAAATTTTTTAGTGGTTCTGCTGGTTTGCTTCATGCACACATAAAATCCTCTCAAACCCTGGAGGTGGTTTGTTCCAAGCCCACTTGAGTTTGTTCCAAACATGATTAACTCACAGTTAAACCAAAGCATGGCTTTTCTGTGCAAGTTTTGTGGGAATAACTATTTCTTGGGGAACAGTCCAGTCCTTATTTGTTGGAAGGGGATAAAATCTCCAGGGAATCCTGTCCCTGCACAGGGAGTGTCTGTGTGCTCGTGGGTCTCTAATTCCTGTCTCAGCTCTGGGAGCCAGTGCTGTCTTTGCAGAATTTCTTGCTTTGTCAGAGGTTTTATTTTCTTCCAGCTCAGTGCAGCCACTCAGCAGGGTCATTGTTTGAGGCTTATCACAAAATACACCTCTTCCCTCTGCCCAGCTCCCCAGCCTGCTCTGCTGAACTTCTTTATTCTCTCCCAGGAGGAAAAGGATAAGTCACTGTAAATCTCTTTTAGTTGGTTGACATTTTACCATGAAGATCTTTACAACTGGGCTTTGTTTGCAGATGTAATCTTAATTTGCATCTTCAAAATGTCCTGGTTTTTTTTGCTTTTTTGGGGAGGCTGAGCCACTTTTTTCCCTGCTTCCTCAGGTGTAAATCCATGAGATTTCCCTTGACTTCTGTCTGTAACCAAGAAGGGATTTCTGCCTTGGGTACAAAAAAAAAAAAAAAA
>VZRM01002573.1:1933312-1947440 GCA_013397955.1 Grantiella picta
AAAAAAATCCACCCTCCCCTCCTGTGTCCCAGGAGTTGTTTGACTTCCTTTGAAGTTTGTTGGAGTTTCAGGTCTTTGTGGCTCTGCAGACCTGGCAGGGCAGGGAATTCTGTGGCATTTATTTTCCTGCTGAAGCACCTGGCAGGGAGGAATGTGTGGAGATCCAAAGCAGTTCCTGGACAGTGACACCTGAAGGGAAAGGCTTTTTCTCCCTGTCTGAGCACCCAGCACTCAAACCAGGCTGGATCAGAGTGGAATCCTCGGGATCCACGGCAGATCCTGGTTCCCACCTTGTCCCAAGTGACACATTCCTGCCTGTCTGAGTCCCTGTGCCACAGCTGGCCTCCAGCATGGATTCCAGTCATCTCCTTAGGGAACTTCCAGGCTCTCTGCTAAGTCCTGAACAGTGTGCAGCCTCCTTTCCTCAGCTCCCACCTGCAGTGTGCACCTTGCTCCATTTCCCTTCCAATCATTCCAGGTGGCTCCATGCTTTTAGCAGGAATACACCAAGAGATTGGGTTTTTATTTTATTTTTTTATTGAAGGAAAGCACAAAACCCCCTATTTTCAGTGACAGTGGCAAAACCCAGCTTTGTCCCACACAGAGCCCCATTTCCATGCCCTTGGGTTCTGCTGTTCCCATTCCAGTGCATTTTTTTGGTCAAAGGTTTGGGTCAATCCAGCCAAGCTGGCAGCTGGTTTGGGGGTGAAATGTGCACCCAGTGCTCTGTCTGAGGCTGCTGTTCCAGGGGGACATCCTGGGGTTGTTGTGGATGTTGTGGACAACGAACTGGTTCTACTGGTTCCTCTCCCACTGCTGCTTTGTGTTCCCAACATCCACAAACTGACCAGAGCAGCAACACCACATTTTTTGCTCAAATGTGGAAATTTCTGTGCCTCCACAGAAATCTCTCCCTCTGCATTGACCTCCCACCTTCGGCTCTTGGCTTTTTCTCTTTTTATCCTTTCCTTGGCTCTTTTCCTGGTTTCCAGAAGAGCAGGAATCTCTCAAGGACAAAGGACTCGGTGGCAATTTTGCCCCAAAGGAAAGAGAATTTCCCTGTGATGTCCTTGTCAGCAGCTGTTTCCCATCACTCCTTCCATGCCTTTTCCAAAAGTTGATTTCAGCCTGGAAATAATAGAAATAGTTAAATAAATAAAAAAGAATTTACTTAACTTACTTACTGAAATAACTTAAATAATAGAAATAATTTACGGTATAGATTGACTCGAGGGTTTATTTTTTTTCACTCCAGAATTATAAAAACAAGGTTTATTTTGGTTTTCTTATTTTACCAGCTCTCTCAAATTTTTCTCTGTCCAGCTGGGTATTTTTGGCCATATTCCTGGGATATCTGGGGCTGGATCATGGAGGAGGTTTGGGCAGCAGGTTTGAGGGATATTTTTGCACTGGATGAGACACAGAGGGCTGTGGTTATTCCTCTCCTACCTGCACCTTAAAAACGTCCCTTAAAAATCGAGTGAAATGGTAAAAAAAACTGGGTGATCCTTAAGGACATGCTCGTTACAGGTGAGGAAGTTCAGGAAAGGTTCTGATGTCAAAAAATTAAAAAATCACAGGCATGTTCCAGATGTATTTTTTTCCTGTTCATGGTGCCTGGGGGTTTCTGGAATTTCTCTGCCCTCAGCAGAGGTGCAGCTCCAACCCTTGCTGTGATCCCTCAGCAGCAGCTCTGCTTAAAAACCTGGAATTGGGCCTTTGGGACTTGGGGGAAATAGAATTTAACACTGCTCCGATTGAATTATTTTGATTGGATTTATTGTCCCTTTATTTATTGTCCCTTTTTCATTTTCCTGGCTGATTCCTGATGTAAAATTTCTGCTCTGTGGTGCCTCCAGCACTTTTTCGGTGGCAGCAGCATTTTTGAAAAAAAAAAAAAAAAAAAGGCAAGCAAAATAATTTGGACTGGGAAGTACCAAAATAACCCCCAGGGAGAAAGACAAGAGAGCAGAGAGGCATTTTCTAGCAAAAGGGATTTGGTAAATGAAAGCAGCACCCAGATGTCTCAAACCCACAGTGCCAGGCGTTGTCTTGCACCTGGAGTACTAAAAATGGCATTTTTAAGAGCCAAACTGTGCTCAGTGAAGGTCTGAATCTTCCTTCTGGTACTTTCAAAACCCTCCCAGCAGAACTGAGAATTTCCAGCCACAACATCACCTCCAAACCCCTTTTTACAAACAGTGCTGGGGTGGCAGAGCTGCCTGGGATTGTTTGTTGTTTGCTGCACACAACAAGGGGATGGAGGCTCTGTGCTGCCCTAACTCCTCAGGGTGGGACGTGCCTGGACACCCCCGAGCTGAGCTCATTTTGGGGATCCTGGGTGGAATTCCAGGGGGCTCAGGGGACCCTGCTTGCCCTGGGTGGGTTTTAAGGCAGCTAGCCCAGCAGGCTCCCTTGGTTACTCGTTTTTCCCAGTGCAGCTATGCCAGCAATGCAGACGGATTTCATGGAGAGCACCTAATGCTTTGGGATTTGTTCCTTTGCCTCTGTGTCCCTCCAGTCTGTGGTGGCAGCAGGAGCTCTCCTTGTGCCAGAGGTGGATCCGTGGCTCTGTGTGCACATGGACTTCTCCTGGCACTCCAAATCCACCTTTTCCCACTCCCTTTGATTTGTGGTGCCTGTGGTGCTGGAGGGACAGACAGGAATATCTGCCGTCCCCAAATATTCCTGCACATCCAGCTGGGTGCCTACATTAGCCCTCCAGTGGTTCCTTCAGCTCCCTCACAGGTTTTTATGGATGTGGATTGAACCTCTTGTGCAGACATGAAAAGGAAAAACAAACTTTTGGAAGTGGCTGGGAAGCCCCTGGGTGCTTTGTTCAGGGTCTGCACCTTGCTGTAATGGGGACACTTTTAGGAATTGGCTTTTCCTCATTATGCCCAGGATCAAAGGGGCACAACGTGGAAATGGCATTGCCTAAATGTAATTTGGATTTTTGTCCATCCAGGGGCTCTGCAGTGACTGGAGAGGCCTCACTCCAGAGCTCCCAAGGCTGCCTCTGCCTCTGCTGCCTCATTTCCCATCAGCAGATGTTCTGCCAGCACAGAGGGTGTGAAAATCAGGAGGTGTTTGCTTGGCAGGAGGAGGGAAAAGGTTTGTTGGTGGCTCAGCAGGATGCAGAGGAGATGGGAGAGGTGACAACACATGGTGAGGAGCATCCTGGGGGAGCACTGGGAATGGAATTGGGAAGATTGAGTCGTGAGGGGTGAGCCCAGGAGCCTTGAAAGAAAGAAAGAAGAGCTCATCACAAATGTCTCTGGCAGAGCTCCCCAGCCCTGGGAGCAGAGGAGCTTTTCCATGGAACAGGGGAAGCTTCTCAGGAGCTCCAAGTCCCCAAGGATGCTCTTCTATCCCTGACCCCTGCCTCTCTCTTGTTTTCCTGACTCAGACCCCTGAATTACCGTTGTTTTTCCCTGGAAAAATGTGTCCCAGAGCACATCTGTGGGGTGTTAGGTGCAGACTGAGAGCCTTCTCTCCCCATGGCCGTGTTCAGTCTCCTCTCTGTCGGGGCAAGTCAGCAATCTTTAATTAGCCCGCAATGCTTTGTGCAGGAGAAGATTGCCGTGCCATTCCAACCAGACCAGACACGACTGGGGAGCAGAGGAACATTTCTGCAGGCAGGCTCTGAACAGAGGAGCTCCTCCCGCAGCAGGGCCCCGGCTGACCCGGCACCATTCCCGGAGCCTTGGCAGCTGCAGGAGCAGCAAATGGGCTTTGTGTCACAGCTTGTTACCTTAATTTGGTTAATTGTAGAGCAGAGTGCGGTTGGAGAGCTGGTTCAGACCAGGCTCGGGCTCTCCGGGGTGCAGGCAGGGCAGGGCAGGGCAGGAGACAGCGGGATGAGCTCAGGATGCCCCCGAGGCCATGCCTGGCAGCCTCACCTGCACGTTTGTAACCCTTGGTTGGATCCAAAGGCAGCAATTCCAAAAGCCTGGAGGCTGGAATTGCAGTTTGAACCTCCAAAAGTCTGGAATTGTCGAGGCTTGAAGGGTGGAGTGTCTGGGAGGTTTTGTAGATGGTCCAGCACAGTCACCTTTCCCTCCTCCCCCTGCACAAGGTGGGGTTGGATCAAAGGTCCAAATTAGGATCAAACCTAAACAATTCCAGGATTTTTTGGCAGGGCCTGTTGATGGGATTGAGGGGTAATGGTTTTATACTGGAGGAGGGCAGGTTTAGATTAGATATAAGGAAGAATATTTTTATGATGAGGATTTTTTTTATGATGAGACATGGGCACTCCTCTGGGTACTTAACTGTCCTGACATGTTGCTAAATCCATTTTACCGTGGGGCACAGGAATGAGACGTTTAACAACTCACTGGGAGGTTTTGGGGAGCTCCAGCTCTCCAGAGGTGAGGTGGGAAGGGCAGTGAGGTGTTGGCTGCCTCGGGAAAAGGATCATTTGGCCTGAGGGGGTTTTGCCTGTGTCAGACTGAAGGAGGATTTTTGGAGAGCTGTGGGCAAGAAATAGAGTGGTGGTGAAGGTGATGATCCATGGATCAGGGTGGGAGCATGGAGAGCCTGAAACCTTTGGGAAGAGCCATCCTGAGGGGTGCTGGAAAAGCCTGGAGAGCCTCCTGCTCTCCCAGTCCTTCCATGCACTGTCCCAGTAGCTAATTCCGGGCATTGCAAACAAGAAGTGTCTCTTATTCCCATAACAAAAGACCTGGGAAGAAAGCAGACTGGTAATTATTCAGGAAGGGCAGAAAATGCAGTGGGGAAAGCTGAGCCTGAGGGATGCAGTGCAATGTGATCCCTGCTCAGCCCTCGGATTCACCTGGGCTAAACTGGGATTCTGTGCAGAACCTGAGAGGCGGGAATTGAGCTTCAACTCAGCGTTTGATCAATCTCTGCATTTCCTGGCTCTCCTGGGGCACTTGGATGTGTTTTTAAAAAGGATTGGTGCATTTTCCTAAAGGCTCCAGGGCATGAAATACACCCAGCACATCCCGAGGGAAATGCAGACGAGACCTTCCTGGTGCAAGGAGATGTAGGAAGAGAGGTGACCCCAGTGGAGAACAGCAGCTGGGATTGGGATCTGGGCAGGATCTGAGCCTTGCACACCCTGGCTTTCCAGCTCTGGATGGATTCCCAGACGGTGGAATCACACCCACAGCATCCCCTGCAAATGGGATGGCTGCAGCCAGGGAAAGACAAAGGGATGCTGGTTCCCTGGGCAGCTTGGAATTTCTTTCTTCCCTGATCAGGATTGAGCAGGAGCAGGAGGGAGAAAGGAGAAGGGAGCAATGCCCAGGGTGGAAAGGATGAGGATGGAGCTGGAGCTCTCCCACACCCAGGGCAGCTCCATGAGGGATTGATGCTCCGGGAAACCGATGGTGCTGCTGGGAAAATCCCTCTTTGGCAGCGCTGGGAAGAGCAGTGGGAGATGTTCCAGGGCTGCTGCATCCGGATTTGTCACCAACCCGTGCAGCAGTGGCACATGGAAGGAAGGTTTATGGACGTAAGGTTTCCAGCAGGAGGTGGGGAGAGAGGCCATACAGAGGGAAGATTCCTGCTGCTGGAGCATCCCTGTGCCTTCCCAGCAGCACCTCCCGAGTGCTCTGTGCTGGGGGATGAAGGGTTAAGCTGCAGGCCCTGCTGACTGCCTTGTGATGCAGCTGTGGGGTGATTAGGACAGATCTGTGCCCTAAGAGGAATCACATGGGGCTCCCTGGGTTCCCCCCTGCATCCCACCGTGTTCCCCCCACTCCGGCTCCGGGCTGGGACTGTGGCTCTGCCATCCCTGTCCCAAACCCTGCATCAAAGGCAGGGAACACAACAACTGCAGAGCGTTTGAAAGCAAAATAAATAAACCTGGGGCTGCTCGGGGAGAGCTGCGAGCAGAGGCACAATCAAATCTTCTATTTCTGGCGTTTTCTTTCAAAAGCAGACACACAACAGGAACTTTTGATCATCAGGCCCTAAAGAAGGTGACTTCTGATATCCAAACCCCCAGAACCTGACTTCCCTCAATCAAAGGGATTGCCACAAGCCTCTGCTTTATCAGGTGGCTGGTGGGACCAGAGGAAATCCTGGGTTTCTGGGGGTTTGGGTGGCTGGTGGAAGTGCAGGAAATCCTGGGGCTTTATCGAAGGCCAGCAGCCTTGAGTTGAGAGGCCAACATGACAATCTCTGTTTGCAAAGCATCTTCCAGCAGGAAGGTCCCCAGGATGTCCCTGGGCCATCACCTTGGTGACAGCACGTTGCGGCGTGAGAAAGTTTGGAGGGGCCAGTCCTTGCTTGAGGTGTCTTTTTGGGGTCATCATTTGGGGATGAATCCAGCTGGATTCATCCCTGTAAAACTGGAGGGAAAACATGTCCATGCTCTGCAGAACCTGAAATGATAATTAAGATAATTAATCCTGAAGCAGCTCTTGCCTGCAGGTTTCTGTGGAAGCCTATGGGGTTCAGAGCCGTTGGCACTGAGCTGGGTTTGTGTCCTGCAGGTGATGTGGAGAACCTGAGCCCTGCTAAATCCTTCGAGGGCACCAAGGTGGGCGTTGGGAACATCGTGCTGGCTCTGTACAGCGGCCTCTTCGCCTATGGAGGGTGGTAAGGCTCAGCTTTTGCTCTCCCTTCCACACCGAATGAATTCCAACTCCCAATTCCACGCTGAAGCTCCTGTAGGGCTCCTCTCTCTGTCCTTGGACTGTGCAAACAGCCCACTTGTAGCCATCCTCAGCATGGAATCATGGAATGGTGTGGAGACCTTTGAGATCTTCCAGTGCCATGGGCAAGGACACCTTCCACTATCCCAGGTTGCCCCAAGTTCCATCCAGCCTGGCCTTGGACATCAGCCATCCTAAGTTTTCCCACAGGATCAGTCCCTGTACCCCTCCTGGAATCCCTGATGAGTTAAACTGAAGGGTTTTATTCCTTCCATGGATTAACCAGAATTGACTCCCGTCCTTTTCAAATTACAGGAATTACTTGAATTTTGTCACAGAAGAGATGATCAATCCCTACAGGTAGGTGTGAGTCCTGGGATGACTTCCCTGGGGGAAAAACGGAGGAGGAATCCGAGGTTTTTGTCTGGGAAAGTAGAAAACAAACGGATTAATGACCTCCTACCTCCCTGGAATCAGGGAAAGGGAATAACAACCCCTGCAGGAGCAGGGCTGTTGTTTTCCCTGCCCTCCCGTGCCGTGTTATCAGTGCTGGGGGAAAGCTCTGCTTCCTTGGCCTGACACCTCTGTGAGCGATGGGCTAGGAAAAAGCACTCAGGGCTTCACTGCTGCCTCGCTTCAGCTGCCACAGAGCATTTGTGCTGCTCTGCCTCTGTTTGTGTTGCTCTCCATGCCTCTGTCCCGTGCTCTTCCCATCCTGTTGAGCAAGAGCTGCTTCCTGCTCTGCCCGTGCCTCTCGGGGTTATTTGGGGGCTCCAGCAGAGCAGGACAGAGCTGAGAAATCCCTTCTGCTCCTGGGAAGGTGCCTGGGAGCTGCTGCGGGCTGAGCCTCGGGGGCACTTGTGCAAGAGGCTGTCCTGGCTGACCCTGGGGGTGCTTGGTGCCTGCTGGGAAGCACTGGGCTGGATCCAGCCCATTCCAGAGAAACAGCACAAGGGGAGCTGCATTTTCCAATTATTTCCATGTCTGCTGGATGCAGTTGTGGTATTTGACTCTGCTCCTGCAGCTTGGAGCTCCACTGGACCAATTAGAGTGGCACCAAGCAGGCTTTCCTTTTTCACTTTCTGCTCACAAATGAAGTTAAACTGTTGGGAAAGACAAATTTGTAGCACCACAGGCTGTGCACAGACCCACTCAGACTGGGCCTGAGCTCCTTTTTGTTGAGTTTCCTCAGCTCAGATGGCTGAGTTTAGGTAGAGCCCAAGAACTGCCCTCTGCATCCCTGAGATTTCCATCTCCCACAGGAATCCCCCCATACTCCTTTGCCCAGAGAGAATCCCCGTGCTGATGCCACTGGGTGATTTTAACTATTGCCTTTGCAGTGAGCTTGGATTCGTGCTCCTGCATGGAGCTTCTCTGAGCAAAAAATCCCTTCTGCCATCATCCTTCCCTCTCCACCTGCAGCATCCTGGCTGTTCAGGGAATCACGGAGTCCTTCAGGTTGGAAAAGACCTTTCAGACCATCAACCACCACCACTAGCCATGTCCTCAGGTGTTTTTTGAGGGATGGCGACTCCAGCTCTCCTTGGGCAGCCTGTTCCCATGTGGGTATCCTCTCTGCTGTGGGAGCAGTGTGTGCCTGGGGCAGAGGAGAGGAGCCAAAGCACAGAGCAGCTCTCACAGAGCTTAGGAGGGCAGCAATCCCTGCCATCAGCAGCTCCCTCCTCCGAGCTGCTCCAGGCCAATGGATGTTTTTTCCCTAGAAACCTGCCTCTGGCTATCATCATCTCGCTGCCTGTCGTCACCCTGGTGTATGTGCTGACCAACCTGGCTTACTTCACCACGCTGAGCACCGAGCAGATGCTGACGTCCGAGGCTGTGGCCGTGGTAAGATCCCTGCTGCTCCCACGGGACTCACCCAGGGCAGGTGGAATCAGCCTTGGAATCACTGCACTCATCTCCTGCTTTGTTCCAGGCTGCTCAGGGCTGCTTACAGCAGGAGATAAAGAGCAGCTGTGACGGGAGCAGGGAGGAACAGTGTGATCCCGAGGGGAATTCATCCCAGGCACGGGGAGGCTGGGTGGGCACTCAGTGCTGCTCTTCATTCTGAGCTAGGGAAGGTTGCTGCTGCCCTTGTGACTTCCCAGAGCTTGCTATTTATGGGGAAAGGTCATTCTGTCCACACTGAACTGGATTGTTCTCTCTCCGTGTCTTCTTTGTTTTAATTAAGAGAGAAAAATAATGCTTGCATTAATTAAAATGGCAGTGAGGTCAGGAGCCCTGATGGCTTCAGAAGGGAGCAGACTGAACCTGAGCAGGATTGTTCAGGGCTCAGGGAGAATCTCCAGCCCAGGATGAGCTGAGCCCCTCAGGTGACACCACTCCATCCTTTGGGTTGGGACTGAGGCCCTGCTCAGCCCACAGCCTGTGCTGCAGGGAATCCTGGAACGCTCTGGGTGGGAAGGGACCTGAAAGCTCATCCCATCCCACCGTCCCAGGCTGCTCCAAGCCCTGTCCAGCCCGGCCTGGAACAGCAGAGGCTGGAAATCAATCCCCTGTTGTTGGTGCAAAGCTGCAGTGGAGCAGCCCAGGCTCAGCCTGCGACAAAAATCTGCAAGGCCAGGTCGCTGCGTGTCCCCAGGGCTGTGTCCCAGCTCCTGACTCAGCACTTGGCAGCAGCTGCTGTCTGAGTTTCCTCACAGTTTCCGTTTGGTCTTGAGCTCTCCGATAGCTGTTGGGATAAATGTTGTGTCCTGGCCCCGAGGGAAAGGCTGGCTGCTGATGTGGTTCAGCAATTCCACGATCTGCTTTCTCAGGAAAGAGGAGCAGCACATGGAAATATGGGAAACTCCGTCACAGCCTCAGCACTGAGCTGTGTCGTTTGTTGGGATTTCTCCAAATATGCTTTGTGGGAAGTTCTGAGTTCTTTGGGACTTTCTGGGTTTGAAATGTGCCTCGTTGTCCCCCATGTAGGATTTTGGGAATTACCACCTGGGAGTCATGTCCTGGATCATCCCTGTCTTCGTTGGGCTGTCATGCTTTGGGTCTGTCAATGGATCTCTCTTCACTTCTTCCCGGTAGGTTCCTTGCTCAATGCTGTGGGTTTTGTTTACAAGCTGTGCTCAGTTCTTTTTCCTTTGGAGCTCTCCTCCAGAGAGTGGCTGTGGGCAGACACAAAGTCTGGAGGGCCTGGAGGCCATGTGGGGAAGGCAGGAAGACAAAGTCAGACTTCAAAACCAGATCAAAGGCAACCTTTCAGTGGTCTTAATCTTCTGTTCCTCAGGCAGAGTCCTGATGAGGTCAATAAAGCAGAACCAGACACAGGCTCAGGGCTTGGGGATGATGAGAAAGTGGCTTTAATGAGAAGCAGAAAGTTAGGAAACCTCAGGGATGAGACTCCCTCAGGAAAGGGAGAAAGGCTGGGCAGGACTGAGATGGTTCAGCTCTGACACATCCCTGGGCTGGCTGAGGAGAGTCACTTCACTGCTGTCCCTGGAGAGCAGGGTATGAATCCATCCTTCTACATCCCTTGGCCATCTCCAGCTCCCTGGTGTTGCCTCAGGCTGGCCCCACTGGTTCTGTGCTGAGCACCAAGCCCTGCAGGGCTGTGACTCTGTCCCTCCTGTGTCCCTGCCAGGCTGTTCTTCGTGGGATCCCGAGAGGGACACCTGCCTTCGATCCTGTCCATGATCCACCCCCGGCTCCTCACCCCTGTCCCATCCCTCGTGTTCACGGTAAAGCCTGGCGATGGGGGGAGGGATGGATGGAGCAGGGCTGGGATCCCATGGGAATGGTGGGAGCCTCAGCCATTCCTGCATGTGCCTACAGCAGATAGACCCTTCCCATCATACCCTTACTGCCCACTTGTGTCTTGATGCTGCCCCTGCATCCCTGGCAGGGTCCAAGGCCAGCTTGGATGGGGCTTGGAGCACCCTGGGATAGTGGAAGGTGACCCTGCCTGTGGCAGGAGGTTGGAACTAGAGATCCTTCAAGCTTTAAGGTCCTTCCAACCCAAACCATTCCATGATCCTATGAAATGGTTCCAGGCACCAATTGAAAATAGCTTAAATAAGTAAAAAACCAGTCAGTGTGATCCCTTTCCTGGCAGTAGCTCTAAAACACCCCTGCTTAGTGCTGTAGCGTAGGTGGTTTTGCCTGCTCCCTTTCCTAATGGCCTTTTCCCTGCATCCAGTGTGTCATGACCCTGCTCTATGCCTTCTCCAACAACATCTTCTCAGTCATCAACTTCTTCAGCTTCTTCAACTGGCTGTGTGTGGCTCTGGCCATCATCGGCATGATGTGGCTGCGCTACAAGAAACCAGAGCTGGAGAGACCCATCAAGGTGAGAACACTGCCAGGGGACCCTGCCCTGTCCCTCTCCCAGCACCAGGGAGGCCCACCTACTCTTCCTGCATGGAAAAGGGCTGGGATTGCAGGGAAATGTTGTGTTGGAGCCCAAGGAGGTGTCCCTGCTGCTGAACCCGTGCAGGAGAACAGAGAGCTGCCCTGGGGACAGCTGGGTGAGGGAGCTCTGGGTGACAGGACAGGGTGCTGTGGTGGGATGACTCTTCTCCATGAGGAGCATCCTCCCCAGGACAAATCCCTCAGTATAACACTCTGTCCCAGCGTGGAATTCCCCCAAAATAGTTTTCTGCTGAAGCCCCAGCCCCTTGACAAGCTCTGTCCCTGCTGTCCTTGGCCAGCTTGGCAGCCCCGTGGCCCAGCTGGGGGAAAGCCAAGATCCTGTCAGGCCCTGCTGCCTCTCCCCAGAGGCTGCTCTTCCCTCATCCCACAGCACACTCAGGTCCTTGCCAGGCAGCAGCACCCCCAGGGAAACAAATCCACGGGCCTGGTCTGGCACCTTCCCAGAGGGAATCTTGGGGTGTTCCTTTGGGTTTTGGGGTTTTCTTCTCAAAGCTGGGCTGCTCTGGTGGGTGCAGATGATCAATCAACCCCAGGTTGTGCCGTGGCTCTGGTGGTGCAGATGATTTGGATAAGGAATTAGGGAATTATGTAATTATGGAACTGAGCTCCAAAAAGGTGCTGAGAAAGGCTCTTGGCCATGGCGGGACAATAATTCCCTCCCTCCCCAAGCTGGATAAACTTCCCTGGAAAGCCTCCCCTGCCACAGGTCCTCACCTGTGCCTTGCTCCCTGCTCAGGTGAACATCTGCCTGCCCATCTTCTTCATCCTGGCCTGCCTGTTCCTCATCGCTGTTTCCTTCTGGATGACGCCCAAGGAATGTGGCATCGGCTTTGCCATCATCCTCAGCGGGATCCCCATCTACTTCTTCGGGGTCTGGTGGCAAAACAAGCCCAAGTGGGTTCTCCAAGGCATCTGTGAGTATCTTATCTCCAGGGAGGAGCAGCTTTGGCTCCCAAAAATCTCCCCAGTGCTGTGCTGCAGCTGCAGTGCTGGCCCTCCTCCCTGAAGAGTTCCCAAATTCCTTCCTGCCTCTGATCCACTCTTCTTTCATGCTAACTAGTTTCTCCTGATGATTGCTGTGTCTGCCAAGCACCCAAAATGCAGTTGGATTTGCAATCATGGCAAAGTTGGGGACCAATACTGTGTTTTCAGGGTTTTTAATCCTGGCAAGCAGGTTGTTATGTGGCAGAGCAGAATTCCCTGCCCCTGGAAAAACCCAGGGCCAAGCCTTTGCTCTGCAGAGAATCCCTTCCATTGGTGTAGGAAGGGAAAAGGAAGAACTGAGCACAGTTGGCCTCAGTTTGACTGCTGAAAATCCACAATTGTTCCCAATCCATGGCTTAGCCATGCTAACATTTGGGATCCAGGCAAAGCTTTCCTTGGCATCCCCCTGTGGCAGCAGAGCAGAGGGAGAGGGAAGTGCCCTGGCTGTGTTCTCTCAGGAGGCTTATTTTTATTTTAAGGTATCTGCTCCAAGGTTTCCCAACAGTGCCACAAGGCCAGGGTGTGTTGGGAGGGATGGAGAGGCTGTGCTTGGCACGGGGAGCTCTGCCTCAACAACTGAACCCAGCAGGTCAATCCTTGTTGTCCAAGGAGCTGCACTCCAGCAGCTGCTTCCCAGCTCTCCTGCAAGGGCTGACCTAGAAAAGCAGACGAGGAGCAGTGCCCAGCCTTAGCTGGGTGTTTTATGAGGAAGAAAAGTCTTTCAGCAGCACTCAGCACTCACTATTCTCCTCTTCCCCCGTCTCTCTCTCTCTCTCTGCCACACTCACTTTTTTATCCTGAGTGTTAGGCTCAGTTCCTGGAAAAGCCATTTCTGCAATGCCTGGGTGGTAAATTACCATATTCATTGTTTTTCTCCACTGAAGGATTGTAAGGGGAATATTGAAAATATTCTGGGAACAGACAGTGATAATCCTGCAAATGCCCGGTGAGAAACATAGGAACTTTCAATGTGTTTTATTGATAGATTGAAGATAATTCGATCACCTCCAACTGATCTGAGTCTCACTTGGTTGTGCTTAGAATTAGATTTGCCAGGCAGGAATATTCGGTGATCTCCAGCCAGAGTGGAGCAGCAGGGAACAGAGGAGTGTTTGGATGGGTGGGAAGATAAAACTACTTCCGTTTAGCACTTTCTCCTGGGAAATCTGCACCTGGAATGATCCCTTGGCTCCCCCTGGGCTGGGCTGGGCTGGGCAGTCCCTTCTGCCCTGTGTGCAGGACAAGGAATTTGGGTGATTTTGTCCTTCACAAGAGCCTGTGAGCTTTCAAAATTGGAAGGAGAAGCTTCACCTTGGATTTTCCATGCCCATTCCTGACTCAGATTTGGCTGCTCACACTCAGAGCATCCCAAACCCTGCGTCACCAGCAAGGAGGAGCTGTGTGCAGCAGGCCTGGAGCACTGCAGAGACCTTGCTGCAGGAGCAGAGCTCCCAGGGTGAGGCTTGAGTTCTGGGAATGGCGCAGGGAGTATCCATGGAATATTTCAAGCCTTACATTGTACTTGAGCTCAGAGTGGGGAGGCAGAGAGCTCAGCCCTGCCCTCACAAACCCAGATTTCTGCTGCCTGCCATCCCTGACCTCTCCTTTGCTCTCTCCCCAGTCTCCACCACAGTCCTGTGCCAGAAGCTGATGGAAGTGGTTCCTCAGGAATCCTAGGCGGGACAAGCAAGGACATTGAGCTCGAGGAAACGCACAACGCTCGCAATTCTGAGATGACCCAAGGATCTGACCCCTCACTCCCCAATCCCAGGCACTGGAGCTGCTTCCCGCCGTCTGCACAGCCCCAGGGCTCTGCTCTGCCTCCTGCAGCCCCTGCAGCCCCACCCTGAGCCCACAGCCCAGCCAGGAGGAGGTGTTGGTACGAGCAGGAGCCAGGAGGAGCAGTTCCAGAGGGCAGTTCCAGAGGGGTGCCCTCGGTGGCTGTGTGTGTGTGAGGGCTGTGTTGGCTCTGGGGGGCTCCTTGCTTTGGGGCTGGGGTCTGCTGGGGCCTGGTTGGAGTGTTCAGAGTGTCTGGGGGGCTGGGGCTGTTCTGGGGGTTCTGAGCTGCCTGGCCTGGCCCAGGGGAAGGTGGGAAGCAGAGGTTGGCTGGTGTTGGCTCATCCCCTCAAACC
>VZRM01002573.1:1947468-1988123 GCA_013397955.1 Grantiella picta
CCCTGGGCTCTGTCCCCTGGCCGTGGTGTGACTGTCACTGTGTTCCTCACCAGAGCACCCTGCCACCCTCTGGCTTTGGATCCCACTCTCAGATCCAAGCCAGCTCCTGCTGCTGAGCCAATCCTCCAGGATGCTCTTCCCCACAGTGCCCATCCTGAGCCCTGGGAATGAGCACTGAGGGGGGAGTTCTGCAGCCAGCAGAAGGCCAAGTCCTTGGCTTGCCCATTCCATGCTTTTCTGTGCCAGGATTCCATGCAGCATGGGATGAGCAGCACTGTGCTCTCCTCATGGCACTGCTCAGTGAGCCACTTGCCCCTAAGCCATTTCCAGAGAGGAGCAGAGGGTGGATTCCCCTGGCACATTCCATGGGGTCTTCCCTGGAGCTGTTCCCTCTGTCCTGCTGTGTCTGCTCTGGAATGTGCCACAGAGATGGGACCAGCCAGGTCTGGAGTGTGGAGAAGGGCAGAAGTCCTGGCTGGCTGGAGCCTGGCTGTCACCTCAGGCTGCTGGAGACATGGGATGGGTGGGGTTGGAAGGGACCTTAAACCTCATCCAGTGCCACCCCTACCCTGGGCAGGGACAATTCCAGTATCCCAGGTTGCTCCAAGCCCTGTCCAGCCTGGCCTTGGACACTCCCAAGGATCCAGGGGCAGCACAGCTTCTCTGGGCACCAAAAGTGTTTTGCTCTAAGGAGCAGGGCTTGGACCCTGATCCTCCTTCATGCACCAGCTCTGGCCTGATGAGATCCCCCAGCACCACCCTCCCGTTCCAGGAGCGATCCTTGAGCACAATCCACATGTGAAATCCTAGTTTGCCGTCGTGGTTGGTGCCATCCCATCCCCGGGCACCCCCAGAATTCCTGTAGTTCCCCAGTAGTCAGCACTGTCCCCTCAGGGACGTTGCTCTCTTTGGTCCAAAGTGTCACCTTTTGGAAAGCTGCAGTTCTCGCCCCGTTTGCTCATTGTGCCTCTGCTCTCTGATCCCACTTGGAATTCCGAAGCATCTTTTCCCCACTGGAGCTGCTTTGCTGTCTCTGTTGCAGATCTTTGTGCTCGTGCTTTGTGCAGGTGGCTTGGTGAACTATTTCCCTTTTTTTTTGGTAAACTTGGCCGTTGGGAAGCCTGGATGCTCCGGGAGCTCCTGCTTCCTGCTGGATTCTCCTCGTGGTGTGGAGTTCTTTGGGATCAAGGGGCATTAAGGACACCATGGTGTTGGCTCAGGCTTTGTCCTGGGAAGCTCCTCAGCACTCCAGGGTATTTTGGGACAGGGGCAGCTCCACGCTCTGCACTGCCAGCCCCGTGTCCTGCTCCGAGGCAGGAACAGGGGAGACAATCAGCTCTTTATCCCATGGCAGCTGGGGTGGACATTCCCAATCCAGCTCGGGTGACAGTGTAGAGATTCCCAAAGCAGGAGCTGAGTTAATCCACAGGGAGTTGCAGCTGGTTTGGGAATACCCACAGGACAGACCCCAAAGGTTTTGGCCAGTGCCTGGCTGTTCAGGGACTCGGTGCAGTGAGTTGGAGCATCTTGGATCAATGCCTGTGGAGAGGCTTTGGCATAAATAAGGTCATGAATTTCAAAACCCAAATTCAGTTTTTGGCTCCTTCCAGCTGCAGGCTGAGTTGGTTTTGAGCAGTGATGGGAAATCGCTGCTCCTGCTGGAGCTGTTCCATGGAGAGGGGACCTCAGGCTGTCACCTGCCACAGGATTTTGGCTGTGAGCTCTCAGGCAGCTCCTGCAGGACCTGGGTTCAGCATGAGAGCTCTGTGTGACAGTTCCCACCAGCAGAATGGCTTGGGATGCAAAGCAAAGGCGTTGGGCTCTCAGCCACCTCAACCCAAAGTCAGCTGGCACTAAGGGCTCTCCAGAGAGCTCGGGATTGGGGCCAGACCTCCCAAAAGTTGGTTTGGTCATCACCAGGTGATGACCATCACCACACAGTGTCCTCCTGGCGACCCTTTCACATTGGTTTTAAAGAGGAGCTGTCACACTAAAAACATACTTTTTTTTATTAAATAATGGATTTTAATTCAATCCTTAACTCGCTTGCTTTGCTTTGTATGGATTTTTTCATGGTTTTTCACTTGCTGCTGAAGATCTTTGTCGTGTACTAACCTGAGGCTCTGGCACTGATCCCATGTTCGTGGGGATCTCTTCAGCATCTCCTTGGCAATAGAGGTTTAGGAAGAAACTGAACCAGGTACCAACAGAGAGCCATAAAAACGCTGAATTTGGTCAGCCACAGCTCCCATCTCGAAGTTTATCTTCCAAAAACCTGATTTCTTTCATCCTGGAGTCATTGCCCCCCATGGCTGCCCTCCAGCAGAGCTTGGTGACATGACTGGAAGAGTTGGGTTGGTTTTTCCTGGAGGTTTGGGAGGCAGTGAGGGAGGAGGTAACACTGAATTTCATTTGATAAAGCAAAGACAAAAAAGTAGTTCCTGCAGTCAGGGAAATGGCTGCCAGCACTCTGCTGTCCAGTGGAGGAGCTTTTCCCTTGGATCAGCAACTTGGCTTGCCCTGTTGCAATGGATTTTGGTGTGGAAAACGGGAGAACATCCCTGGGAAAGCTTCCTTGCTGCTGTTTTCCTCCACCATGGAATGAGGAGTGTTAGGGAGCACAGGGGGAGTGACAGAGAATCCACAGAAGGTTTCCCACCATTCCCAGCACTGCATGTGGGATTTTCCCTGTAGTTTCTCAGCTGTGCCCTTTGGAGCTCGTGGTGATCACAGCTCCTGCACCCACTGGGAGATGAACTCTGCAGCCACAGCGGCCTAAAGGAGGTTCCACGGGAATCTCTTCCCTCTGGCAGTTCCTGCAAGTGCAGGAAGGTGGTGTGTCCATGGAATCGAGGTTGGAAAAGCCCTTGGAGGTCACAGAGCCCAGCAGTGCTGTGGTTGTGCCTCAGCCACCCTGAGCTCCTCAGGCTGACCCCAGCTCTCCACTATTGCTCCTCCTCAGTTGTTTTCCAGCTCGGGCTCCCAGGCAGGCACTTTTTGGGGTGTTCACAGAATTGCATCCCGCAGGGATTGCTGAACAGAGCTGGAGCTGCTGGCCAGGCACTTCGTACCCCTTGGGTTCCTCTTTCTGTGAGAACCTTTCCTCCAGCTGGGAGAGGAACCAGCCCTGCTCAGCCCTGCAGAAATCAGGGGGATTTACGTCATCCTGGTGGATTTTTAATGATTTCTTTTTTTTTTTTTTTTAAAACTTCCTGCAGAATTTGCAGTGTTTTCCATTTCAGACACCGTGTTCTGGTAAACAGGCTTTTGTTTGGAAAGGCCCCCTCGGTGGCCACCGAGTTCAAAGGGACTCTGGCACAGTTGAACAAACTTTAAAGGCCCTTCAGCTGGGCTGAAGCTCCTGGGAAGTGGCTTTGTTGTTCTCCAAGTCCTCTCCCAGTGGGTGGCTCAGGCAGGGGGATGAATTGGGCTCCTCTGAGGGCTGCTGGGCAGGGGCAGTGGGGTTGCAGCAGAGCTCTTCCCTGGAGCTGAGAATTCCATGGAGAATGGAGTTCTCAGCCATGGAGAGACGTCCCCAGTGGCAGATTCTGCAGGGAATCCCAGGGAATGTTTCCACTCAGTCTGGGAAGGTACCTGTGCCTTCAGCCGAGGCCACGGCGCTCTCGGGCTCTAATAAAAAATCAAATTTAACAAGAAAAATCCCTAAGGAAACTGCCAAATGTTGTCATTGCACAACACTCCGGCTGCCTGGGGCCATTCCCGTGGGATGCCAGCTTTTCCAGCGTCCATTGTGCAACCCCAGTGCTCAGCACATGAAAGGAGAGGGCGATGCCGTCTGGAAGGGGTTGGAACAAAGCAGCTCCTGGAGCTTGGGAAAGGGCAGCCCGAGGGCTCAGCTTCCCTGGGACTGAATCCCAGCCTTGTGCTGCCCCGGGAGCATCCCTGGCTCTGGGATGAGCTTGGCTGCCAAGCAGGGAGATCCCTGCAGGGATGGGAATTTGCTCCCTCATCCCTGCCAGGCCATCCTGGGGGAGCTAGGTGCTGAGAGGAGCTCCAGGGGCTCCTCATTCCTGGTGGTTCCTTCAGGAGTTACACCCAGGGGTGAGTTCTTCCCAGCTGGAGCTGGAGCTGGGTTGGGAATGTGTTGGGGAATGCTGCTGGTGGAACTGGGAGCTCCCAGTTTGGTGGTGCAGTGGTAGGAATTGTGGCTCGGGGTCAGTGATCCCTAAAATTCTGATCTCCAAAGGATTGTTTTATGCTTTTCCCCCACCCAGTTCCTTGCCTGAGAAGGGCTGTTGCTTCCTCCAGCTGTTGAAGTGGTAATGAGTAAAAAAGAAAAGTATTTTTTTAAACACTGAATTAATTTCTAAACTGCCTATGAGAGACTTTATAGCTACACCCGAATTCTTCCCAAGGCTGACATCCAGCCCGGTGCAGGAATCTCCCACATCCCAACCCCAATCCCAGCCTGTGGGATGAGCCAAGCTCTGCCTGTGCTGGGATTGATGTCAAACACAGGGAAGAAATTCCTTATTTGTTCAGGGGACAGGGGGAGGTCCATGTCCCACCAAAATCCTTGGAGAGGGAGGATTTTGGGTGATTCCCAGACCTCACTCCGACCCTCGGAACAAAGGGAGGGTGACCTTCACTCCTGGTGAAGAATCTGACTTTTCAGAGACACTTTGCTTTGTATTTTTGTTGGTTTGTTGTTTTTTTTTAAACACACACAGGAAAAAAAAAAAAAGCTCTTAACACAGGCAAGAAAACCTAGACCTGATTTACAATTGTGTTCTATTTGGTTGCTTTAAAAAAAACCCTATTTTACTAATTTAACTATTGCTGTAGATGACACTCTATTTATTTGAAAGGGGTAAATATCTTTTAGTCTTAATTCTTCTCCAGTAAGCGCTGTGTATTCCCAATATTTGTGTTCCTGGCAGCACAGCAATTCCACGGATGAGGGCTGGGCAGCCAATAGCTCCTGAATCCAATGGCCTTGGACAACAAGATGTCTCTTGCAATGTATTTTTTTTTTTTTTGGTAGTATTTCTCGGTTCTTTTATGTCTGTGGTTTAACAAATCTGTTCAATGTTTGGGTTGTCCTATGTTTTGGGTTGTTTTGTTTTTTTAACAAAGAAAGCTGAATTACAACACTCTCGTTGCTGGTCTTTGCCTCGAAAATTCTTCTTTTCCACGATGATCCATCAGCACCTGAGCCCTGGGTTTCCAAATATTCCTCTTGCAGCTGGATTTGGGAGCAATGACAGCATCCATGCCTCCATCCTCCTTTTTTAAATTCTAGTTAATTTTCCTGAGGCTTGGACAAGGAGGGAATTCACAGGGAAAAGGCAATTTGTGGTTTATTCCTGAGCATTATTTGGGAAGTGACACTGGAAGAGAGAATCTGCTCAAGCCCAACATCCCCCTAAACCCAAACCAAACACCACAGCAGCATTTAACTGGAAATACTTATTTAGAAAAGGAGGAAGCTGGAGGTGGAGAAATGGGAATGCAATGGCAGGGATGCTGAGTGCAGTGAGGAGGCTCTCCTGGAGGATCTGCCAGACTCATATTAGAGGCTCTTAGTGAAGGAATGGAAGTAATCTAAGAAAAACATCTCCCCAAGGCAGCGTGGCTGAGCAGAGGGATAGCCTGTGACTCCAGAGAGATCATTCCAAAAGTGATAGCTGTGGCCAGAGAAGGAAACCGGGCAAAGAATAAACTGGCACATTCAATATAAATAAATATAAAACCTCCCAAGGACAGTCCCTGGGGACACTGGCCAGGGCGACATGGAGGAGCAGGGCTGGGATGTCCCAGGAACAACCCAGAGGAGTTCCAGGAGGTGTTACAGGAGGATGAAGGGAGCAGAGAGATGGAGAGGAACATCCTGGGGGCTCACAGAGCTTTCCTACAGGGAGGTCACCCCCAGCAGGCTTCCAGTATTGATCTTGGGTTTTCAGCAGGTTTGGGACTCACTGAGCTCCCCGTGGGGTTTGGAAAAGGGAATTATTGTTGGGGAGAGAGGGAACAGTGCTAGAAGCAGTTAATGATGGAGGGAGGTGCTCTGCTGAGCTTGCCCAGGGATCATCTTCAGGCCACTCAGGAAAGGAGGCAGGCAGTGTGGCAAAGGCTGGAGAAGAGGGCCATGGAGTGAAATCCCACTGGATGTGTGCTCTGCTGCTCCCTGCTGCTGTCCCCAGCTCGGGCAGGGACCCCTCCGGCTGGGAGAGGAGCTGCACACCCACCAAAGGCAGGAAGTGCCTGCAGTGCTGGGGGTCATCATGTGCTCAGAGCACTTGGCTTTGTGCATTCAAGTTCAAACAGCTCAGATGAAAGGGTTTGTTGTTGACTGCAGCAGCCTGAAGGAACACTCTGTGAGTCCGGGGAAAACCTGAGAAGGGATCACACCTCCTTTTCCATGCATTCCCTGGAGATCACCATTGTTGGCTGCTGCAGATGGAGCCCTTTGGCTCTTTCCTTGTGCCTTTCCTTGGTGACCTTTCCAGGTGACCTTTCCTTGGTGCCACTGTGCCCTCAGAGAATCACGGAATGCCTTGGGTTGGAAGTGACCTCAAAGCTCATCTCATTCCAGCTCTCCCAGGTTGCCCCAAGGCTGGCTTTGAGCACTTCCAGGGATGGGGCAGCCACAGCCTCCCTGGGCAAATTCCCCTCTGGAGGATGGACATCAGCTCATCCAGGGCAGAGGGAGCCTCCTGCTGGGCTTCTCCTGGGAAGGACTCGTGGAATGGGAGCCACATGTGCCCCAGCACTGTCTAGACACATCCCAGCTCTGCTCCTGTGGCTGCTGGAGGCTGGAGGTGATGGGAGAGGGCAGAACACATCCCTCTGGAAAACACCCAGCCAGCAAGGCTGACATTTTCCCACCCTCCGAGCAAAGCCAGGATATTTTTCTCCCCAAATCCAAGAGCTCCTGCATGGGAGAGCAGCACGGGGAACGCCACCAAGGAAGGGTGAGCCCTTGGAGCAGCAGGTGGGAATGTCCCAGGACTGGAGGCGATTGCAAAAGCCAGAAAAGTGTTGTTGCTTTGAAGATTAGTGTGGAAGATGAAAGGCACTGAATGTGTTTGGGTTGGGAAGAAGCCACTGCAGGGTTGGGTGTGACACAAAAAGCTTCGAGGGTGCACAGATAAATCAGAGCGAGGAGCTGACAAGGAATTGTGGCTGGAACTAATCAAGGGATCCTCGGAGGGAAATGAATTAATCCAGTGAAAACGAGCTCCAGGTATGAGGGAATTGGAGAAAAGGAGAATTGATGCTGACAAACTCCCTTGCAGCAAAATAACACCCAGCAACAAAACTGTTCCCTGGATATTGAGGCAATGGAAGTTCTGCCTGGAAGGTTTTTTTTTTTTTAGCCAGTGTTTACAGGAGTTGCTGGTATTTAACCTGAAAAGCCATGAAATAAAGGTGTCTCTCCAGCTGATTTTGCTGGAGATTTATTTTAGGTGTCAGAGCTCAGCAGCACAGGATTTTTGGAAAATCCTTTACCAAAAGGATGTGTCCAACCCCCTAATTCCAGACCTTGAAATGTAACGGGGATTTTTTACAGATCCCAACAAGGTGGTTTCCCCCTGCATGATTCCTGGAAATGCAGATTTCCTGCCTGTTTTGAACTGCAATTCTCCCACCTGGGAATGGATGCACAGGAAACGGTGGTGTGGGCAGCAGGGACCTGGAAATCCATGGAGAGCACCGTTGTTCCTGGCTGTGCCTCAGTTTCCCCAGCTGAGAAAAGTCTTGCTCATCTTCCCAGAACAGACTGAAAGCTCTGTCTCAATCAGATGGGGCAATAAGTGCTGGAAATTCCCTTGCTCTTCATCCAAGCTGCACAATGGGAAAGATGAATCCATGTTTGGATCCCTCCATAGAGACCAGGGAAGCAAGAAATGGCAATTCCTGTTGCCTGAGCCTCTTTCCTAATTTACTTAATGTGTCCTTCAACCACTGTCCTGGGGCCGCCCCGTCCCCAAAAACCAGTTTGCAGTGAAGGTTTGCTGGAGCAGAAAATGCCCCTGTTGCCTTAGGCCTGTCCAATCCACACCTTGGAGCTCCTCTTCCCGGATTTGGGGGAGCTGGAAGTGCTTCCAGCACAATCCAATCACCCATGTGTGCACCAGGAGCTGTGGCAGCTCCAGGATGGAGCTGGGAGGGCAGAGCAGGAGTGAGGGAGGGTGTCCAGACAAGGGGAACAGGCAGGATGACACATTCTGTAGGAAAAAGAATTCCTTTTTTGCATTAAGAGCTCTTTCCAACACCTTTTGGAAGTGATTCCCTGCCTGTCTTTGCAGGGCAGGAGCACTGGAATGGCTCAGCTCGAGGATCCTACCCTGCTCTCCCAGTTTTCCTGCAGGAGCTGCCATCACTTCTTGCAGTGTCACAAAGCTCACAAAGCCACCTCGGTGCCCAGGGATGCAGTTGTCCATGGCTGCCTGCCTGCTTTGGATCCCAGAATCATGGAATGGTTTGGCTTGGAAGGTTCAAGCTCATCCAATTCCACAGGCAGGGACAACTCCCACTCCATGTGCTCTGTGCTCATCGTGCCAGGTGCTCAGAGCACCACCAGGGACCTCTGCAGGGACAACAGCAGGTGACAAACCCTGCAGCCTCCAGAGCAGTCGAGAATTATCCCAAAAATGAGTGATAGGAATCAAAACCCAGAGCCCTGTGCCTGCTGTGCCGTAAGCAAATCCTCGGCATGTTGCAACACTCCAGGAGCGTGTGCTCCACTTTGGAGCAATTTCCTGGCTGCTTTGGTCAACATCTCCAGCAGCCTGGCTCTGGATTTCAGCGAGGACATTTCTGCTCCTATTTTCCTGGAAAAAGCAGGATCTCCCTCTCTCCTCCCGCAGCTCCTGGACTTGTGTAACCACCGGGAGCTGCAAGGGCGGGAGAGTTGTCCCTTGGGCTCCACGGAGCTCAGCAATCAGGTCTGGGCACCTCAGGAATTCGGCAGCTTTGCGGTGCAGTGAGCTGCTGCTGCATGTTGGAGCTGGGAGCACAGAGGCAGCAGCTCAGCTCCAAACAACCCCAGGGTGTGCAGGGGCTGTGGGGCTGTGCCAGCAGCAGGGTGAGGGTGCAGCTCCTGCTCGGCCGTTGGGATTTCAGCCTCTCCAGGCTCTGTGGGATGGAGAATATTCCAGACACACCTGGGGCCTGCAAGGACCTGACACGATAGTGCTGCTGGCCCTGGCATCCAGCAGGGCAACTGCACGTGGCTGTGAAACCAGCAGGCCATGGAATGTGTCTGGGAGGATCCAGCTGAAGGTTTCGGGGTTGTGCAGCAGCAGTTGGGCAGTGGTGCTGCAGCCAAGGGCACCCCCAGGGCTTGGAGTGCAGACATCCAGGACAGCCTGGCCATCCCCTCTGCCAGGCACTGGGAGCTGCCTGGGATGTGGGCACTGCTGGATCGAGGGAAAAAAGCAGGAACACAAAGGGAATGTGCTTTGGTGGCCAGAAAGTGCCTGTCACGCTGGGTATTGCCGCCTTTTCCTGCATTTTGGAGGCAGCTGGATCTGTAAAGATATTCCTGGTGAGGCTGGGAATGCTGGTGGTTGCAGTCTGTCTGTCTGTCTGTCCACAGCCTTGCTCCTGTTAATTGGGATTTATCCCTGAGCCAGCGCTGGGTCTGCATTAGGGGGAAAAAAATCATAATCCACGTTGACAAAGTTGCATGAAATAGGCTTTTCAAAGAGGCACTGGCTTCCCACAATGTAAAGAGTTTAAGCTCTCACATGATGGCTCAGGTTGTGCAATTCCTGCAGGAATCAGCCTTGGCTCTGGACAGCCCATTCCCAGGGGAGAGCAGGATCCTGGGAGAGCAGCTGCATGGAACGGTCTGGGCTGTTAATTGGGGAATCCTGCCACAGGTAGAGGAAATAATGGCTTCAAAAGAAAAAATCCCAACGCCCAGGAGAAAGTCTTTTAAAGCCACAATAATCCCAGCGTGTGTCAGGCCCTCTGAATTGCTGGTCACAATTTTTTCTTGAGGAGGAACGTTGGGGGATGGAAAAACCCTTTTGTCCCTTGTTTATGTTTGTTTTCCTCATGTATCTCTAATATTTTCTAGAGGAACCAAAAGCCTGGTATTGCGTTTAGAAGTCCCGCAAGCCTCAAACCATTCTCTCTTTACCTTCCACATTTAATTGAAATGAATAGAAATTGAAGCAAAATTAGCCTTTTTTCCCAGTACCCCATGGAATTTCTGAGCAGGTGCTATCACTGCTGAGCAAAGGTTAAACAGGTTTTGTCTGCCTTATCCATTAAACCAAATCTGAGAGAAGCTCCTGTACCCAAGGCAAACAAGATAAACCCACAAATCCTGCAAAATATTCTCTCTGGAATTTGCTTCTCGCTGCGTGGGCCAAATCCCATCTGGATTTCTTCCCTGCCCTCCACACTGAAAACTCAGCCTGCAAAAAGCACTTTGACACCCTCCTCATTCTGGCCATGGGCTTGCAGCATCCCCAGGGACTGATGCAAGATCCTGCCAAGGGCTGTTGCATCAGAAAAACCAGCAGGAATCAGTTGGCTTTGCCCTGTTTCTCCCCAAATTTGCAGATTCTGCTTCCTTCCCTTTTTTTTTTTTCTTTTTTTTCTTTTTTTTCTTCTTTTGGAGGAAAGGGACTTAGGCTCAAGCCAGCAGCCACGAGGCTGCTGAGTGCAGAGCTGTGCTGGTGTCTCAGCAATGGGAAGTGATGCTCCAGGAAAAAATTCCCTCAGGAACACAATTTACGGCACCTCCTGGATTTCCCCAGCTGCCTGTTGTTGCCTGTTCTCCACCAGCAAGAAAGCTTCAGCCTGGAGCCTTTGGATGCTGCAGCTCTGTTGATTCATGCAGGGGATTAGGCAGGCAAGGATGCTTTCATCTGATTTTTCCTTGGCCTTGTTAAATGAATTCCAGCTTTTCTGTGGAGCTGCACACCCTGCTTTGTGTGCCACAGCCTCCCAGGCGCCAGGCTTCATCCTCCAAGGATCAGGGAGGGCTGACTGCTCCCTCCTCACTCCCAAAATCCTGCTGGATGAGCAAATCCCATCATTTGGGGGCTGCAACTAGCAATATGGGGGAGACTCCTTTCCCAGCCCTCTCTGAGAACACAGCAAGGACAAAATGAATCCCTGGTTGGCTCCAGCCAGGTGTGACAGAAACAGGGCTTGGGAAGAGATGGGAAATTGGAGACAAGAGGGGAATGGAGCTGGAATGAGCAAGGGATCTTGATCCTGCAAACAGCAGTGTTAGGAGGAGATTCCCTGCATGGTTTGGTGGTGGGCAGGAGGAGGAGCTGGCAATCCCTGCACACACAACCCCGAAGGGCTGATGGAAAGAACTGGGGCACAACCTTTGGATTGCAGTGCCTTGGGAAGCAGAGGGCTCTGGATCCAGCTGCTCCAAGGCCAACCCAGCCTCACCTGGGAGTTCCACATGTTTTCACCTGGGGCTGAAGGAATTTGTGAGGATGCAGGCAGTGCCCAACTCACGGCCTCTCCCCAAAAAATAACCCCTGGCTTGTTCAAACCCCGCTGCCCTCCGGCTGCAGGGGATAAAGGAGA
This sequence comes from Grantiella picta, assembly GCA_013397955.1. NCBI lineage: Eukaryota > Metazoa > Chordata > Aves > Passeriformes > Meliphagidae > Grantiella > Grantiella picta. The sequence continues at coordinate 1,959,001 of VZRM01002573.1, forward strand.
GGGATTTGGGAGGAATGAGCCCAGCACCAGCCCATGCCTGCCTCCAGCTGAGCCCTTCTCCAGGCAAGTCTGTGCCCGGGCAGAGCTGCAGCCTCTCCTCACAGCATCTCCAGGTGCATGGACTTGTGTGAGACTCACAAATTCCCGCTGTTTAAACCTTCCAGTGGAAGTCCCATGACAGCAGTGCCACATGGAAGGGCTCATTGCCCTGACTGGGCTTTGCAGCTTCTTTATCTCATGGTGTGCTGAAACATCCAAACTTTTCTGTGGACTGGCATCCCCCAGTGCCACCAGGGAACAGGAGGAGCCTGTCCATGAAAGCAGAGGGGAACGGGCAGCTGGTGAGCACAAATACATTCCCTGTGTCTCCCTCCTCCTGGGGCTCTCCTGGACTCTCACTTTGTACTTGGAGAACAGGGAAAAGCGAGTGTATAAAATCCAGGAGTTGGACTTCAGTGATCCATAGGGGTCACTTCAACTCAGGATATTGTGGGACTCTTCCATGGGAGAATAACCACCATTCCTGCTGCCTGCTGTGGGGACAGCCTGGAAAAGAGGAATAACCCTTCATGGACACCCTGCAGCCCCCCAGGGACTCAGCCACCATCCCAATCCCAATCCCAATCCCAATCCCAATCCCAATCCCAATCCCAATCCTTCCTGGGCTGTTTCTCCCCAAAACGTGCTGATTTATCTGTGGGAAGTGTCAAGCTGTGCCGAGTGCCAGGAGCCACCATAGAAACCCCGTTTGCACTCCAGGCAGTGCCAGACAGAGCTGCCCAGCAGGGAGCTGAGTAAATATTGGTTTTCCAGGGGGCTGTAATTCCCACCTGCCCACCTGATTGTGTGTGGGGTGTCGGGTTGTTGTTCACGTGGTCAGAATGAAACTCCTGCTTTCCACTCAGGCAGCACAGAAAAGCCCAGCTGTGACGTGTCCCTGACACCTGGGGGTGGCCTTCCTGTGTGACTCTGTCTTTTCTAGGAACAGAAATGACATCTCAGGTCAGGAAACCAAGGGGGTTATTTTCAGAGAGAACAGCTCATGAGACAGGATGGAAACGCTGCTCATTGAGATTGCAGGTTAAAATTATACCTTTTCCTTGAAAAATGAGTCAGTGATAGAGAGATATGGGACAACCACTTGTTACATCATGTCTGTAAAAACACCCTGAGATGTGCTCAGGAGTGGATGTGATGTCGTCTTTTAAAATCTAAATTGCTGGAGTGTAAATCCATCCAAACAGTCATGCAGGAGCACAGTGATGTGAGGAGCTGGGGGGCTCAGTAGGTGACACTCAGTGTTCTGAAAAGTTTTATTTTCTTTTCCTAAATTGCCATCCATCCCTGGAGGGTCTGCTGAGACTTTGGGGGTTCACAGGGAAGACTGAGAAAGAGGAAATTCAATATCATTTCAACCATGGAGCAGAACTCTCCCATGTCTCCTGCACTGACCCCACCACAGCAGCTCCTCCTCCTGCAGGTTAATGCTTTAGGAGAACATTCCTGCTCGAGAGAGTGGTTAACACACCCAGTTGTACCTTTTTAAGACACTGAGAATGAACAAATATTTTCTTTCCTTTTGCAAAACCACAAGGAATCTTGCCAGGGCCATCATTTCCTCAGGGCAAAGAGATGTAAGAGATGTAAGGAGTTATCTCCACTGAGGGGCTCAGGAAACCAGACTGAACTGGAGCAGAGCACACCAAATCCTCCCCAGTGCTTTGCTCTGACTGGTAAAGCCTTGTCAAGTGCCTTGACAGCAGCAGGTAGGGCAGTAAATCCATAATCTGATCCCACAGCACCACCAGGAAAAGCAATGCCAATCAGTTGTGGAAAAACCTACTCACCCATCAGGCCAGGGTCAGTGAGCATTTGTGAAGATAAAACACAATAATGTCGTAAATGGCACTGTTACCAGCGCTGAGGAAGGTAAAATTCAAACATTGAGGGTCACTCCCTGTCCTTCACACCTCAGCTGTGCAAGCTGGACATGGCAGGGCAGGGAGAAATGACCCAGATCCACTCTTTTCCCAGAACAGGTTCCTCTGAGCCTCTTTGACAGAAATCTGCCTCCCAGGGGCTCAGATACAGCTTTGGAAATTCCACAGCCACCCCAGTCTGTCTCTTCTCATGTCTCACTCTGCTGGAACTCAGTCATTTCTCTCTGATGTCTAAATTAAACCTTCCTCTGGTAATAAATACAGGATCCTCCTCACCCTCCCTGCCATGAGATCTCCCCCTCCAATACAGGTGAACCACTGAGCCCAGGCTGAGCTCAGATTCCTTAGGAAGGGACAGAAGAAAATTAAAAAGATATTTTAATGAGGGCATTGCCTCCTGGATTGCAACAAAAGCCAGTGGGACACTAAACCCTGCCCTGCCACAGCCTGGCTGTAGCTCACTGCCGATTTCATCTCCCCCAGCACTTCCTTCCCCATCGGAGGAAAACATCTCCAACATGTTCTGAGCCCTGTGAGGAATGCTCGGTGCTGGGAACTGAGCGTTGGCTGTGAGGTAACTGCATGCCAACACAGCATTTAAGGTTATTTGAAAGTGAGTTTCTATCTGCTGTCTGAGGACAAACAGGGCTGAGAACTGTGGCCAGTTTGACACAAATCAGAAATTCTGCATTTCTCCCAATCCATGGCAGACAGTATATCCCCAAAACCAGCCATGGGCTCTGCAGGCACCTCATGGCAGAAGAGACATCCCTGAGTGTGCTTGGACTCGTTCTCCAGCGAGAACATGGCATTAATAGTGAGAATATTTTTGCTGCCGCTGAATTCCTGAAGCTGGAGCAACTGAAATCCAGAGGAACATCGTGCCCCTTCCCTGCTGGCCTCCTGGAGCGGGAACATCCTCATCCCTGAACGCAGGGCTGAGCTGGGAACTGATGCAAGGCTGGGTCGGGTGTTGCAGCAGCAGCAGCAGCGGGGCTGCACTGGCGCTGACACCTCGTGGGGCTCCGCAGCCACTGCAGCCTGACTCCACTCCAGCCAGGGTTGCATCAGACTCCCAGTTTGAATAACAGGAGGGGGAAATGCTCCTTTGCATAAGGGCAGGGGATTTTAAGGTATTTTTTTGGTTGCTTTGCTCTCTGAGCAGTATGATCTCACACCATAGAGAACTCGCTTCTCACTTCTCACCCCTGATTTTTCAGGGTTTCCTTCCACTCACTTCATTTCTCTCAGGTCGATCCAATTATTTCTTAAAAAATTTCAGAGTGGGTTCAAATATATGGGGTTGAGCCCCAAACTGTGCTCCTGGACCTATAAAACCTTGACTGTAGATAAACCAAGGACCTGTGTGATGACATTGGCATCTGAAGTGCTTCTGGGTCAGCTTGGGACACAAATGAGTGGAAAAATATCAAAGCTTGTTCATCAGCAAATTGGGAATAGAGCAAAACAAGGCTGGTGACAGGTAAGAAAAAGCAGTTTCAGCTGGTGTCAGCTGGATCCATCCCTGATACTGTGAGCCCTGCTTGCCCAGGGAAGATTAAGCATCTCTAAAGAAGCTTAGGTAGCCTAATTAATGGTTCACCAGGCTAAGTAATGAAGATCCAGGACAGACATAAAGACAGTGTAAGATTTCTGCTCTCTCATCGCCCTCGTGGTGCTGGCACACGACAGGAGCAGCCTGATGGGGGTCAGTGTCACAGAAACTGTGACAAGAGCCGGACAGAGCCTTTCGGAGAAGCTGCTGGAGCATTGGAATCAGGAGCAGTTTGAGTTCTGGGCTAGTAAATCCTGTCACAGCTCGGTGATACACTTGAAATATTCCCCGCAAAGGTGTTCTGATGGAACAATGGCACCAAAGCCCAGCCCTGCGGCAATCCCTGCTGTGCTGGGATTGAGTCACCAGAACCTTTCCCTGAAGGCAATTTCGGGATTTGGGTGCTTTTGGAGGTGGGGATAAACTGGAAAGGCAGTGAACAGTGGGAGCAGAGCCCTCTGTGGCAGCTGCTCCTGGGGAACAGCTGAAATAATCCCACGATCTCCCTGCTCTGGCATGGAAGTTGCTCCCTGCAGAATCCCAGCACTGTCAGCGTTCCCTCAGCAGGATCAGCTGTTTGAAACAAATCAGAAATTCTGTACTTCTCCCAGTCCAGTTAAAACCAGAGCTCGGGGAGGGGGGAGACTCAGGCTGCTTTGCTCTGTGGTGGAGACATTCTTATTTACTTGCTCCGATTTTCCTCCCAAAAGTGCAGAAACTCCAAGGAAATCCTGCCAGAATGGCAAAAGTAAGGGCTTTCACAGCTTCACAGGGGATTTTTGGCCTCAGGTCCGGCAATTTGCTGATGGATTTAGAAGGATGTCCCTCGGGACTGTATCTGATTACAGCCACGCTTTGTACTTCCCTCAAGGGAATCCTCGGCCTGCCTTGGCTTCCTCTGTTCTCCAGATATTAAAGCACCGATTTCCAAACAGAAAATCCAGGAAGCCAATTCAATGGCTGGGAGATTTTATCAGCTCCTGGTTTTAAATGAGCCCTCGAATGGAGCAGCAGCTCCAGTCCAGTTCCAGGTGCTCCTGGCATAAGCAGGGACTGAGGGGCCTCTGCTGGACTGTGAGAACAGCAGATAAAAAACAGGAATTCCCAACTTTTTTTCCAAAGTGAGCCTTGGTTATGGATATACCTTTGTCCCTCATTTGGATTTGCCTTTGGAGATGAATGACTCTGGCTGTCACCACATTCTGGGTGGATTTCTCTCTATTTTATCTGTGTGGGAAAGGAAAATTGCAGCCTGAGCCTGGAGACCAAGAGTTATTTTGACTCATTTTGTGAAGTTTTCCTGCATGAAGCTGCTTCCAGTGACAGGATGAGAGGAAATGGCCTCAGGATTTACCTGGGCAGGTTCAGAGTAGATACTGGGGACATTTTTTCACAGAGCCCTGGCTCTGCTGAACTTTTCTGACACTCCCATGTTCCCAGGTGTCACTGCCATGAGTTTGTGTTCCCTGCAGTGCTCCACAGGCCTCCATCAAACTCCCACTGTGGTGCATCCCCAACATGGTTTGATTCCCCAACCCTGGAAGTGTCCAAGGCCAGGTGGGACAGGGCTTGGAACACCCTGGGATAGTGAAGGTGTGGTGGAATGAGATGGTTTTTAAGACTCCTTCCAACCCAAACCATTCCATGGTTCTATGAAAGGGTTCCCATGAGCAGCCCCACAGCTCTCTCTGTTTTCAGGGCTTATCTTTATCCTCATCTTTCCATACAGACAGAGTCAGAACTCTTCAACACCAGCAGTTCTAACCATTGCAATGCTTTTTTGGTTGGTTTAGTTCCTGTGCTGTCAGCATGTCCTCCCGCTTAATCTGTGGCATTAATTCCTTCCTTGCTACTGGCTTCAGAAAGCATTAACAAGGGAAAAATAAATCAAGTGTTAGAGCACAAAGAAGACTTGTGGGAAAAAGCTTTTGAGCCTTTTCTGAGGCTTTCATGCCTGTTATTCTTTACTTTGCTGATACAGCTGGATTTACCATCCTGTTGAATGAGCATATTCCAGACTATAAAAAAATAACAAAGTCGACCCACGTGGGCTCTGTATAGGTCAGAGCTGGAGAGGGATTGCCAGAGACAACAGCACAGGACGAGTCCGGAGCACGAAATGTGCAAACACAGCCAAAGTCCAGCTTATGTTCCTCCAAACAAAGCTGGGACCAAACCTGAGGCAGAACAGCAAGGAGTGTGGGACATCTGGGTGTGGGAGCTGTGTGTGTGCCCCAGCTCGGAGGCACAGCTGGCTGCCAGCTGTGTGCAGATGTTGGTGGCACTGTGGGAACGTGGAGTGGCCTTTCCCATCCTGGCTGATGGGAAGCTCGTAGAAAGAGCTCACCTGAGTCAGTGTTGGAGTCTTAAATGGATGTTTTGGGGCATGTTGGTGCTCTCAGGTCTTTAGGATCATCTTTTTGGGAAGACTCATCCCGTAAGTCACCATGGTGGCTGCAGTAATTCCTCGCCTGGTGGAACATGGTGGAATTCCCTGAGGAATTCCTGCCCTGTTTCACACTCACGTCGTGCTTTGCATTTTCAAAGGGCAGCACAAAGCTTTGGTTGTCCCCTCATCCTCTGTTCTCACATCCCCCGTGAGAAACAGGACTGTGGAGTTCAAGAGATCAGAGAACTCACACCAGCAATGTCCTGCCCCGTGTGGGAGCCAGCATTCCCACATCTGAAACTACACCAGAAACATGGAAAATAAAGGGCTGAGAATGTGATTTGAGATTGGAGAACCTCTGAACTTACAGGAACAACTATGAACGATGAAGCACCAAAAAGGGGCAACAGGAGCTGGATGTGCAGGAGATGAAAAACTTCTTGCTCCCTCAGCAGGTGAAGACTTTGAGGGTTAATTAATTTCCTAAAAATGTAGCTTTTTTGTTTCAAAGCCCCCCCTAAAAAGTGTTGGGAGATCTGGGCGCAGAGGAATCATCAGTGGACACCAGGAGGGGACGTGTTTTCACACACTGCTGGCTGTTTGAGGTTGAAGCCTATGGAGCAGCAGGAAACTTCCGAGCCCGTCTGTAGTGCCAGGGAACTCAGCAGAGCTCCCACATCTGGGAATTGCAATTGTCCCATTCACTTGACCCGCTGTCTCCATAGCTTCTGTTCCCCTTCCTGCACATAAACACGGACACGCCGCAGCCTGAGCTGGAACCACAATGTTTTCAGAGCAAACAGAAACACAGAGTGCTGCTCATGGCGTGCATTGTCTGCAGCCTCAAAATAACTTTCCCAGCTCTGTGCTCCAGGGCTGTGTTTCCTTCATCCCAGGGTAGATGTTCAAAGCAAAGGATCCATCCTGCAATTCCATGGCACATGCTGAATTGTTTGGGATAACTCAGTGGGTGTTGAGCTGTACCTTAGTGGAGATCCTCAACGGTTTGGGGTGGTGAAGACCACCCTGCTTCCAGGAAATGTGAGGTTTTGCAGGAATTCAGTGAAAAATACAATGATTTTCTTCCTCCCGCCCTGCAAGAAACAATCACGGTGGCAATTTTTGATGTGCAGCGGTATGAAACTCACGGCTAAAAGGTATTTTTCAGCACCTATTTACAGCGCACATGCTGGTTAGGTGTTTTCCCAGGAATTTTTCCCTGGGTTCAGCATCTGTGTGAAATACCATATAAATCATCATTATTCCTTCTCCATCATCGAGGGAAAAAGCAGCTGCCTGGCATCACCTCGCAGTGCCTGTACTTCCTTTGGCTCTCCAACAACCCAGCACTTGGAGATAAACCCCATTCCCAAAAGTCTGCAGCTGGAAATCAAAACACCTGCATAGCGCCCCAATCCCTGGGGAGTCCTGGCCATCGTTTTTTATTTTTATTTTTATTTTATTTCTGCACAGGGCCTCCCCCAGGCCTGGCTCATGTCTCAGGTGACAGAATCACGGAATGCCAGGATCGCTGAGGTTGGAAAAGAGCTCTGGGATTATCGAGTCCAACTTGTCCCCACCTTGTCACCATCCCAGAGCACTGCGTGCCACATCCAGGCCTTCCCTGGGATGGGGATGGAATCCAAACCTCCTGCGCAGCCCCTGCCAACCCTTTTTGTGAAGAAATTCCTCCTAACCACATAATGATGGAATATGAAGGGCTGGATCTCTGGAGCGGGTGACAGAGGGACACGTCCAGGTGGGTTTGGAATATCTCCGGAGAGGGAATTCCATAGNTCCACGTTCTCCTCGGGCCGGGCATCAACCCCAACGCGCCCGAGCCGTGCCAGGCCGTGCGGGCTGTGCCAGCCGGTGTGCGGGGCTCCGTTTCCCCCTCTCCCCGGCCCTGCGGGGCTCCTCNCCTCCTAACCACATAATGATGGAATATGAAGGGCTGGATCTCTGGAGCGGGTGACAGAGGGACACGTCCAGGTGGGTTTGGAATATCTCCGGAGAGGGAATTCCATAGCCGCCCTGGGCAGCTGCTGCAGGGCTCTGCCACCCTCACGCTGAGGCGGAATTTGTCGTGTTTTAGTTTCTGCCTATTGCTGCCTGTCGTGTCGCTGGGCAGCACTGCACAGAGACCGGCACCGTGTCCCTTTCCAGCCTGCAGCCCGCCTTGTGCTCCCCTCGCCTCCCCTGAGGGGGGCCATTTTGTGTGAGGGCANGGGCGCAGCCGCCCGGTTCAAGGACCGGCCGGGGCGGAGCGGCTCCACGCCGGGGCCTTCCGGGGTATCCCGGGCCTGCCCCGCTGGAATCCCGCTGTGTCCCGGGCTATCCCGGTGTATCCCGGCCTCGTACCGCCCTGATCCCCGCTATCCCGGCCCTTTCCCGCTGTGATCCCTCTGAAATCCCGCTGTGATCTCGGGCTATCCCGGCCCTATCCCTCTATGATCCCGGCTATCCCGGTCCCTTCCCTCTGTGATCCCGCTCGGATCCCGGGCTATCCCGGCCCGATCCCTCTGCAATCCCGGCTGTCCCGGTCCCTTCCCTCTGTGATCCCGGGCTATCCCGGCCCTTTGCCGCTCTGATCCCGCTGGAATCCCTCTGCGATCCCGCTCGGATCCCGGGCTCTCCCAGCCCCAGCCATGGGGAAGAAGGGGAAGCGCGACAAGAAGGGCAAAGGCGCCGAGAAGACGTTGGCGAAGATGGAGAAGAAGGTGTCCCGCCGGGCCAGGAAGGAGGAGGTGACGGCTGCGGGGCCAGGGGCTGCCGGGGGGAGGAAGGCCGAGGAGAGGGCTGGGAGCAAAGCAGCGAATCCTGAGGGAAACTGGGCTGTTGGGGGAAATCGTGGATCAGAGAATGGATGGAGTGGACCCACGTGGATCATCCGGCCCTGCGGCAATCCCACCCTGTGCCCGAGAGCGTCGGGCAAACCTCCCTGAACCTGGACTGCCAGGGATGCTCCAGGCCGGGCTGGACAGGGCTTGGAGCAGCCTGCGATAGAGGAAGCTGTCCCTGCCTGTGACAGCTTTAAAGCCCCTGATTTTCTGATTGTGTGCAGAATTAGCAGCTTGGTTAAATCCTGTGGGATCCGTTGTGTGTGACAGCAGGTGTAAAAGAAGGACAGGAGAACACGGTTTAAGGGTCCTTCTTGCTTTCCATGCCCTTCGTGCTTTTCTTCTGGGCTTAAAAGCGAATGAAAATCTTTATTTCTCTCACTCCTAGAGGGGATGCTTGTATTTAAGCCTCCAAACAGTGTATTTTCCTTGGTCAAAACGTGGTTTTAAATGCCTCATTCAAAGCTTAAAGACACGTGTCACTGTAGATGTGCCCTGGCTGCAGAGAGAGCTGATTCCACGCTGCAAAATTGCCAGACTTTGGAATCTCACCTCCAGAAAGGTGACCTGGAGGGAGGAGATGAGCAGGGAGGTTGTAGGACAGACCCTGGCTCAGAGCCTCCCCCTCGCTGCAATCCTTCTGCCCTTGGTCTGTCAGCAGCTTTGGGAGGCAGATTTTGGGTTTAATTGAGTGAAGTTGAAAGGGAATGAAGATACACGAGGTTTCTCCGGATAGAAAAGAATTTCCAGTTGTGTTTGGGCAGTTATTATTTTTTCTGAAGAAGGGGAATCGTGAGAGTGAGTGCTGGTTTCATGTGTGCCTCTGTGCAGGTCAAGCAGCTCATATCTGGCTTTTTTATTTCCAGGAGGATCTTGAAGCCCTGATAGCAGAATTCCAGAGTCTGGATGCTAAAAAGACCCAAGTAATTGAATCATCCTGCCCACCCCCCTCCCCCAGGTAAGAGCTTGTGTGAGCCTTTGGCTGCCACTTGTGGAGCAGTTGGGGGTGCTTTTAATGACATTTATTTATGTCAGGTTATTTCCCAAGAGAGGAAATTACTGATATCTGGATTTACAAAACCCTTGGAATACTGAATTCCTGGTTAAAAAGGGACCAAAAGCCTTCCTTTTAGGCAGCAAAATCCACTTTTTAACCATCCCATCAGCACAAAAGAGGCGAAGCAGGGTGAGATGACGGGGCTTTGAGGGGAAATAAAAGTGAAGAGGAAGTTCTGGATTTGGACTAGAGGGCTGAAGGGAATTCAGAGGCCAAAAAAAAAAAAAATCACGTGGTAAAACTCACTTTATTTAGTGGGGTTCACATACCTGGGGTGTTCTGGAGAGCAGTGACCAGCAGCAAGTGCAGAATAATGACACAGATAAATGGAGAGGAGACAGCCCAGAGTTCTGTGCCCTCATAAAAGTAATTTTTGTTCCTGCCACCCCAGCATTAAAATTCAGGAGCTCACGTCAAAGGGTGAGTTAAATCACAGAGTAACGTGTGCTCCTGAAATAGGAGAGGCTCTCAGACAGTGCCCAATTCATCTTGCTGGAAGTTTGGGAAGAAATTAATTTCTTCTGAGACGTTTTTAGCCCTGGGGTGAAGATCACAGCAGGGTAATTTGGCAGATGATGGAGAGACCTTTGTGGCTGGAGGGCAGAGGTGCTGGTGCCTGAATTAAAGGCTCCAAAGTTCAGGGTTTTACAGGATTTTAACATGTTTTTTCCATCCTTTTTTTTTTTTTTCTTTCAGGCTGAACTGTTCCCTTTCTGCTCACCCCGAGAAAGACGAGCTGATCCTTTTCGGAGGTGAATATTTCAATGGCCAAAAAGTAACGTATACTTCCATTTTCTTCTTTATCTCCCCCCTCCCTCCTTTTCCTGTAATTTGCACGAGTCTCATTTGAAGGGAAATTCAAGGCAGAGTCATAAAATATGTATTTGTCCCTGAATGAGGGCAAAATAGCCTTTTAATTCTGCCATGGCTCTGTCTCATGGCTGAGCAGTTGGCAGGAAGGAGACACGCTGGAACCCATTAAGGAGTCAGAGTGATTGCCTCGGCATCAATATTTCAGGGCTTCATAATTTCTCCAGACTTAATTGTAGCCATATCTGCCCCTCGTTTGGGATAACTAGTGAAGAATCTCTTCCACTTCTCAAAACAAGATATTTCTGCACCTTTGCTGCTGGCAAAGCAAAGCAAAGGTGCAGAAAGCAAATTACTGCACTCAGGAGCACTCTTGTTTCTGAATTTCTGCAAGTGGCAGGTGGATATTGTGCTCCTGGAGACAAACTGGACTGGAAGACTCCTGGCAATGATATTTGGCCACTTCAGGGTTACCCTGTGTAATGTGCTAAACTAATCCTGCTTTTTTTACCACCTGCGGCTGTTCTTTGCTCTGCAGTTGAGCAGCTTTAACCTGAACATCTGTGTTAAGCTCCAGCTTCTTAAATCCTCCTCTCCCAAGCTGTCACCAGTGCTTTGGGATAGAACATTCCAGCCCAGTGGGTCACTGAAACAGCTGCTGGCTTCCAGTCCAGTGCAGGAGCTCGTTGTCCTTCCCTGCCCACTGAGGAGGTTGTGTTTTGCAGTCTTCACCCCAAATTCCCCCGTGCAGAGCTGAGCTGAGGTGCTGTTTGCTCTCCCTGTCTCACAGACCTACCTGTACAATGAGCTCTACATTTACCACATCAGGAAGAACAGCTGGGCCAAACTGGAGATCCCCAACCCACCCCCGAGGCGTTGTGCTCACCAGGTAAAGCTCTGGCTGCCAGAGCAGCAGCTGGAATTGTTCTGAAGATGACTGGGAGGAGGGTTTTTCATTTCTTCTCCTGCTGAGGGTTTCTTGCCTCTCTTTGTTCTCCTTGTAATGCTGCCAGTGGTGTCACTTCACCTCCTCTGCTGGGGGGTTTGTCCAAGGTGCTCTGATCACTGGAAATGTTCAGTGTGGAGTGAAGATTCAGGGCTGTATCTGTCCATTCGGCAGGACTCAAGCAGAACTAGGGAGGAGATTCTTCTTTAGAAATGAATCCTCTTTGCTGCATTATACAGGGAGCAGCTCAAATCCACAATCCCAGGGGGTCCTGAATTTTCAAAATGGAATTTGTCCGAAGTGCATGATTCCCTTCATGGCCACAAACCTGCATCCCTGAGCATCCCAGACACTGCCACTGCTGCCAGCAGGGAGCACTTGGGCTCTTCTCCACCTCTCTGGAAATCCAGGTCACTGGCTGCTTGTGAGGAGGAAGGATTTGGGTTTGTTTACTTTATGTGAGCACCTGCACAGTAGAAACTGGACCAAAGACTTGTATTTTTTGCAGGTCTTTGGCCCTCACCAGCTGATAGATTTTCTTACCTGCTGCAGCCAATGGGTGACTGGTACCTTCCAAAAGCTGCCATAAAGGATGTGAGTGTCCTTTTCCTACCCATCCCAAAGCTCTCCAGAGCTCCCTGGTAAGACCCAACACCTTATTAGCTTCATATCCCCTCCTTATGTCACCAAGTGCCAGTCTTGCTCCGAGCTGTGTGTCCTGGAATTGCCAGATTCTGACTTGATTGTTGTGTTGTTTAAAATAGAACTTGATTTCCGAGGCCACATTCCAGCAGCCAGCAGGTGGCTGTCGAGCAGCTCGATGCAAAGGGAGCAGCTCAGGAGCTGCAGCTGGATGACAACAACAATAAAGTGAGGAGCCTTGCTCCAGCAGTGTTTTCTGTGTGAGAATTACCTGTGGTTTCACAGGGGACAGTTCAGCCTCAGGAGCTGACTGGATTATCTTCCTTGTGGCTCTGTATTTAATGCACATTCTGCATTGGCTCAGAGTTAACACCAGTGTGTCTGTGGGTGCCAGGGGCATGTTCTCACTTTTATTTGTCACCTCTGGTCTCTGACACACAATCCACTGTTGGAGTTGAGCTGAGAGGAGCTATGGGCAGATGTTGGCACTTGCTCAAGGAAAAACTTTGGTTTTGTCATGAACCTCAAGCCAGTTCTTGGAAAGGTCACCCACAAGTATGAGCAGGCTCTGACATAAACCTTCCCCTTAAGCGTTGAAGCACTGGATGCCCATGGAATTCAGGCACATGTCCCATTTGTTCAGTTAGCTTCATGTTCCCACAAATCCTGCCTGGAAGCACACCCTGGATTTTCTCATTGAATCCTTGCATGTTTGGGCTGGTTTATGGCAGGGCATGGTGCTAAAACCCTTCTCTGCTGTTTTCTGGGAGAGTTGGGCAGAGAATGAAGGCCTTCTGAGCAAAGAGATCATTATCCCAGTGTTGATGTGTGATGGAAGAAACACAAATTGAAATTTGCACAGCCACAGCATTTCCTTTTTGGGATTCCTTCCTTCTTCCTTAGTCCTAACTCAGATAATTTTAATGAAGTCCTGCTCTCCTCCCTGCTTCTAGCTATCAGCTTGCATCCCAAAGGCGTTTGGTGCTTCTCTGTGCAAAGAAAATATTTAAAAAACCCTCTGCTATGGCACAATCAAAGCAGGAACAGTCTCTCCTCTTGTCCAAATGCTGCACTTTTCCTTCTGTGTTTGGGGTTTTTTGGTTTTCTTTCATTTGTTTGTTTTTGAACAGAGAGAGCTGAGTGATTTTTGTTAAACTAATCCCAAGATATTTCCTAGGAAACGTTGTACTTCCCACAGGAGGTGGGAAGATCCCAGCTCCTTGGCCAGCTCTCCTTTGCTCTGAGGAAGGTGTGCTAAACACTGAGCACCTCTTACTCCAAATTCTCCTTCCTTGAGCCCCAGAGAGCTGCTGGTGTTCCCTGGGATTTGGCGCTCTGTGTTTAACTGCTGAAGTTCCTCTGTGCCTGGTTTAGGAATTCTGCTCTGATCCAGCTCTTCCTTCTCCTGCAGGCAGCTGTGGTGCCCACGGCTGGGGGGCAGCTCTGGATCTTTGGGGGGGAGTTTGCCTCTCCCAACGGGGAGCAGTTCTACCACTACAAGGATCTCTGGGTGCTGCATTTGGCCACCAAGACCTGGGAGCAGATCAAGTAAGTGCTGGGCCCTCTTGGCTGGAAGGCCAGACAGGAAATTGCCCAGAAATGTGGGCTGGTGATTCCTGAGATCCCTGTGCTCAGGGATTCTTTGGTGTTCTCCTCATGAGGGGCTGTGCCAGTGTTATCCAAGGTTGATTCCTGTGATTTCCCAGCTCAGCTCTCCCTTGAGTACAGAGGTTCCCATCCTCCAAGGGAGAAGTGGGAATGAGAGATGTATTCCAAGTCAATTGAGGCCAAAGCTTGTTTATTTAATATGTGATTTTTGGGGCATGGATGTTCCTGGGTGTTGTTTAACCAAAGAGAAGAGTATTCACTAACAACTCTCTATTCCCAGCCCTGGCAGATCCAGATGTCCGACTTCAAACCTGCTGCTCTGTTTTCCTGTGCTGCTCCAGTGGGACAGTGTGAGGTTCTCCCAGTTTTAACGTGACTGGAAGAGCCAGTTTGTATCTATCCACAGTCCTGGCATTTGCTGCCTTGAGATTCCTGGGGATAAACAAGCCAGTAATTCAGCCCTGTCAAAGCCAACAGGTGCCAGAAGCCCTGCTAGCTTGTGACAGGAGTGAAGGTGTAAATATTTTCAGTGGATCTGGCCCAAAGTTCTCTGTTGATGTTTGTTTAACCTTTGGCTTTTCCCTTTGGCTGCTCAAGTTTATATTTGCATGAGAGGAGCTGTGCTGTGACACGCAGTGGGCTGAGAGGCAGGAGATTGGCTTTGGGGTCTGAGCTCCAGGAGTTGCACTCATGAGGAGCTGCAGCAGCAGCCTGGGAGGGAATGGCTTTGTTTTAATGCTGACCTGGCTGAGCACGAAAATCCAAATTCTGCTACCTCTTTGCTTCTCCATGTGGCATCTTGATCAGGAGGCTGCTTGGAAGGGGGAAGAGGAAGGGACAGAGGTGCTTGTTGACTTGTCCAAGGGACTTTTTCGTGCTTTTTCTGAAACTCTGACCATGACACCTGCTGTGTTTCACTGCCTTCAGCATTTCCCATTTGTGGACCATGGTGGAGAACCATCCCTGGTCCAAAGAGCTTTCACACAGGCCAGGCAATAATTCCATGTATCCAGTGTGGTGCCAGTGTTACCTGAATAAATGCCAGGTGACAGGCATGGGGTACAGACTAGCATTGGGTTTGGAAGACATCATTTTAGTGCAAAGAATAAAGTAACAGAATTAATTATTCATGAAGAAATGTCTGGACAAGAGAGGCAGAGTTTCCATTTCTGTTCCCATGGGAAGGATCACCACGTTGCAGGTGGGTTTGATGTGTTGCTTTGTCCAAGATAATCCTGCTGTGATCTCAACTTGCAATTCTAGGAAATTCAGTTATTCCAGCCCCACAGTTCAGATTCCAGACAATGATGTTGTCCTTCCTGGCCTACAGTTCCTGCCGCAAACCCTCCTGATGCCCTGAGGGGCTTGGCTGTGAAACACTTGGAAAGAAAAAGCCTCGAGTAACTCTGCAAACTTCCCTGTACTAGGGAAGTAGAGCTCCATTTTCTCCTAGCACAGAGCACAGTGGTGCCAGGCTGCCTGACAGAGTTAAAAGTCGCTATATTTAGCCAGATTTCGCTGTGTTTCCTTGCATTTTGCATGCACAAAGATGATCCAAACACAGCAAATCCCAGCCCGTTAGAAGCCGTGCCAACAGCTGACTTTGACTTAGTGCAACCACCTTATCTCGTGCGTGATGCACGAGGTTCCCTCAGTCCATGAACTGTTTGTTACCCTGCCTTGGAGCAGCAATATTTTAACCTAATTGCCTCATTCCTTCCTAGAGAGAACGTTCCCACTCAGCTTTGTGGCCCAGTGCACTCCCTCAGGGAGAGACAGGGAGCATCCTTGGCGCTTGGGAATTGCCACATCCCTCCTCTGGAGCTGTTTTTTGGGCCAGTGTTGCTCCCTTGACTGAAATTCTGGAACGCTGGTGGTGATTCCTTTAGGGTTTGGTGGGATGTGGTGCTGTAAGTGTCCCAGTTTCACCAGTGCCTGTTGAGCACTGGGTAACTGGAGCAGTCCCTGCAGAGCAGGATGGCCCAGCGCAGGCTTGTGTCTCATTGATGCTTCTTGCTCACCAGAAAAATCAGGTCCTGCCCCACCAGCTAGAAGGTGCTTAAAGA
This sequence comes from Grantiella picta, assembly GCA_013397955.1. Lineage (NCBI taxonomy): Eukaryota > Metazoa > Chordata > Aves > Passeriformes > Meliphagidae > Grantiella > Grantiella picta. The sequence goes on from VZRM01002573.1 coordinate 1,974,854, forward strand.
AAAGGGTGTTTGGGTGTCAATCAAGTGGATTTTCAGCCCAGAAATGAGCTTGTTCTTTGGTAGATCAGGAAAGAAACAAATGTACAGCTGTTTTGGGACTTTGCTAGGGGTTGGAATTGAGGATTTTGTGCCCTGGGCCAGTTGTGTTTTCCCTTTTTTCCTTCCTACCTGAGTGTCCAAACATGAGGGGACAGGATCTGTGTGTCCCACTGACCCCAACAAAGGGACATTCACAGGGAGAGGTGTAAAACAACACAAATCCTGAGTTCAGCTTCTGAAGGATAGAAGTGCTTTGTCCTGAAGTGCCCCTCTGATGGGATGTTCTCTTCATCCCCACTTTTGTTATTGTTGAACATTCCCAAGCTTCACCTGAGCATCCTCTGCATGAAGAGACAACTCCTGCAGCCTCTGGGACAATTAATTCACAAATCTGGGGGCTGAATTGAGGTCTGGTTTGTTACTACAAGTCCCAGAGTAACTCCACAAGCAAAATCAAATTCCTTCTGGAGCAGCTTAAATCAGCCTCATTCTGTACATGTGTAGAGCCAGTCCTTAGCCAGACTTTTTAATCTATTTCTAAAAAAAGTCTGGAGAGTTTACAGCTCCCTCCCACATGTCTGCTTTCTGGTGTCAACTACATGAAATAGAGCATTAATCATAAAATCTGGGGGACCATTTCCAAAATGTTTCTGTGGGACCAGGAGCAATGAAACAGGTAAAAGGGAGGAGTTTGCATTTGGAAAACAAGTTGCAGGAAGATCCTTCTGGAGTTGGAATGAGGTTCTGCATCACTGCCAGCCCTGCCTGGCTGTGCCATTTGTGCCTTGGAGTTAATTCTACATTTGTGGGAGCTTTATTAAAACACATCAATGAATAAACTTTTTATTGTTCAGAATGGATTTTGTACTTGAAGGAAACCTGTTTCAGAAATAAGGCACAAGGTACTCTCTGAGAACAGGATTTTAGTGTTCATGTTAGGTTTGAATTCATTCTCTCCTTAAAAAAAGATAAAAAGATGATTTAAAAAGTGCCATCTTTTGGAATAATGACACAGGAGCTTCGTTACAGTGAGAGAAAATAATGATTTCAGGTCTTGATGAAAATTACCAGAGGTGCTGTTCTGCTGGGTGATACTTAAAAACCCGGTAAATGCTTGGAGAAACCTCGTCTCTGTTAGAATAAAGAGTCCAAGCAATCAATATTAATTCAGTCTTCCCCAAACGCTGCTGTTCTGGTGGAGTGTCTCATTATCACTGGGGTGAGGTTGTCATTTTCCAGGGTGAATACGGGCCCTCGTTTTCTCTCTCCACAGAAATCCATCACCACATTCCCAGCTCCCTGCTGCCACTCCAAGCGTGGCAGGGAGGTTGTGGGTTTAGGTTTTGCTGCTGTTCTCAACTGATTTATTTAGGCCCTGATGGTGCAATCACTTCCACACCTTAAAGCTGCCTGTTGGAGGAGTCTTGCTGGGCTCAGTGGTGCCAGCTTGGCACTTTGGGAGACTCCTCAGCGAGGGAAAATGGGATGGATCCATCCACAGGGGCAGAGAACACACACAGCAAACCCTGCTTGCCCTCCAGTTTGGCCTGAAGTTGCCTCTGTTTGAAAATTCTTGATGTTTTTGTCGTTTGTCTCTCATGTGATGCTGTGGGTGAAGGTGGAGGAAGGTGAATCCATGTTGGAATGGTGTGTCCAGCTCCTCGAGAGCCTTTGGGGATGTGACAGATGGGGTTTTGTTGCTTGTTTCTGGAAATGGAAGCAGCACATTTAACTGAAAGGTCAGGAAAGCTTGCAAGAGCAGAACGGGGATGTGTAGCTGCTTTTTAGTGTGTAGGATCAGAGAGTGAGTCAGAATCATGGAATGGTTTGGGTTGGAAAGGACCTTAAAGCTCATCCAGTTCCACCACCTCCCCCTGTCCCAGGTTGCTCCAAGCCCTGTCCAGCCTGGCCTTGGACACTTCCAGGGATCCAGGGACAGCCACAGATGCTCTGGGATTTCTTTTCCAGTCCCTCNTGCTTCTCTGGGATTTCTTTTCCAGTCCCTCCCCACCCTCCCAGGGAAGAATTCCTTCCCAACACCCCATCTCTCCCTGCCCTCCTTCGGCAGGATAATGATGATAACGAGGACTTGTTTTGCTGCAGTGCCTTTGTTCTTGAGGAAATCTGAGTAATTCACAGAGTGTTTTCCCTGGTTTGGTGTCATACCCAAACTGCAGGGGGATGAGTGAAGGTGGTGTGTGATTTCCTGAGACAGTGAAGGAGGGGAGATGTCAGAGCCACTCTTTGTCTCTTGGTGCTTGGAGAAAACATCTCCGTTTGGAATGTATTCCCTTGCAATTGTGCAAGTTAAGTGCTGTTCATTAAACTCTCCTGAAGAATTAGCTCCTGAGTCATCACTGAAAAGATTTCAAGACTTTGGGTGCTGCTAGGGTGGTTTATCTCTGGGAGTAAAATAGCCTGTGCTGCAATCCCAAGAGTTCCAGGAAGAGCACACATCCTGTTTTGGGGAAAAGCAGACATGGATTGAGACAGCCACATTCCCCATGGTTCCCATTTCCAGGAGAAGCTGAGCTCAACCAGCTCAGCTGCCAGTGGCTTCAGTAAAAAGGGACTGATTCGCTACCAGGAAAGGGGATTTTGCTGATAAATAGAATTTCTGTGTGTTTCAGGGCACCAGGAGGTCCCTCTGGACGAAGTGGCCATCGAATGGTTGCGTGCAAAAGGCAGCTGATCATCTTTGGAGGTTTCCATGAGAGTGCCAGGTGGGTTGCTGGGGGATTGAATCCTTAAAAAAAGGAACAGAGTTTCACCAGTAACAGAAATCTGGGTGTCCATGGGAGGATTATCCTCAGCAGGGCTGGTACTGAACTAGACTTTCACGTTAGAAAGACAAGAGATCTTGATTTTAAGTCTTCAAGTGTTGCAGAAATCACTGAAGAAGCTAAGTAGCCAAAGCTCCAATAGAGCATTTTTGACCTCTGAATCTTGTCAGATCCTTGTCATAAGATAAACATCAGATAAACATAAAGAAACAGCTTCCCCAGTGGGCTCTGACAAGCTGTGCAGCCATGGGGGCTGTGAGCAGAGCTCTGAGCTGCTGTTTCATCCTGCCCATCACAAAACACTCTGCCCACGTGCTCTCCCCAGGGATTACATCTACTACAACGATGTGTACACCTTCAACCTGGACTCCTTCACCTGGAGCAGGCTGGCTCCAGCAGGGATTGGGCCTTCTCCAAGGTCTGGCTGCCAAATGACTCCCACTCCCGAGGGCAGCATCATCATCTATGGAGGCTACTCCAAACAGGTAGGGGACACTTTGGGGTCAGTCAGGTGCTGGCCACAGGCTGGGAACCAAAACTGGCATCTTCTCATGATGCCTTTTTAAATGCAGTTTTGCTGATTGAGGAGCTAATCTGGGTTCAGATGAATTCTGTATTTTTCCTGCTGTTCTAATCTGATATAAGGAATTGATATCACAGAGGGAGGAATAAGCAACTGGGAGAAATGACATTTTTTTGGCAACTTAAAGCATTCTCAGGTATTCCTTTGTGTCTCAGCACTTTCAGATTAAAAGCAGCAGTTGCCAGGAGACTTTTCATTTTGTGCCCTCAGTGGCAAGAGGTGAGGGAGCAAACTCAATAAGCCAAAAAAGGCTTTTGAGAAGCACCAGGCTCCCCCAGCTCCACTCCTTGCTCTGCAAATCCTGGGAATTTGTACCAGAGAGCCCTTTGGAGCACATTCCTCACTGAGCAGGTATCCCTGGGCAGGGGGAAGGAAGTGTTTCATTGAGCACAAGGCTCCTGCAAAAGCTTTTCATGTTGGGAGTGCAGGCAGAGTCCCCAGATCCTGCTGCTCCCGTGGAAAGGCAGCACTTCCAGCTGGGGGAGGAGGACTCCTTGTTCTTCTGGGGGGATAAATGAACAAAACGGGAGCAGGGAGAGGGGAGAGAAGGGAGTCAGTGTCTGTATATTGAGAAGCATTTGTGCCTCCTCAGGGCCTGGGCTGCCTCATCAGACGTGCGTTGGATTAAACAGCACTAACAACACAGAAAGGGCTAAAAGGGCTTTGTCCTCTTCCCCTCTCTGCCCTGTTTCCTCACTGCTGGGGGTGGGAAGGAAGCCGAGCCTGTGTGCTCTGCTAGGTGTGGAGCTCTCCTGGAGGCAGCTGGGCTCCGAATGCCCCTTGGAAATGTAAAAGTCACACGTGTTTGCTGTTGGTTCTGTTCCACTTCTGCTCTGGGTTGGTGTGGGCTGCTGAAAATGAAGGAGAAGGGATGGGGGCAATGCAAAGCTGCCCTCAGCCTTTTGCAGGGCACTTGGCAAGGATGAGAGCTGGGGGAAGTTCTGTGCAGCCTGGAGAACAGCTTTTCCATTAAAACAGACACTGCTGTTCAAAATGTCTTGCCTTTGTCACACGGAGAGCTCTGTGTGCTTCTCTCTGCTGGGCCATTCCTGACACACTCTGCTTCAGCAGCACAAACTGGCCAAAGCACTGGACAGCATTTTCTCTGCAGCCTTTTGGAGCATCAAACCTTCAGCCTGCTCCTGAAAATTAAATTCAGCAGGATATGGCCCCTCTAGGAGAGACCCAGTTCTGTTAATGTGTGGCTATTTAATTCTCACTGTGTCTTCACTTGGAGCTGATTGTGGAGCTGAGTGTCTGGGTTTGCTTTGAAGTGAAGAAAATGTGTTTGCCTGGGATACCCTTGAGAAAAGGTAGACATGGAGAAAACAATACTTAATTAGAGTTGGGCAGCTACAGGAGAGGACCTGTTCCTTGTCTCCAGTTACAGAGGCAGATATTCCATTCAGGGGGGCTGTGAAGACATTTTGGGGCACATGAAGACATTTTTCCACGTGAAACCAGGCAAGTATCCAAGCAGAGCATTGTTTTCTAAGTCATGTGAAATATTCTGAGAAGAGGCAGGACTAAGTCACACGTGTGATGGGCAATTTTGAAGGGAAGAGGGGCGAAAATCATAATAGCTCTTATTTGGCTGTCACATTGCTGGAGGAGGATGGTGACATGGCAGGGCTGCTGTCCTGTCCCAGACAGGGAGCTGGGGAGGCAGAAGCAGCTTTGGTCCTTGCAGAAGTGATGTGGAGAGTCTGTTCCCAGTAATACCTGTCAGTCCAGGGCTGAATTCCCTTCAGGGGATCTGGATAAGAAAGTCTCCCTCATGGCTGGGGAAGCAGAGGCAGAAAGGATGAAGGGATTTGTTTGAGGCACTCAGGACTTCCATGCAGAGCCAGGAGCAGCTCCTTGATCCCCACACACCTTGGCTGTGCCAGCCACTGGATTTTGCTGACCAAAACCAGGATGCAAATGGTGAAAAAGGAGCTTTCCAACCCTGAGTGTGACTGCCCCGAGGTGCTGGTGTGTGATATTTGAAAAAGCAGGATTCTCAGCGCAATGGTGTCTCTGTGCTCCTGTTTGATCAGCAGCCTGGAGATGATAAAGAGAATTTCTGGGATCTCCTACACAAGGGGATGTCGTGGGTGCTGCCTTTTTTGCCTAAAACAGGCCTCAGAAACCCCAGAGGAGCTCAGCCTTGCTCTCCTGCTGGTCCTGAAGATGTCCTCAGCCCTTTGCCGAGCCGGGGATGGGGCTTGCTGCAGCGAGCTGCAGTTTGGGCTCTGTGAAGCACCGAGGCCTCTCCATTGCTAGGCAACAGAGGGGCTGGAGCTGCTGCTGCTCCACCTTGCAGGTGCAGCCTACAAGCCAGGGGAGGGCTGGAGTTACACGTGGGCAGGGCTTTGGGATGCCAGAGATGGGGATTTTGTTGTTGTTTTGGGGGTTTTTTTAGTGGCACTCATTGCCAAGCTGAAGTGGATTCTGCTGCGAGACGTGGAAGGGCTGAAGTGCCGGAATTGTAAGGTCTGGTGGGACTGGTTCCCTCTGTAGCTCTGCCTGCTGAATATTTTTGCTATTTGGATGTTTTTCTCATCTCATCTCAGACATTTTTAGCACATGGAGAATCCTTATTGCACTTCTCAAGCTCTCCCTGCCTCAGTTTCTTTGCTGTCTGTGAGCAGAGTTAGAATTTTCAGCTAATACCTGTAAAACTCCTGTAACTCCCCACTGTCTCTGTGTGTGCAAACAGCAGGCTGTGCAGAGTGGATATCCAAACCAGTTTTGTGCTGGAAAACTGGAACTTTTAAGGCAGGAAGGGCAGTGAGGGAACAGCAGCCTCTTGTGAGTGATGAGTGATTTGCTCAGGGCAGGAGCTGTCCAGGCTGGGAGAGCATGGATCTCTCCAGCAGCTGGAAGTGTCTGCTTGGAGCCACTGTGAGCTGGGAGAAACAGGCATGGCTGTGACAGCAAGAACTGACTCCTGCTGCACCTCACCGGGGTTTGCCGAGCCCAGGGAGTTCTGTCAGGTTGCACATGCAGCGTATTTGCTCCAGGGAGCTTTTCAGGAGGAAAGGGATGCAGTTATTCCACACAGCTTGGATGGTGCTGAAGCTAGCCGCTCTCTGGGTTAGCTGCCCTGCCTTTCCCGCATTGTCCATCTTGCTGTGCTCCTCACACATCTCCTGTGTGGAGTCATGGAGCTCCGGGAGCACATTTCCCTCTGCTCTCCCTAAGAGCTGAACAGCATTCCCAGGAATTGGATACCAAGCCTGCAGCGACAGCCCAGCAGCAGCAAAACCTGTCAGGTGTGCCACATCTCAGGTGTGCCACATCTCAGGTGTGCCACATCTCAGGTGCACCCTGCAGCTCATCTTCCCGAGGGTTGGACCCTGTGATCCACTGCTGGGATCCCCCTGCCACCCTGGGAGCACAGATCCTCATCCCAGCAGTGCCGTGGCCCCTTCCCAGGAGGAAGGGAATGAAATAACAAGGAAGCAGGAGCTGTGCATGAAGGATGGGTGGATAGTGACATTATTAGCAGACCTCCCACAGTGGTGTGGCACAGAGCTGCCTTGGAATGCTGCTGTTGCCATGAGCACTGGGGTGCAGGGCTTGCAGGGAAAGGAGCAGGGAAATCACGCTGAAAGTCAGGCATTTCATGAGCTCTCACCCTGCAGGACAAACCTGGTGCTCAGGGCTGCGTGGGACCCCAAATGCCAAAGCTGGCAGCTGCAGTGGGGCAGAGCTGTCACCTCTGCCTCTCCTGGGCTGCCTGGAGCTGGGTGGGTGACAGGGACCACAGGCTGTGCTGCTCCACGGGAGGTCCTTGCAGGTCAGAGCTTCTGCTCAACATGCAGGGACAGAATCCCAGAGGGCCTTGAAGCCCCCTGGAAAGTTGCCATGTCCCACTTTGGGGAGTGGGGATCTGCTGCCTTTTAGAGGAATTAAACAGAAGTTGTTACTCTGATCCTGTCTGGGGCAGAGTGAAAGGCAGGACCTTGGGTTTCCTGTTCCCTCAGTGCTGCCCATCCTTCCTTTGTTTGCAAACCAGTTGGTTTTAACCCCCTGTGCCAATTTATTTCTCTTTTCTGAGTGCCAAAATCCCTGCATCCTGCAGTCTCCATAGAGCCACAAATCCCCCCAAATCTGCTGCAGCCTGGAGAGCCCTTCCTGCTGCCACAGGCAGGACTTGTGGCTCATCACAGGGAGTATCCCTGGTTCGAATCCCACGGTTTGGAGCTGCCTGGTGCTCCAGAGCTCTCTCTGTGGCTCTCCCTGCCCAGTCACAGTGTTTGCATTTTCTCTTGGATCTCCTCTGTGATCTGAGCCACTGAAACTGTTTCCCTGAGCATCCCTGTGTTTCCCTTCCCTGCAGAGGATCAAGAAGGATGTGGACAAAGGCACCCTGCACACGGATATGTTCCTGCTGAAGGCTGAAGGGACGGGCAAGGAGGAAGGTGAGCACTGCAGGAGAGATGCTGCAGCACTGGGAATGCAAATCCTCCCCCTTGCTTGGAATAACACACCAAAAAACCCCAAACCTGAAATCAAATTCGCCTCTCAGTGGTAACCTCTGTGCCCCGGTGTTGGCTCAGGAAAAAAATCCAGGAAAAGAGATTTTAGTGGGTTTTTTTTTTTCAGTTTGTATGCGGCAGGGAATTAAAACAACATTTCCAAATTCCTGTTTCTGGGACATTTTGATCAGCACTTCGCTGTTCCACAAGAGAAAACCTTTGGGCTTGCAGAATTTTCTTCTGGTGGGGTATTCCTGGGTTGATGCCAAAGCTCCTTAACTGGAGAAAGAAAATCCACTGGGAAACTCATGGATGGAGATAAGGACAGGGAGAGATCACTCAGCTCTTTCCCTCCTCCATGGAATGGGCTGATCCATTGTGGGTTGTTGGTTATCTTTGACTGGAGTAGGAATTCCATCGTTTTCCTTTGGAGTGAGAGTATTTTGTCCTTGACTCAGGCAACAGGACAATTTCCTTGGAGCTGAATTTCTAACCTGTTAAAATTGTGATTGATTTCTCCAAACCCGCCTGGCTGGAATGGGATTTGGGGAGGAGGGTTGGTCACCAGCACTGTCTGGATTCTCCAGGCCCTGGTTGCATTATTCCTGTTTATAGTTTTATCCTGTTGGAATTGCAGTTCCTTTGGAAGCTCAGTGCCTCTCCCAGCCTGCATTTTACGGATTTGCTCTGAAGTCAGAGCAGAAGGGATTGGTGAAAAGCAGGAGGGGTAGAGGACAAGTCTTGTCCTGCTGCTGAGTCCTTTTTTAGAGTGTGGGCTTTTTTAGATTTTGGGGCTCCTTGGGATGAGCTGTGTTTATTTCTGGGGGTAAGGCAGCACTGCAGGTTGGCAGAGAAGGTGGAAAGAACTGCTGGAAGGTGGGAAAGCTCCATGGGATAACTGAGGGAAGTTTTTTGGGGTTTGAAGGCTGGATCTGCCCAGACCTTGTCTGAACTCCATCCTCCTGTAAAGGACTAAACACCTTTGAAGAAGCTCCTTGCCCCAGAAAACTCTGAAAACACCCGGAAGATGCCATGAGAATGTCCAAAATGGATCATGGAATTCCTTGCTGGAATCCTAAAAGCTTTGGAACCCACAAAGCAATCAGGGTTCCCCTCTGCTGATGCTCCCGTGTGTTCTCTCCATCCCAGACAGGTGGACCTGGAGTCGCCTCAGCCCCTCTGGAGTCAAACCCACTGCCAGGTCTGGTTTTTCTGTAGCTGCAGCTCCCAACAACCGCTGCCTGCTTTTTGGGGGAGTGCATGATGAGGAGGAGGAGGAGAGCATCGAAGGAGACTTCTTCAATGACGTTTATTTCTATGACCTGGGGAAGAACCGCTGGTTCCCTGCGCAGCTCAAGGTCTGCCTTTAAATAGGATGATTCATAACTGACACATCCTCTAGGCCTGGTTTGGTCTCTTGGAGCTTTCATAGTGTCACAGACTGGTTTGGGTGGGAAGGAACCCTAAATCCATCTCATTCCACCTCTTCCACCAGCCCAGCTTGCTCCAGCTGGTCCTTGGACACTTCCAGGGCTGCAGCAAGGAATTTTCTCTCTTTGGAGGAAGCCTGTATTTCTGGTAGCTCAGGGTGCACCTGAGCAATCCCTCTCCAAGAATCAGGCTGTTCCATCATTGTGGAATGCAGAATGAAGCAAAACAGCTCAAAAACACGTTTGTGGTGTTTTTTGAGGCCATCTGCAGGTCCGATGGCCTCTCAGTAAAAGCTGCTGGGAAGATTTTGGGATCAAACCCCTCCCTCTTCTCCCCAGTGTTGATGAGCTCCCAGAAGAGATGAAATACTAACCTTGGCTCCAAGAGCTTCAGAGCTCAGCTCAGCCCTTTGATTGTGTTCGAGCCACTGTCACAGGGCAAGGGAGCAGCAAACCTGCTTGAACTTCTCCTTCTCCCTGCCCCTTCCTGCCTTTGTTCTCCAAATGGAGAAGTCAAACCCATAATAACAGGCAAACAATCCACTCAGATGGTTCCTTCTGCCTTCCCAAACCGATTGTTTTCCAGCCCTTTCATGCAGTGCTTCCAAGACCTGGAGTGCTGCCTGGTAATGGGCTGTAATTTAGCACCCAGCAATTGTTGTGATTTCAGGAAATGGTGGGTTACTTTCCCTTGGCCTCTGTGTGTGTTTGTGGCACCTGGGAGCAGGAGAGCTGTTCCTCTCGTAACAGAGGAAGCGATTCCACACCGTGGATTCTCCAGCATCTCCACTGTTCCTTGTGTTAGGCTGGGAGAAGCTCATGCCCTAGGGGGAATTGCACTGATCTTGAGACTTTAAATTGTGATGAAAAACAGAAATGGGAAAAATAGGAATACCGCTCCCAGCAGCACGTGTGCTGTTTGTATGAACCGCTGTTAGGTGCACCCAACTCCCACAAAATCCCCTTCTGTTGCCATTTTTAGGGCCCAAAATCCGAGAGGAGGAAGCGCAGGCGTGGCAGGCAGGCTGAGGCAGAGGCTGCTGGAGAGGAGGAGCTGCAGCAGCCACCTCCCCAGGGTCCCCTGGAGATCGTCAAGGAGCTGGTGGCAGAGGATGGCACCGTCATGACCATCAAGCAGGTCATCCCTGCAGCTGCAGAAGACAAGGCCAGGTCTGGCTCAGAGGAGGAAGAGGAGGAGGAGGAGGAAGGTGGAGCTCTGGGCCAGCCTGTGGAGCCGTGCCCACGCTCCAATGCCATGGTGGCAGTGAAACATGGCATCCTCTACGTCTACGGGGGCATGTTTGAGGTGGGTGACCGCCAGGTGACCCTCAGTGACCTGCACAGCATCGACCTGCACAGGATGGACGAGTGGAAGGTGCTGCTGGAGATGGATCCAAGTAAGCTCTGCTGCTGTCATCTCCCTTTGCCTTCAGGGGAGCAACACTGGGGAAAAAACAGCTAAAAACAGCTAAAAAACAGCTAAAAAACTAGCTAAAAACAGTTCTTCAGAGGGTGCTGGTGAGCCTTTGAGGAGGGGTTTTCCATGGATAGGAAGGTGTGTGATAATGCAATATCTTGCCCGAAAGCTGCGTGGCCCAGAGCTTTGGGGTCACTGTAGGGTGAGCTCTGCCCTCTTACTGGGACACCAGGAGCTGTAAACAGAGCAGGGGTGACATCCTCCATCCTGGCAATCCTGCCGGGCCAGCTTTGTCCCCTCCACCCACAGGGATGCTCTTCCTGTCCCCACTGGCTCAGGGCAGTGAAGGCCTTGGGTCCTGCAGAGCACTGGGTTTGTCTCTTTGTACCTTGATTACCTTCAGGGTTATCTCTTTGTGCTTCAATTCTCTCTTTGTGCCTCTCTTCTCTTCCCTTTCTCGTCAAAGAAACCCAGGAATGGCTGGAGGAGTCAGAGTCAGATGAAGAGGATGATGATGATGATGTGGAAGGTGCAGAGGGAGGAGAGGAGGAAGAGGAGAGCTCTGAAGAGGAGAGTGAAGATGAGGAAGGTAATTATTACTAATTAACACTGTCTCCATACCAATCTAAAGGGCGTTCAGTGCACTGCCAGCCTGCAAAGTCTCCCTGCCACCCAGGTGAGCTTTCCAGCTAAAGCAGAGCTTTCCCAGTACACCGGGGCTAAAAGAGGACTTTTCCAGGTTGCTGGTGGATTTGCAGGCTGTTCCGTGGGTGAGCTGTGTGTGACATGTGTGTCTCCTGTGCAGGAGAGGAGCAGCACCCAGCCGTGCAGCCCGGGGAGCAGCAGCCCCGCTATGTGAGCAGGACGGAGCAGTACTGGCTCAGGGTGGCCCGCAGCCACATGGGCCCCGAGGCCAAGGACAAGAAGGTGCTCAAGGTGGCCCATGCCATGGCCAAGACTTTCTATGAAGATGCCATCCAGGCGTCCTGAGGCTGCTCCAGGACTTCCTGCTTCCTAGAAGGAACGTGTTGGGAGCAGCAATCAGCCCTGCTGAGCTCAGCCTGATGTCCAGCCTGCTCTCTCAGGTTCTCCAGGCTGCCCGTCCTGGGTGGATGCTCTGGATGTGCTGTCACTCCTGGGAATGCTGTGGGAGGGCCTGAGGATTGCTGTCCAAGCACTTGTTCCGCTGAGGCTGGGCTGTGTGACACTGGCTGTTGTGTTCCAAAGTGGTTTGGGGTCTGTCTGGACAAGCTGTGCACATGACAATGGTTCTCTGGTCCCAAATTCCTGACTGGGGCCAGCATGTGTCTCCAAGGGTTCCTACAATAAACTGACTTGGTTACATCATCTTGTTTTGCTCACTAAATCCCATCCTGGCTTTCCTGAGGGACTGCAGTTCCTGTGTGAGATACGCAGGTTGTGAGCTGCACCAGCAGCTCTGAGATGCCTGGAAAACCCTGGGAATCCTTTCCTACCTTACCTGTGAGATGCACATCACAGCAACCTCTTCCTTTCTCGTGTTCACCGTTGTTTTCCCTCTGTGGAATCACTCAGTTCAGTTTTTCCCTTTACTGAAAAAGCTACTCCCCAGTTTTCCTGCGAGTAAACTCTTTATGGGCAGTGAAATGTCCTACCTGGAGCCCTTGCTGAGCCCAGGAAGGACTGGGCTGATCCAAGGATTAGTTTTCCCCCATTTCAGCCCCTCAAGGCATCACTTCCTTCCCAGCAGAGCAGTGCTGTGTCCTTGGGGACAACAGATGGCATCCAAGGGTGTGCTGCAGCCACCAAGTGACGCCTTGAGGTGCCACCAGGACTGGCTGTCCTTGTGCAGGGAATTCCTGGTGCCCTGGGGGTTGCTCGGGAAGGCAGGGCCTTCCCCAGGGATGCAGCTCTGGGATCTGCCGGGTTCGTTAGGAAGGAGCAAAGATGAAACAGAGCTGACAGGGAGCTTTAATTGCTGGGATGAAAACGTGTCTGACGGGGAGGGAGCTTCAACAGGAGAGAGGTTAAAACAAACCATTTATTGATGGCCTGGGAAAGGAGGAAACAGCGTTTATTGATGGTCTGGGAGAGATGGAGACAAACCATTTATTGACAATCCAGGAAGGAATCCCTTGTGCTTGCTTGGTCATTCACCCTGTTCTCTCACCTGGGGGAGTCCACATCTTTCTGTGCAAAGTTTTGGGGAATTTGCCACTCCCTCTGAGGGTGCTGAGGCCCTGGCACAGCCCAGAGCAGCTGTGGTGCCCCTGGATCCCTGGAAGTGTCCAAGGCCAGGCTGGACAGGGCTTGGAGCAGCTGGGCTAGTGAAGGTGTCCCTGCCATGGCAGGGGTGGGATGGGATGAGCTTTGAGGTCCTTTCCAAGCCAATAATCCTGGAATTCAGTGATCCTACAGCTCCTGCAGTCATTCAGGAGCTGTGCAAGGAGCTGAGCTGTTCCCCTAAACCAGGACAAGCTGCCCCGTGTCAAGATTCTGTTCATGCAAACCCCACAGGCCCATCCCATCCCATCCCATCCCATCCCATCCCATCCCATCCCATCCCATCCCAT